>JAMFLO010000033.1:0-162122 GCA_027475765.1 Paralagenidium karlingii
ATTGCCATACTTAATCGTTCATTTGTGACTTATTTGAACCACAAGTGATTTGCTTTAGTGCTGAGTCTCAGTGCAACTGCCATTCAAAAAGCCGAGGAGGGACGTCAGATCACGGGAGGAATTGCCTCTATTGTGTGACTAAACCGAACTCTTTCTGGATACAAGAACAAGCTTTGTGATTATTTCTTGTTAAAAGTGGGTTTTAGTTGTCATTTTTGAAATCGACAGCAACAATCGGCTAGCGCATCGTACATGCTTACAACAAGCTCAACGATGCTACTTTCCCGGACATCGATTCCGCGCAAAGACATGATCATCAATAGCATGTCAGGAAGCACCATCTACAGCACCATGGATCTGAGTGATGGTTATTACCAGATCCTGATGCGTGAGTAGGGTGTCCCACTCATCGCAGTCACTACCCCGAGTGGGAAACTGTGGGAATGGCTTGTGATGCCACAAGGCCTGAAGAACGCTCCAGCAACGTTCAATCGATGCGTCTCCAATCTGTTGAGATGCTGTCGCGAGTTTGCGCTGTCATACTTTGATAACGTGTACATCCACTCGCGTGGAACAGCGACGTCGAAGTGCATCGCGAACACTTGCGACGTGCTCTTGAAGTGATGCGTGCACACGAGATACCAGCTGCAAGCGAATTCAACATTATATAATTCTCCTCAATCTCAACGAGCTGAACTCCTTCGGTGCGCAAAACTAATTGTGTGGGATGAAGCGCCAATGATGCACAAACATGGCTTCGAGGCTGTTGACAGAACGTTGAGAGACATTCTGCAAGATCCTCGTCCTTTGGGGGGTAAAGTCGTGGTGCTTGCCGGGGATTTCCGACAAATACTTCCTGTTGTTCAAAAAAGCACCGCTGCAGACATCATTCAAGCGTGTATCTAGAACTCGAAGCTGTGGGACTACTTCGAACTACTTCGTCTAACCTCCAATATGCGCGTGCTCAACTCATCTGATCCATCAACGAGAACTGAAATCGAAGCCTTTGCGAAATTCCTGCTTGATGTCGGCGAGGACCGTGCATATTGCAGTCAATGTGGTATTGGATATGCGAGGATCCCCAAAGATATGGTTCTTCCGACGAGCGATGGCGAAGATTCTTTGTCATCACTGATCAACAACGTGTATGGTGACCTTCACCACCGGCTTTCCGACAGCGACTATTTCTCCTTGAATGCTATCCTCACTCCCTTGAACAACTTTGTTCACGAGATCAACGAGAAAGTGGTCGACCATCTTCCCGGGGAGACGCATGAGTATCTCTCTCTTGATTCAGTTGAAGAACAAGAAGGACTTGACCACTCTCTTTTTCCCATAGAGTTTCTGAACACGCTGATGATCTCAGGAATGCTTCCGCACAAGCTGCGGCTCAAGGTTGGAGCCCCGATTATTCTGCTCCGCAACATTGATAGCGATCAAGGTCTATGCAACGGTACTCGCCTGCAGGTTCGCCAGCTCAAACTGAACTGTTTGCTCGCAACTATCCTCACGGGCGACAAGAAAGGGAATATGGTCGCCATCCCGCCAATTTCTCTCATCGCGAAAGACATCTAATTACCTTTCAAGCTCTGCCGTCGTCAATTCCCTGTTCATTGGCTTTCGCAATGACCATCAACAAAGCTCAAAGTCAAATCGTTCATGAGCTGGGTCTTTATCTTCCCAAACCCGTTTTCTGCCACGGACAGTTATACGTTGCTTTGTCCAGAGCTTCTTCCCGTCACAACATCAACATCGTTCTTGGAGAAGTCAAGCATGAAGACTGCATTGAGAACTACGTCTATCCTGGCATAACGACTCTGTAGCGGCTTCTTAACAACCTTCAATGCGTTTGATTCTCTCTTGCTCTTATCTGCTTTCCCGCAGAGCATCATGTGTTAAAATGTACCGGCGATTGATACTGTGTTTTACATATGGGTTTTCTATCGAAATCCAAACAGCAAGTTTGGCTCGACGGTAGTTGTACAGTGCATTAGTGCGAGAGGTCGCCAGTTCGAGCCATACTGAGGAATCTTTTTCGTTGCTGCAGAAACAAACCCACTGTTCGAGTCTTCAACAACACTCAGTCGGAGCACCGGGCAAGAAGCTTGTAGAATTGTATGTACAGAACTTGACACCAACTGAATCGAGCTCACCGCGAAAGATCATAGCCAACCCAACGAGAAAGCCACCCGAACCGAATCAAAACCTACCGCGCAAATCATGTTGCAACAGCGCAATCAGGAACCGACAGAAGCTCGAAAGACACGCCATATCAACAGCCACCATGACCCCGCAATGACTGTGGACTGGACCGTACTAGTACAGTACTAGTACCGTACTTCCAACTGCAACTTGGATTGGAACTGGATGGCTTTTGGCGGGAGTATCAGTGCAAGAGTGGGCCTTGAAGTTTGCACGCAATGACGATGGGTTGTCTCTATTATATTCATTGCCAGAGGTAGCATGATATGGGTAAAAAGGGTAATCCGTCATTTCTCACTCGATTAAATGTGACACGATATCCATTTAGCGAGTTATCCAACACTTTGGCGATGTTGGATAGGCAGATGTAGGTGTAGGGTTCAATCCTACTTTCTGCAAGTCGATCTTTACAGTACGGATGCGACTTGATCGCTTACCCTTGCTTGGACTGTCGATGAGCCGAGAGGCCGAGTGGCCAAAAGCGCAACAGAATGTCTGCGGGCGGAAGAAGCGGAGCGTCGACTATGAACATCAGTAGAAGAAGGAAGCGGACGGCGTTGGGACTGGCGCTGTCTGTTGGTCTCTTGCTTGGCGTTCCCCAAGTCGCAGCCGTGTCCAAGGATGAAACTGCGACCCCTCGGCTTCTTCGAGCGACGAGCTCCAGCATTAACAGCTCCGACTCTTTGTCCTCGGCGTCGGCCTCCTCTGCCATCTCCATGCAAGAACCATCACAGCTGCAGGATGAATGCGCACTGCCCGCCTCCTCGGATGGCCGAATTGACTGTCGAACTTGTGTCGCACAACCGGTGAGTGCACGGGCTTGGTGCTAAACGTGCAGGAGGTTAGAGGCCTACTTGCGATGGCTAACGACTGACGACTTGGAGTAGAACTGCTCGCTGGTCGTGTCCACGGGCCAATGCGTCTCAACTATTCATTTGGATCCTGAAAGCGCAGCGTTGCGTCTCGATGGATCGCTGTTTTCCTTTTGCGAAGACGCCAGATCGGTGAGCAGTAAGTGCTCAATCCAGGACAAGACGGTGCTCTGCCACGGCCTGAATGGCTGCATCTGGCTACCCTACTGTTCCGCCTCGTTGAACTCCTCGGCGTCGTTGCCACAGAACGCCAGTGTTCCCCCCACAACTGAGCCTGCGCACGCCAAGAGACCGCCACTGTCGTTGCGCCTCTACGTATTCGCCATCATGTTCTTCTGTGTTGCGACGCCCGTCGGGTACTACGTGTGGCACACTGTCTCCTTGGCTCGCGATGCGCGACACCGCCTGGAGCAAGAAGAGATGCGCATCCGACGCTTCGAGAGCAATCCGCTGAACTTGAAGCTGACTGCGTGGCGTCTGCATCGCCAGCAGCAGGGTGACGATTTGCTCGAGTTCAAGACGAAAGACAAGGTTCCGCTGCAACGCCTCGGGTCCTGCTATGGCAGCGAGTGGACGACCGACAGCGAAGGCGGCAAAGTGAGTTCGAGCAGCAGCACTCAGTCAGCGCTGGAAGAAGACGAAGAGCGCTCGCAAGTGCCTTTCACTCGGCTCCGAGAAGTCGACGAAGAAGCCAAAGAAGAAGAATCAGACGGTGCCTTTGACCTCAAGGCGTGTTCTTATTGCTGAGTCCCACTTGCAAGCTCGCATAATAGTTGTTGTCAGTGAATGGTTAATTTATCGTGTTTGTTACAGAATCAAATTACAGAGTTTTTAAACGAGTCAATTATATCATTTTGGAAAGTCAGTGAAGGAATGCAATTGGAGGATTAGTTCAATGATTACAGGTTATTCTCTTGAAGGGATGAAACTGGTTTGTCATCCCCCCAGTATCTGATGTGAAAGTACGGTAGGGCGACCCGCTTGAAGAAGAAATGGAAAACTTGTGATGTCGTCGCACCAGTCAGCGATTTGCGTCGATGCAACGAGGGCAAAGGGAGCAAATGAAAGGCTTTGGAGAAGTCCGAACGACCGCAAGAGAAGTCGCCGCAACAGCAACAGCAACAGCAACAGCAGACGGAGACGGAGACGCATACGGGAGCGGATTCAGTCGCACCAATAGCAGTCCAAGCGAGGCGGCCTCGTCGCTACCCTTCCCGGTGCCGGATCTTCGCATTGTGCACCAGTGCGCCAACGTGAGCAGCGTGTACAGCTGCGTCCAAGCCAAATGCACCAACAACTGCAACGACTTTGACTGCTACGACTGCAGCGATGACAAGGTGCGACGCGTTTTTCTCGCTTGCTGGCTCATCCCACGGCCGCGGGAGACTGACTCGACGGTTCTGGAAACGCTTTCATGGGCAGGCGCGAGAGCACGTGATTGTGCAATTACCGAAGCGCCTATGGCAGCTCCCGACGGCATGTCATAGCTACAGTGTGCTCTGCAACACCTGTGATGATCCCATCCATGTCTCTTCGCTACAGCCCAACGGAGAAGTCGCACGAAGTGTAGATTGCACCTGTGCGAGTGCGTGCAAACTGCCCGAGCGCGAGTCATCCAAATCCATGTTTGGCGTCAAGTACTTGATCGCTGTGCTGATCGGCATGCTGGTGGTGGGATTGGTAGCCTTCATGGCGCGCGTGGCGTGGCGAAGATACCGGCGGCGACGAAACCCGCGGCCTTCGGTGAACCCTGACTTGAGACGAACGGGATCGACCCAGTTGACGCTTTCGTCTTGGAGGCGCTGCACTTCCAGGCATCTGTCCCGAGAGAAGTCTTACGAAGGCATCAAACTGATGCGCTGCGGGTTGCCGCCGCTGGTATCTGACGACAATCCTAGTCGTCCGCTACACTCAGATGAAGAAGAGGAGAAGTACTCTCGTGATGATCGCGATCCCGGCGAAGAACTGAACAGCCCGTTCCAACAACTGGCCTCGTGATCCTAAATCTCAGCAATGCTTGGCACCACTTCCGTGTCATGTGCCAGCCACCTCGACCGTGAAGGAGGATTAATCTCGACCTCCAGATGCCTCACGAGACTCCTCAAGTCAAGGCAACCAACTCAGCCAAGACTTGATCACGACGCCCACACGTTCATTGCTTCGACGGCTGTTCCATTGCATCTATTGCACTACAAGTAAGTCAGACATCAACGACAATCAACATGCACTTCCTCATTTCTCTTGTTCGCTCCTGTCTCACTCCTCCACGACAGAATCCATTCTATCGCTTCTCGTCAAACCGCACGACGTCCACAGGATGCGACTTGCCAAAGTCATCCAGAAAGGATCCCATCGACTAGTGTCTTTGACCTGTGCCTGCGCCCGTTGCTCTTGATGGCAGAGGAGAGTGATGGCCGTGACGTCTCGAGGTGGCTTGATACGTTTTGTTGTTGCGACCGCTGTCAAAGCCGAGCGTGACATTTGTGCTCCTTGAGACTGGCAGTGAGCGCCACGATGACGTCTTGGTCGTCCTTGAAGTATCGCTTCTTGTCCTTCCATGGTGGAAGCTTTTTTGGCGATGGCGCGCGCAGGTGTCGCCCCCAGACGCTTCTTGGTAAAGGGGCTGATGATCATGTCGCTAAAGGCGTCAGCGCCGTTGATTAGGTGGTTGCCGTTGAGGTCACTCATTGCCAGCATCTTGTCTCCATTGACCGGCGGGCCATCAGGGACGTCGTTTCCAATGATATCAATGTCGATGCCGACTTTGGCGCAGACGATGCCGTGGTTGGTGTCGGGTATCAGTGGGGATATGGGACAAAAGACACGATGGCTCCCGAGTTGGTGCAGTGTCGAGTCGCGCAAGGTGTCCAGACTCGACGTGCCAGCGTTTTCATTGATGCCGGACATGAAGGTGACTGCAAAGTTGGAGATGATCACGAGAAGCGTCGATTGGTTAATGGTGAAGGCGTCGAAGTTGGAATACCAGACCTTGTCACGCCAACAGAGGTAGCGGCAATTGGGGTCTTGAACGGAGGGAAAGGGCCGGCAGAAGTGGGCCTGATAGTCGTTGGGCACTTTGAGGCAGTTGCTTCCCGACCTCTTTTGGTTCGTGACGCACTGGGCCGTGGCCCCGTTGACGTGGCCGTCTCCAAGAGAGTTGGCGGCGTTGATGTCGAATCCCTAACGATGTAGTCTGGATGCGGCGGTGGATGTCCGGATGGCGGGATGTCCCCATGGGGGTGGTGATGGCTGGCCAAGTGGTCGATCCGCGAGCAGTGCCATGCTTGGTGTTGGTTCCGGCATTGGTATTCGCGGTGGCACCACTGGTGCCAATGGAGGTGGTGGAGGTTGAAGTGCCAACAACCCTTTGTTTCTGTGGTGGCGGTGACCGGGCTGATGCTGGATCTGGTTGGGTGGCGGTATGGGAGTACCGTCATTTACACTGGGTGAGCACGTGCGCGACAACGAGTGTGAGAGCGAGTAGAACGGTTTTGGAAACGGTTGCAAGCATTATGGTGTCGCGTCGAGTGCTTGAATAGTAGCCGGCGAATTGATAAGTGAGGTGGCTGGTATGGTGGTCTGGATGCAGAACCTCGTTGGTGTCGGGAGACATAGAGTGTCCTGTGAAGATCAGCTGAGTCAGCTAGTGGGAGTGAACACAACCAGACCCACCAAATGAATGCCAAAACCCTGTGGAGCCGTGTCAAGTTGGACAATCGGATGGTTTGACTTGGAGAAGCACAGGATGCTGATTACATTCAGCTTGTGGCACATGGGCGACCGAAGGTGCCACCACACTCTGTCTCGGAGCTTTTGTCGGGGTTCAGTGCTGCTTTAGTGCTATTGCCTCTTGCACGTTGAGTTTGTGCAGCTGCTGGTGGATCCGCGTCGACTTCTCCGCGACACTTGAAGATCCATGAAGAGATTCACAAGCTGGTTGGCCAGTCGGACTGAACGTACCAGCAGCATGAGGCTGATGTGGTGTGAGGAAGGTAACTGCGATGTCATACTGTATCTCACTGCTGCCGTGTTGGGTCCTGTGGACGTCATGTGGTTTGACGAGAAGTGATAGAATGGGTTCTGTCGTGGAGGAGTGAGACAGGAGGGATCGTGATAGTTATTGAATTGACTGCCTTGCTTGACGTGGGTCTTCTTTTAATCAACGAAACACACCGAATGCAGAGACGTAGCGGTTCATGCGCTGTTTCTCAGAGACTGGTGCGCAAGCTATCAAACTGGCTGCTTGTGAACGTGCTGCAGCCAGCGATGAGCAACCCCACGACCACAATGGGCACCACCATAAGCGCCGTGGTCAGGTTCCACAGGACGCTGACAGTGATGAGCACCAGGATCCCCAGTGGTGGGACGCACATCGACACGACGAAGAGCTTGCCGCCCGGTGCTAGGTCGACCACAAATCAACAGCAGCAAGGGTCAGAAGTGACCCAATGGCAAAAGACAGAGTCCCATGGACCGAAAACACTTCGAACGCACCTTTGAAGGGACGCTCCAAGTGCGGTTGGTTGAGTCGAAGTCGAAGAAACGCAAAAATGATGGCAAAAGTGTAGAAACCCGTGAGTGCGTTGCTCATTTTAACGATCTGCTGGAACGGGAAACTGATCAGAACCAGGATGATGACCAAACTGCACAGGATGCCGTTGTGTGGCGTGTCAAATCGCTTGCTTCGCCTGCAAAGCACACGCAGCACATGTCAGACTACCACATGATCAGCTGCTGGAATAGCGACGAGATCGTCGACTCACGCAGTCAGAAAGGCAGGCACCAAGCCACACTCGGCCATGCCGTACAGCTCGAAGGAGTCACAGAAAAGATCGGCCATGAAGATCCCGGCGTTGCTGCCCACGGCACCGACAAGCGCCCAGGTCGCCATAAAATGGCCTCCAATGGACTCTGCGATGTTCATGAAGGAACCTTCTTTCCACGTGGACCAGTGGGGGTGATCGTACACCACCGCTCCAAGGAGCGTGGTGGCGTAGCTACAGAGTCATGAACCTGGTGAGAATGGACTAGCGACTGCCACCCTGATTCGAGTGGGGAACGCACGTGATGGACATAAGCACGATAAAGAGTCCGATGGCAATTGGATACGTGCGTGAAGGGTTGGCAACTTCTCCACCAAACAGTGAAATCGCCGTCGCACCGCTGAAGTTCCAGAAGAAAATATTAAGCAGCGAGAACCAGTTGATCTAATGGTGCGGCAGGTCCACACGGTCAAATCCACAGCGTCATGTTATGGTAGGCAGATTCAACTCACATCAATCTCTCCCGTCATGCCAATCACAGTACCGTCAGCTGAAGTGACAGTCTCGCTACGACGAATCTCGCCAAGGGCTGTCCAGTCGGATCCGGTAGCGACACCCCATGCCGAAAGCACCTGTTGTCCAACAACCGAGTAACTCTCAGTCTCCCTTCCTGTGACTCAACCGACACGGTTTCTTGCTCACCACAAACGGTAGCAACACCACAATCGAGAGAATCACCATTGAGCGGCCCACCAAGCTCACGCCGAGAAAGCTTGGAATGGAGAGAGCGATAGTGATGCCGGCTTTGATCAGATATGTGTGCACCGCAGAGTGGATAGGTCCATATGTCTGCGTGATGGCGGTGAGAATCAATTCCGGATAGAGCGCGTTATCGACGACGCCAGCCAGCCACGACCAGTATCCTGTCTGGAATGCCCAATAAGGTCCAAACGCATGCAGCACCCACACAGTGTAGCCGCCTGCCATGGCCTCGAGTCAGGTTCATCATGCTGGATCCGAGTAAGTCTCCATTGTCATAAGGGGATACGCACCGTCATGCGGAAACGTCGTGCTGAGTTCGGCTGTCATGGAGGCCATCGGAAGACACCAAACGATGGGAAACACCACGATGCCGATGAGACCCAGCAGTGGCCCGCCCTCTGGTTGTATTGCCAGTCGCATCCATCGCACACCACGACGGAATCGATCAGATCGTCAAAATCAGGAGGGGAAGCGATGAAGACATGGAACCACGCACCTGCCATGAGACCTTCGGAGCCAATAGGTCCGCCGCAGACCTGCATGACGATGATGGCCGAGTCAGTCAACCCGAGATGCGCAGCTCAAAAGTGGATGGGGAGAAAGACAAGTCCGAGGATCAACGTACGGCAAAGTAGGTGACACCAACCATGGAGAGTGTGGAGAGCACTCGCCGCGCATCGTTGGGTTGCTCGTTGTCTTTGGGGCTCTGGACGTCGATGGCGAAGGAGCTGGAAGAGCACGAATCGCAGGTGTCGGGGGAAGCCATCGCAATGGCAAATGAGCATTCGACAGGATGGCAAGTCGGGACTCGATAGAAGCAATAGAAGAGCCGGGGCAGAGACTGAGAGCGGGCACGCCGGGACTTTCAACACCATCTTCAAGACGACCAAAGCGTGGGACTCAAGAGCCCTGGGACACCAGCAAATCAATAGCCAACGAACTGAATGACAAGTCATGGTAGTAGGACTGTAGGTAACTCGTGGAAGTTGATGGAATGGCGACAATTGCAGAGTAGTGAACCCTCTTCTGGCATTCCTACAAGATGGCACTCTCAACCATGTTTTGCCGTTGGACTGTTCCCTAGGGAACCATGAAAAGCTCTTGGCTACACACAAAAGAAAAACACCAAATGGACGATCCACGTGAAGCTGAAACGATGTCCCAGTCAGAACTTTCGCTTCCAGCACATCAGCAGAGCAACAGACAGCTCATGCACGCGGCGCACTGGAGACACCAGTGGAAAGTAGCACAAGGAAAACCGTCAAGAATTGGATGTGGAACCAACCACAAACGGATCCATTGCCGAAGGTTCCGTGATGGTCCACGACCAGTCCCTCGTCTCAATCCAAAAAACCCACGTCTGGGGTGGACACGCGAGTTGTCTTTGAGACGAGTCCCACTCTTCGGAGGAGGAGGTCGCGTTGGTTTTTTGGGAGGCTCAGAGGCTCACACAAGGGCGAAAACAAGTTGACGTCGTTGACAAAGTTCACGTCTTTCCTTCAGCGTCTGTTTGATGCGGATACCATTCTCGCGAATGTCCACGGCGATGGTCATGTCAAAGACCTGGTCGGCTTTGAGTCGCCACGAAGTCGCTGGGTTAATGGTCAGCGATATAAACAAGGCTTCTTCATCTTCTCCTGCAAACCTGGCAGAAAGCCCTGGATCTCTTCTGGAGAGCCCAATGCAGTGATTTGACTTCTCCAGAGAGCCAGGTATGTGGTTGTGCAAGTCAGAATGGGGTTGTGCAAGTCAGAATGGGTCACACAACATTCTTTCTGATTGGTTGAAAATAGTCTTTGGATTCGCTTGCGTCTTCTCGGCTCGTCTCATCCTGAAGATGACCTCAACCATTCATGTCAAATGTATGAGACAAATCGGCATCTACTTGATGACTTGCTGGCGACGCCACTTTCTCTCTCTCTCTCTCTCTCTCTCTCTCTCTCTGGCCCTCTCTTGATGGGTCAATCTGTCACAAATGCAGGTTGGCAAATTGCGCACGCGTGAACTTATTGATGCGCGCGTACACCATCCCAAAGGAGATGATGCACGCCAGGATGATGGCCGTCGTGCGGTTGGCAAAACCACTGCCGATCAGATACGTCAAGATCAGACAGGCAGGGGTCACCAGCGCAATGATCCCGTAGATGTTGCCAGGAACTGAGCGTCACAAAAGCACACGTCAGCATATCACTCGCTGTTGAAACCACACATAGAGAGAGATTGACCACTCACGCTTGAACGGACGCTCCACATCTGGATGCGTGAACCGAAGCTTCACAAAGATGATCGTGATGAACAGGTTCTGGATGCCTAGGATGCCACTGATCATCGTCACGATGTCATTGAAAGGAAAAGCACAGAGCACCATCATGATGGCCATGTTGCACAAAGTGGCGCGCTGAGGGGTGTCCAGCTTCTTGTTGCGACTGGCGAGTCCACACACACCAGATGTCAGTTCCAAACCTCCACAGACCCCAAAAAAAACATTTCACTGACACTTTGAAGAAGCTTGGTGCGAGGCCCGCTTCAGCCATGCCGTACACGTTGAAAGCACAGCAGAAGAGATCCGTCATGTAGTTGCCCATGCAATAAGCAACATTCGCCACGACGATCCAAGTTGACAAGAAATTCCCACCAATGGCCTGCGAAATGGCAGTGTATGACCCAGCGCTCCATGTGGACCAGTGTGGGTGATTGTACGCCGCCGCACCGATCAATGGGATAATATACGTCAACATGGCCAGGAACACGGCGATGGACATGGCCCTGGGGTACGCACGCGAAGGGTTATGCACTTCGCCGCCCAAGACAGCCACATTGGTGCAGCCGCTGAAGCTCCAGAAGAGCACACCAAGCATCAGAGACCATTGAATCTACAAGGAGAATGGCAAGACAGCAATCAGGAGACAAGGTTTGAGGGGAACACCTCAGAGTAGGCAAAAGACTCACGTCGACGTCGCCAGAGACAAGAGTCTCGCCGTTGGGGAGCACCGTGGTGTTGGCATGTCGGACATCGTCCAGCACACCCCAGTTGGTCGCCTTGACCATTCCCATGATGGTCAACACCACAAATGGGACGTTGACAATGACAGCAAGCACAGTCGCCGAGTAGCCCACCAGTTTGATGCCGAAGAGGTTGGGCAACGCCATGGCGATGCAAAGCGCAAACTTGATCAAGTAGTTGGTGACCGGAGTTCCAAAGGTACCGAAATGGTCGGTGATGGCGTTGATCAGGAGTCCTGGATACACCGAATTGTCCAGAAGCACCGAAATCCACGACCAGTAGCCCGTTTGGAAAGCCCAAAAGGGGCCGAACGCATTCAACGCCCAAATCGTGAAGCCGCCCGCGTGGGGAAACGCGGCACTCAATTCAGCGTTGATCAAGGAAAACGGAATGGCCCATGCGAACGAGAACACAGCGGTCGCGATGAGACCGACCAGAGGACCACCAGCTAGGCAAGGGACGGATGAGTCGAGTCAGCACGAGAGTCAGCACAACCGTTGCACTGGATAGCTGGAACGCACCCGAGACGATCTGTTCAGAGCCGATGGGTCCCCCGCACATGGAGAAATACGCCAGAGACATCAAGGACAAGGTGCGCACAACGCGTTTGGGGTCCTTAGCCAGTGCCTGCTCCAGTTCGACAAACATCGTTGAAGTTTGTCCAAGGCTGCATGAGAGCGGTCGCACGCGTGCGCGCGAGAGAGAGATAGGGTCAGATGACGTTTGGCATCGTCGTTGGACCAAGGAAGTAACTCACTTGGGCACCACAGGCGACTGAATCACTTCATAGGCGCTCATTTCGGTCAATCCGTTCTGCTTTGCGGCCATTTCGCGAGAGGATCTTGTTGTAGCTTTTCACCATTAAGGGGAGGCGGAAGCGAAGGATGCTGTTGACGATGGAAGAGGATGAAGAGAAAGTCGAATGGAGATCGAACAGAATGCAAAGGAAAGCACAAGGCGGGCCGAGAGGAAATTCCAGAATGGCCAACAAGTGATTGCCTCAACGGCTTTGCAGGCCTGTGCCAGCCAGTGGTTGGATTGAAGCTCTTAGTGGTTCAGTATAGTATACAAACGCGCAGTGAAACAGTTGGACTTTGGTGTGGTAGTGCAGGTGGCTCCGCCATTTTTCGGACCCCTAGGCCTTGCGCGTGATGCCATCAGGCATTGGAGGGACCTCGTTGGTGGTGGGTTTGCTGCTCCAATGACAGTTCCGCAATACCAGTGCGCGGGTCTTAATACAACTAGTAAGTACATACGCGTCACATTAGTATGGTTCATCCTCTGTCCTCCATGCTCTGATGACTAGACAGCGATTTGCTCTTCTCTTCCACTTCTTCACTTTTGCATTTGGTTTGGCCAATCCATCACAATTGAGAAATGTGGCCACGTCTCAACCGGAGTGTCATACAGTAAAAGAGTATCATCCGGATAGTGGATGTATAATCCTGAGAACGAACCAGTTGTTATGAGAAGCTTCTGCCCATAATCAGGGCACTTGACCACAAAGATCCGGGGTACACTGTACCAGTGCGTGGCCATCTACAGGATCGGATATGGGACTTGTGCACCAAGTGTTGGCAAGAACTACAGAGAGCATTGTGACATGCTATCTTGCAGTGTGATTCCACTTGGTTTGGGCCATCTGGCAGCTGCAAGTCACACACTTCACTACGTGACGCAACACGTTCAATCATTCGCTATGTCTTCGATGGCAAGGCGTTCCATCGAACTCACTCGCATCCGTGATTCAAATCCAACAGAGCCAAGTCATTCATTCAACCAGACGCTGTTGGCCACTGTTCCCTGTCCCTGTACCGACAGTCATTCCATTTCTTTGCTTTGGGTGGCCAAATCTCGCGATCTGTCTTTGCACTCAATCAACTCGACGGGAGTTCTGTAGTGATGGCATCCAGTGGCCCGCCATCAACACGTTGCAGGTCGGCTTCACTCGTGCATCATTTCTGCTCACCAGCAGTGGCTTCTTCTTGTCCTTGACGAATCAACGCATCCAAGGTATCGGGTTCGATGGAAAAGGGCTCTGGAGGCGGAATTTGATCCGGGCCAATGGCATTGGGGATTCGTCGCAATGTGCTCACCACGCGACCCAGCAAAGCGCAATTCTTGGCTCGCTCACGGATGTAACCACGCGATTTGTCTGGGAACTCACACCGCAGCGTCTGCACCAGATGCGGAAAGAACTCGCTCTACACAACCAGAGGCGGTATCAACGGCGTGTCAAATCAAATGAATACTGAATCCACCCAGGATGAGCATCACCACGAATGATGTCTGCACTCTACCTCTAGTTGGCGCGATCGTTCAACAGCAGATCGTTCGTGTTGGTCCAGAAATTCTTTGATGATCCGAGCTCGAATGGCCTGTGGAACAAGGCTGAGGGTGACACCAGGGTCATCGAAGACAGCCTTGGATTTCTTCTGCCTGCGTCCACCACGTTCTCTCTGTGGTTCATGCACTCCCCATAAGTCACCTTTTGGTATTGGCGTCAGACCAAACACTCACATTGAGCTGCTGCTGTCTCTCAAACTCTTCTGCCGCAGCGTCAACCAATCTGGTTTCGTGCTCCACCCACAATTCTTCCACGTACGCAAGTCGACGAGCACGTCTCGCGCATCGCACACGCCACAGCTGCTGCACTCGTTTCACTTTGCGCAGATACAGTCGTACAGCGGCAAACACACGGAAACCAACGGACCGCACAGCGACGCACTTTTGCAGCCAGTAAATCAATAACAGCGCGTTTTTCTCGATGGAACTTCGTTTTTTTCGCTTCTGGTTCCACATGCAGAGGAACTTTTGCAGATGGAAGATCCGCCGGCGAAGAGTCCACTCTTTTTGGAGCATCTCCATCATTCTTCCCGTAAACGCCAGCAAGTAAATGGAGGGCAACACGGATTGACACAAGGCGTTTCTTTCATTCACCTGGCGTTTCGACTCGCGCAGTTGGTTGCGATAGGCACTGGAGGTTTCGATCATTCGTTGAATGTACTTTTTATCTTCTACGACTTTGTTCTCGCGAGTAAATATGAGTCGTGCGTGGTGCTGATCCACCCAGGTCTCATGTCGTTCGTCCAGTAGCTAAACACAAGCCATCTCGTCAGGTTCTCAACTGTTCAAAACGGTTGTCGGACATGACTCACACTCTTGTCTCCAGCAGCGTCTCGATTGAATGCCATGGGCGAGTTGTCGTCATTCATCATCGTTTTGCTGGCTTTTCGTCGCTCTTCGCTGGTTCGTTCCATCCGCTCCAAAAACTCTCGTTTGTCTTCTTCATCGAGCGGAAGAAACTTGACGCGTTGCCGCAGCTTCTGAATACTGTAGTCGATGCTGCCAGTTCCCAGTTCCTTGTTGCGGAGTGAAGAAGCCACTGCTGGTTTCAGTGGGTCGTCCCCATCGATCCGCAAAACTTCCTCTCCACTCATCGGTTGCTCCTCGGCTTCAATCTCATCCCCGTTCTCTTTCTCTCTTGGCGACGACAACGACGGCAAGCGGCCATTAGGAGAAGGGAAAGGTATGGCCTGGCTCATGTTATACGCGCTCATGACTCGCTGGGCATAGGATGGAAGAGCCGTCAATTTGACTGGTGATCCGGGCTTGACGCCGATTGGTGCAACTTTTCTGCGCTGCTTATCCTTGATTTGCTGCGTCAACAGGAGACGCTCCATGGTAAAAGTGGCAATCGGCGCAGTGTACACTAGCCAATACAACAACATATCCGTAGTTAGGCCCAGTCTTTCCAGGTAGAAGGAGGATTCTAAGCCCTTGGAGGCAGCTTTCTGTACCTACACAGCTTTGTTCATCGTCGATTTCGAGCTTTCCATTCGGAAGCACTGGAAGCGGAACCAGTGGGAACTGCGGTCGTCCACTGCTGGAAGAATCCTCATTTGGCGATCCGGGCTGGTTGAAGATCAAGGAGGCCGCAACGTCGAGTGGAACTGGAGAAGTGTTAGCGCTGATTGGAGTGTTCAAAGCGATCGGTTGACTGACGATCGACCTGCCAGCTGTCATGTCTGCACTACTGCTGGTGTTGCTGGTGTCCCTGTTGCTGTTGTCGTCTCGCCTTTCTGGGTCCATGACGCCTCACGTGGCCTCTTTCTCAGCTTCTTGTTCTTTGGCTCCCGCGTCGTCTGCTTTTGACACGCATCCAACCGTTCTTTTCTTACTCCGGTGCCCCATCCCGTTCAAGTCGCATTCTTCATCACCTGACTCGCTCTGAAACTCCCCAATGTTAACCAGCGCTGGGATTGGCTGAAAAGCCGTTTTGCCGCTACGCCGATTGGTGGAAAAGGTGATCTTTTACAGATTTCTTATCGCTTTTGGCACCCGTTTAGGCTTTTTTGGCCAGCAGCAGAAAGCAGGAGCAGCAGCGGCAGCAACAGCAGCAGCCGATCGCTGGGACTAAATCGACTTGTTACCTTTCTTCCCGTCCGCCGTGTTTTATCGACGCGTCAAGAGAGCAAGCGATCAGTCGTGACTGAGGTTCTGAGTTGGCGTCGGCGTTGGCTTCGGCTTGTGGCTATCAACGTGGCGGCGTCCTTTCGTGTGTACTCACTGATCCATCACTTCCGATCGTGCGCCACTTGAGCATTGGTTTACTACGACATACTAGAAGTCCTCGATGCCGTCGGACACCGCACTTCACAAAGCGGCGCACAATGGAGACAAAGGCGCCTGCTTACAAATCCTCGATGACAAATCGGTCGACGTGAATGCTCCCGGTGCTGGTGATCGACGAGCGCTGCATCGTGCCGCTGGTGCCAACCACGCCGAACTGTGTGCGTTGCTTCTCGAACGAGGCGCAGAGATTGATTTGGTGCGCCTGCATAGTCCTCAAAGAGCCGCTTGGGTCTCTTTGACTGACAGATTCGTTTATCCATGTGGGTTGTGTGTCTGGGCAGGCCGACAAAAGTGGGCGAACGGCGCTTCATTGGGCATGTATCAGTGGGCATAAAGAAGCTGCCATCGTACTCATACAAAAAGGCGCCGCCATCAACGCAGTCACAACAACAGGCATGACGTCGCTTCACGGCGCAGCAGAAGGCGGCAAAGTGGAAATAGTTAGGTTGCTCATGGAGAACAAGGCCGACTCGACGCTGAAGGACTCCAACGGCAAATTAGCTTTTGACTTAGCGATGGATGGAAAGCACAAGGCAGTCATCAAAGTGATGAAAGAAATGGGCGACGCTGCGGCTCAGAGCGCAAGTTGTGTGGTGCAATAAGTGAGGAAGCTGGATGAACGGTCTCTTGTTCAGAAACAATCTCTCTAGACTTTTGATATGGTGCTTCGCGTCCTGGGGCTCAGGCGCTTGCCTTGAGTATTTGGGGGGAATGATAAAAGAAGTGGCATAAATAAGCATTTGATGCCAAGTCTTTAGCTTTTCTCTTTAGCATTGTGTGCAATCAAACGTTAGTATCTACCACATCTCCTTGTGTTGCAGTCTTCCTTTCACGCTCAACTTCGATTTGTTTCGCGACTTTTTCCATTGCGGCTTGCGACGCGACAAATCTTTCGTCACGCGTTGCTTGATTTCCATTCGCAACGCTTCGTCTTCTTCGTCCTCGTCTGTATTACTACTGGCAGCATCGTCGTCGCCGTCTTTGCCGCTTGCCTTCGTTCTCTCGGTCGGGTCGACATCATCCTCTGCTTCGTGCAGTGTGACGTGTTTCAGTTGAGCAGCCGTCTCATCGATATCTTCGTTGTCATCAACATTATCATCGTCATCACTGTCTCTGTCTCCTTCGTCACTTCCATCTTCTGATGCTGGACGATGAGCTGCAAACATGGAGAGCTGCGAGACGATACAGAAGACAAGTCAGTTGTCTACTCCACGGCATATCACTACTACCATCTCACGTCTTCGCCAAACTCATTTCCGAAGCCGCTGGCTTCCACATCGACATCTAATCGGTTCTCGCTGTCGGCAACGATCTCTGCCAGCACTGGAACTCGCTACAACCATTCCAACAGCATAGAGCAAGGTCAGCGATCAACGAGCCAAAGCTTCCTCCACTCACAGCACTCACATCTGGAGTGTACGCGCCTCCTTGCAATCGCGAAAAGAATTTGACCAAGCCGTGAACATCACGATCGAACAGTCTGTGGAACGATAATGAGGGATGAGCACGCGCATTGGAGAACCGTCGACAATTCTATTAGAGCAGCCGACTCACTCAGCAGCATTGGGGTGACTCGTGGAGATCATTTGAGGAAAATCGATCATGGTGAGCACTCCGTCGTCGTTGATCATGAGATTGAACTCATTGAAATCGCAATGCACGAGACCGTATTCTGCCAATCGCACCAGTACCGACATGGCTTTGTCGTACACGTCCTGGGAGTTGGCCAAATGGCGTACTTGGTTCAATGGGAAGCCATCCACAAGCGACATGCAAATTGCGTGACGATTGCAGTCGATGGGCGTTGGTGTCGGGAAGTCTCTGGAGTAAAGCGCTTTGAGAAACGCAAATTCTTTGAGCGCGGACAGTCGTGAGAGATAAAACCAACTGGCCGACTTGCGATTCTTGAGATAGTCTCGTTTCTATTCCGACCAAAGAGAGAAGTACAGCATGATCAATGACTTTGATCCCAACGCAAGATGCAGATGCAGATGCAGAGAGAGAGAGAGCGACTCACGTTTTTGACGGCACGGAAGGACGTGCGACCGAGGCGATGAAACTTGATGGCCACTTCAGTGCCGTCCTCCTGGGTGGCCAGATAGATGTCGGACTCTTTGCCGACGCCGATTTGTCTGCCCAAGCCGACGATGTGTCCTCTCTCCAGAAACACTTTGAGCGCCAGATAGTCGTAGCCGTTGTTGGTGAGTCGAAAGCCGTCATAAGTGTTGCCGTCGTGGGCGATGAGCTTGTTGCGCAGCAAATGGGACAGGATTTTGTTGACGCCGCCGTGGCGTAGTTTGGCAATGGATGTGATGAGCTCCACCGGCACGATCTCGTGGTTCTTCATGCCCATCTCAATGGCGGTGAGAACGCGAAAATGCTCCTTCGTGAGGTAGCGCATGGCTGTCACATCCAGCTTCATGATGCTCTTGCTTCTCTTGCTTCTCTTGCTTCAGTTCAGTCGGCTGCGAGTTGTGTCGTTTGGGTGGCGTGGCACACATCACGCGAGTTGGCAACCAATGCTGTCTCGGCCAGTTGATCCCTTGCTATACTGACCTTTTGATCTCTTTGGCAAGTTTTATCAGCTGCAGAGCCCTGTCTTTAGTGACAACGCATGCTCACAACTGACCAAAGGACCCAGTTATGAGTGTCAAGTTTGAGATCCGCAAGCGCAAGTTACAGACCTGTTCGTCGCATTGCTGCGGCGCTCGTCATGGCCAGCACCTGCACCGTCAACAAAATACTATACCTCCACACGAGTTCAGTGTCACTGCGTGTGAGGGGTTCTCCCGAGTGGATCTGGGACAAGAACAGGATGACCTAGTAGAAGCACAAGAATCACAGAGACACAAGAATCCAAGGCTTTTGCTGGAGGATCACAAGGCCAAAAGCAGACGATTGCGCGAAGAAGGCAATGTGTTGGCGGAAGCAGGTGCGCGGACTGTGTGGTTTGGCGCCTTGGGAATCGCGCTACTTGTGCTGATGGCTGATATGCCTTGTTGGGCGATGGTCTTTCAGGAAGCTTCCGCGCCGCCATGTCGCGATGGAGAGAAGCACTGGACGTAGACAGTGAGAACGCGCTCTTGTACGAACTCATGGCCCAAGCGAGTATGCAGTTAGATGAAGATTTCCAGGCGATTCAGGTACGACCCAATGCTTGGCGGCGTTTTGTTTTGGTCCTCGTTCAATCATCGTGGCGGTCATTTTGAAATAGTATGCAACCCATGCGACCAAGTTTGCACCTGACTGGGCTGATGGCTTCCTCACCCTCTCTCGAAGCCACTTCAACTATGGCGAACTGCAACTCGCTCTCGAGAGTCTTGACAAGGTGCGATTCATCGGCACCGTCATCAGCCGTCTTGGACACAGAAGTCTGACGCGGATCTTGTGCTTTCGCTGTGTCGCCAGGCCGTGGCTCTGGGTGTGGAAGACGATCTGACCCAAGAAAGAGCCGAGATCGTCGCTTTGCTAGCTAAACAGCAGAAGATATTGGAGACCAAACAAGCCGAACTCGAGCAGACGCACGATCCCGACCATGCACAAGTGATTTGCTGCATGAAGCATCTCAGTCTGCGCGCCAAGCCCCTTCCCGACACCCATAGCAAAAGCTCCAGTGAGTTGCCAAGCGCCGAGGCCGGGCAGCTGCCTTCGTCACCAGAAGAACACGAGTAAACAGAATGAACAAGCAAAAGATCGAGGGGTTTTATTTACACAGCAAAAATCCAAATTCAAAAAACGTTGGCATCCGAAAGCATCAAAAAGGAAATGGAAAAACAAAAGCGAAAGAATTAAAAAAAATGCCAAAGCCAAAAAAACAAGAGAAAGAAAAAGCCAAAACGGAAAACTGGAAAACACGGTCAGTTCTATACTACTACAAGGGAGGCCCCCCAGGGTGCGACGTCGCAGCCAGATAAACTCCAAACCATGCACCCTGACGCATAGTTGTTCAACGAGCAATCGCTGGTGGGATCGATATGTCTCGTCTTGACACAATCTGGTGGATTGGGCAGCTGGCGGTGGGGGCTCGATTTCTATATATTGTTGCATTCATTCGTTGGATAAAGATTTTGGGACGCGACGCGACGCTCGTTCCGCGTAGTTTAGTTGTCTTGTTTTGCGTTTTTTTCTTCTTGTCGGGTGGGTTGGTTGAACAATTCGACCAACTCAAAAGGAAAAGGTGCCGCTCACGGCGGGTTTTTCCTCTGTGAATCGAAGGTACTCCCTCTTGCGACTGCGATCTCGCACAGGTGAACTCGATCCATACTCTTCCGGTCGTCGAGGGTACTCGTACGGCTCCAGATCCTTGCCACTCTCTGTCTTGCCTTCGAAAATGCTGTCAATGTTTTGTCGCATCAGAAAGCATAGCGTTGATGCGGCAGCTGCAATGTACTCTTCATCCACATCTCGCACAGCTGTTGGCTTTTCTCGTCGCATTCTCTTGTGAGGAGTCGTTTCAGGACTCATCTCTTCTTCACTTATCTGGCGTGATCCAGATTCCATCATGTCGTCGTCTTCCTCTTCATCTTTCATTGGAGACTTCATGCGAATATTGCTCGAGTCACTCATGTCTCCTCCGTCCACTGTCGCCATGGTGACATCCATCTTGTTCTGCTTCTTGTCGGCTTTCATCTTGGCCAACTTGAGCAAATACTTCTGCGCATGGGTACGCACTTGGGTCACGGACCGGGTGCGAACAATCTGCTGCACGCGCTTCCACTTGTGGCCATGCAGTTTGAACCCGGCAAGGAATCGCTCATGCTCGTCCGCCGTCCATCTTCCACCGCGAATCGACACCATATCATCGTCATTTTCCGCTCCATCTTCGTCCTCTGGTGGTGCTGGGGCGATCTTACGACCGCCACTGGAAATCACACTCGGAGCGGCAGTTGGTGATGCTTTGGCTTGCTGCTGCATTTGCTGCGCCTGCATGTGTTGTTGTTGCTGTTGCTGCTGTTGCTGTTGATGAGCCTGCGGCTTTAGGTCTTTAATCTTTCTCGTCGCCATCGGCACATCGTACATGCCGGTCTCGGAAGAAGCGGACGAAGTCGGTGCCATCTCTGGCTTGGTGATCAAGGGTTTGCCAAACGAATGGAGCGACGGCAAACTGAATTTGGGCAGCGCCGGCACAGACGGGTTGGTTCCACTCACGCTGCGATTCAAAATGTTGGCGAGCCCAAAACCCGAGGGGTTTCGCCACGCATTCGATTGTTCCTACACCAAACAGAAAGGCGTCCATTCGTCAGTCCCGCAGCCAACGCCATCTTTGCAACCCTTCTCTCAAACCTCACCTTGTGGGCCATTCCTGACGCAGCGCCTTGCTCGTTCGGATTCATCATGACTGGGCGACACATTTCATGGCTGGGGTGGGCAGCGCCGCAGCGTCCGCACATGGAGAAATTCTCTTTGTGATATTCCTGTGATTCGGCCGAAGGAGGCGCAGACATTTTCACATCCATCGCGCGGCCTGTCCCTGTCGGATTCCTAAATTGTTGGCGCAAGATCTGTTGATGGCTTGCCGCTTTCTTGCTCTGCACGTGACGTGTAGTTGCTGTTGCTGTTGTTGTTTGATTTGGCTCGTTGAATGACCGAAATCTGATGCTCTTGTAAACTTTGGTGCTGCTGGCTCTCTTGTTCTTTTGGTTGACGACTCACTTGCTCTCTCGTCTGCTAAAAAAAGTCAATAACACACACACGGAATCCCAATCTTTTTATAAGTCAATTGCACCCGAAAGAGACAGCTTGGTCTTGAACCAGGCCAGCCAATTCAGCTCCAGCAAAAGAGTAGCAAACGCAGAGCAACGCGAGGAAGTGCGAGAAGCAGCAGGAACGCCAGATGGTTTCACAAGACTATTAGGTGATCTACAGAGCACCAAAGTGCAAGGATCCATGCCACCACATGGCCCACATGGCCAGACAAGTGACACCACACTCCTCGTTTCCTTCGTCTTCCCTCCTTTGCTCGTCTCTCCCTTTACCAACCCGCCCCACTCACTCACTTTGCTTGAGGATTGGTGATCTTGCACCACCAGACCCCAACACCCATGTCAAATGGAGTAGGTGGATAGTGGACAGCACAGGATCCCAGGACCAAAAACTCCGGATGGCGCTAGCATCTGGCCGAAACCATTCCGAGACAAGCATCCAGTATATGCGTTTTGGATCTCGTTTCGCACCAAGCCAAGTGGGGACGCCCACCTGAGCTCCTGGTTGGCTCCAGTTGTGACGCACTCACTCACGCATCGACATCTGCGCCTGCTTCTGCGTCTGCTAGTTCTCAAGACAGCAGGTTCTTACCTGGCTTCTTCTTCTCCCACGGCTTGTTGTTGTTGTTGTTGTTGTTCGGTGCCAAGGCGGTCTTGTCTTGCTTGCTCTTCTCCTCGCGACCCGATCTGATCTTATCTTGAGCCAAAGCAAAGAGCTCTCGATCTTAATCGCACAGTAGTTCAGTTTGGTGGCTCACTCGCTCTTCTCACACTCACTCACTTCCGAAGCGGTTCGGGTTGCGCTTCTCAACCCACAAAACACCACACCACCACCCAAACCCAAAGAAAGCACCCGCGGCGGGGTTAGGGACCCGCCCACCCATTCATTTCCCAAACCCGGCCCGAGAAAAAGCCCAAGCCCGCGCCGCACCCAACACTGGCTTACAACCCAACCCAACCCAAGACCCGGTCAAACCATTAGTCACTCCAATACAGCACCCTCTGTGCCGTCAATGATCCATCAGCAACCTCAAAGAATTCTTCTTGGCAGACGCTCACCCACTGTAGTGAGTTGAATCTCCAATGGCCTTTCGATCTGGTCAGCACCAGCAGGAGAGGAAAGAGGATCGGATTAGTTGTTGCTGGTTTCTCTGCCGCCCAACTTAGAGATCCATTTGGCTGACAGCTCAGCTCCCTCATCGTCTCTTCAACTGTTACACATGGCGGATGAACAATGGAACAACTCCCGAGCAGGCCAGATGTTACGTAGCGATGTGCAGTGGTCCTTTCCTACAGTGACGTGAAAAATCCGAAGCCTGGGAGAGTCGTCAAAGCTCGCAAGCAAATCATGCGTCTCGTCAGATTCTCACGTGTTGGCTTGGGTCTTCGAACGGCTTCATCACTCTTATTTGCTGTCATGGAATGGCAAGGATCGGACTTTGTCTCGTCAGTGCGATCCGTCTCGTCAGGTTTGTTTGGTGGCAGATCCCTAAGCCCTGGTCCCAGGTCTCCAGACCCATTGGGCCGGATCGGACTCAAGCAGCCTGCCGGGTTCACTTCAACACTGGTATGATGGGTCTGCCGAACTGGAAACGGGTCGGGTTAGCATTGTCAATTGTGTTCAAGTCGCTTGTTCTTTTCACTGGGGGTGGGGACAGCCAAAGGGTATCCAACTGACAAGACCAGACAGGTGCTGGGACGAGACAAAGACAGCCCCAAAGATAAGGGAAGACGAGCGCTGATTGGCTAATGGCTCTTTTTTTCATCGAGGAAGGGGGGTCAACGCGCTGACTATGGGAAGCGAGGGTTCGGGTTTCGTCCAGTTGGTGACACTCTCTGAGAGCCAACCGATCCAAAAAAGTATCTTCTCTCTTGGCACAGTACAGCGAGTATCAAGTTTGGAAGGTCAGAGTCAACACGATTGGTGGTGGTTGGCGAGCCACAGCGGCGACGAGCGAAATGCACCCTCTGGCCACACGTGCTCACCTGCTTCTCAGTCGGGCCTCGCTTGGTTGTTTGCTCGCTCTGTCGCTTTGTGCGCAGAGATTTTGCATCCCAGTGTATCTACTTCGGCTGCTGAATCCCTGTCAGAGAGCCCCAACACAAAGATCGCTTGCGTCATAAAGCACGATCCTTTTGGATCCAAGACCTCGATCGAAAGGAACTATTGGCAATGGAAAGGCGCAGACAGCCCAAAAAGATTGGATCGGGACTGGATTCACACGGGAAATGGACGGCAGAATGGATGGACGGATGGCTGGGGTGGGTGTTGGGGAGTTGGATCCAAGGCAAGGGAAAGGAATGATTGGCTGGATCTCTGGATCTGTGACTGTGGGATCAAATGGGCAAGCTCCTCTGACATCGCATAAATCCAGTGCCAACCAAAAACAATCAAAACGCTGTTCACAACCAAACGAAACGGCTGGTAATCAATTCTGCCAGGTCAATCCTCCCGACAAAGTACGAGTTTTTATGGTCTGCTTTTCTGAGCGCCCAAATATGGCGTTGACTCAAGTGCCAAGCCAGATTACTCTGCAGAGGCAAAATGACGGACAGGGCCCAAGTGCTGGCGTACGACCGCGAGAAGAACATCTACAAAGACGCCTATGTGGAGAACTTTCGCAAAGTGCGCTTCTTCCCGACCCTCGCAAGCATTGGCATGGGCAAATCCGAGGGCGAAAGCATCGTGTTGGTCGAGGAAGATGGGGGCAGCGGAGCGTGCACCTCGCCACAAAAAGACCACAACAATGGCCACGTTCCATCCGCAGCAGTGCAATCTCAGAGTAGTAGCACCACCAGTGCCGTGCGCTTTCATCACATCGAACGAGAACCACTGAATCCCAACTCGGTGAGCAGATCCAGTTGGTGGTATCGCTTTGTCGGATGGTCCATGTCTCTACGGCTCTTGGGACTGGCTTTTTCGCGATCATGCAGAGACAGAGAAATGGGTTCTCACTGTGGATCTGTTGATGCCCTCCAGCTCGAGCGTCTCTTTGACAACCACCCGCCGCTCTCGTGTTTCCGGAACCAAGTGCTCTGCAAGCACTTGAATGCACGAAAAGACCGGAAATGCAACACAGAACGCGAGCTGCCCAGCGCTTTCACCACCTCCGCCACCGCCTCCTCACCTTTTGCTCTGACCAGTCGCTATGGCAGCGGACAGCCTTCGGTACGCCTGCAACACTGACTGTGCGCTTGTCGAGTAGCAGCTCATCAGTTCATGCAACCTCCTTGTCATCCGTGTCTTATTCATCTCTCTCTCTCTCTCTTCGATAGCCGCCCATCTTCAAACGACCCAGCATCTCAGAAGCAAAGGCAGCCATTCACAGAAAGATCACGTACGATCCCCAGGATCAATCCGCCAGAGTCATGCCTATACGAGACAGACAGCAGGTTCGCTGGCCCTTTTCGCATGTGAGCGCTTCAAAAGGGGCTGACTGCAGTTCACTTGCTGGACACGGACAGTGGCGTCAAGAGCTGAACAACACCACAAAACAGTGGAAGCATTGCAACTCCGTTGACGCCAAGGAAGACATTCGGGTCAAGAGTTACTTCAACTTGCCACCAGAGCAGCTCGTCGTCGCTGATCGCAAGTATGTCAGAGACTTCATCAAGCGAAACGTCGAAGCGTATCAAGCGAGTCGACAGCAACGGCCTTGTTCGAATGCCAACCAGCAGCAGTGATGGCAGGGTGGGAACAAGCCCTTCAAAACCATCCTGCTCTGCGCATTTCGTTGAGAAGAATCTGCGAAATGTAGGACACGACGCCTCAGCACTTGTTTGAGCCAGCAACAACCACAACTCTGTTCTGCATTCTCCTCTTACCGGTTCTGCTTGCTTTATGCGAACCAGCAGATCGTTCGGATATGTCCACTCGGGCCACCATCTCGGTACAGAAGAGTCTTCTTGGCTCATGGCACGGCCATCCTCGCTGCTCCCCCCACCGTCCACATCAAGTGATCCGTGCGTTTTGATGTGTTCCACTCGTTGGCGAAGACTGCAATGCATTAGAAACGGATTGAAGAAGAAATCAAACTCGTTGCCATACCATTCCGCCTGTGTAGGATCACAACAACCCTCCAAGTCAGCTCTCGTTCCACGACAACACACTGCTGTAGAGTTGCTCACCAGAGCGCTGTGATGAACGAGAAAGTTGAGGGAAGTGGTCAGCTGAAGAAGGAAGTTGTTGCCCTGCCAGACGAAAACATGTCCCGTCGTGTTGCGCCATTGTGCAATCGATTCGATGCACTCCACTGTGCGAGTCATCAGTTCCACCAGCGCTTGCGAAAACCCATCGAACGCTGTAAACCGGTCACGGAACATCAGTGCTTTGCTGTCCCACAATCGTACATACCATCACCAGACCACGAACAGACGTGAACAATCCACACATCGGGGCACACTCTTGTGTGAACGAACGAACCGATAGACTTTGCTGCACCGTTTGAGACTCTTTCGCATCTTGCGAAGCGTCTTCTCGTACGTGAGAACTCTGTCGACCGCAGTGGTGTACTGCTGCGCTTCGATCGCGTTAGCAGATTTGTTGATATCGTGGGCTCCGCTTGAACAAGCCCTAGATCCTGTTGTCCTGGGGGTTGACGCCCTTATGTCGCCGCCGTTGCCCGACGAACAGTTTGACGACCGGGACGCTTCCATTGAGCAATTCACACCTGGGATGACCTGAGGCAACTGGGTTTTGTTGCTTAGTTTGGTTTGGAACTTTTCCACTTTGCCCAAGCGCTGGAGCTCCTGAGCGAGTGGAAGCGGTTCTTTCCACAGCTCTCGAAATCTGCCGATTTGCTGTTTGTACAGGTCGAGTTTATCTTTTCGACTTCGACGAATGAACTCGAAGTGAACGTGGCGTTGCTTTTCATTGTCGCCATCCAAAAACTGCACCGTCGCCTGGTGTTTGGTTTCATTCACAAATGTGACTCGACAGGGTGACCAAGTCCCTTGAACTCTTGCTCGACTAGCGCTGTCATGGCGTCGCCAGCAGCATTCAACCAGGTCGCCAACCTATCAATGGTTATCTTGTGTGAGCAATTGTCACTGTGCTCCAAGAAAGCGTTGTTACTTGCCTGCGGAGTGGGTTCTTTGTACTGAAGAGACACTCGCATGTCGTTCTGCAGTCCAAAAAAGAAAGAGTCTTGGGTGGAGCGAGGAAGGTGACGAATGTCCTCAATGCAAGAGCTGATCACTCGGGTCTCGGCATCCGGAGCTTCCTTGTCGTTCACGATGGCGGATATCAACGAGTCTTCTTCCGCTGGTGGTGGAGACAAAATGACAGGAGCAGCAGAATCAGCAGTTGTAGTCTTATCTGTCGAGGGTGGCGCTTCCAATTGAATCAGCTGATCCACAATAAAACCAAGTCCGAGTCTTGTTGGATGATGCAGTTTGCCTCATGAGCAGAACACAGAGAGAGACCACTCACCTCATGGAACAAGTCCAAGTCAAAGTGTTTCTTGGCCATGTTGTAAACACATTCGTCAAGATGGAGAACTGCCTTCTGGTATGATGGTTCGAGCAAATCAAACTGAGCTGGACATTGACGCAACATGATCACCGCAACGCTGGTGGCCCAGGAGACCGGAGAGATGCCCTGTGGTGGTGGTGGTGCAATAGATCGGAGAAAGTGATGGAAATCACCGGAAAACTTCCAGCTTCCATTGGTTTCTTGAAGTCTGAGAAGCTCTTTCAGGAATGGCGTCAAAACTACACCACCCTTTGCGCTTCGCTTCTCCTGGTCGTGCGAGTTGGAATTCAACCGAGGCAATTGCACCAGCACGGATGGTCTCTGGCGTTTGACCACCATGATGGTGTTCTTCTCCATGGCGACATCCAGAGGAATTGACTTGCTGAACGCTCGATAAAAATCCTCGAATTTGGCCGGCGGCGCTTTCTTTTGGTTCATTTTGCCATGTGCAAGTGCCGTTTCGTGTTCGGGCAACCTCATGCTCCATGATAGGCAACCTTCAAGGAACATTACAATTTCGTTTTTCCTGCATCAGCATATTCATTTCGCTACAAGGCGCTTTGTCAGCAACTCACGACGGCCATCAGCTCATTTCGTCGCCTGAACTCCACATAGTTCATCTGCTTTCCATCTGCAGTTGCCATTGGGTTTTCGACTTTTCGACTGATTCATTTGGCAGCCTGGAGGAAGAACTGCATTTCCTACGTACAGCAAAGGGGCCACTCACTCCGCATCCTCCCAACCAGCCAATGACTTGCTGAGGCATCATCGATTTCAGTCAGCAGCGCGATGGAAACAAGAAAGACTCGCTTGGAGCAAACTGTGAGCGTGAGCAGCCAGCAAAGCATGACGACGACCGTCGTCTTGGTCCTTGGTGGCTTTGTTGCCGCACTACAAGTGCGCCACTTCCGACTCTCTTGCCCGGACCCACCCCACTCAAGTGGTACACCACTGGTACCCAACACGAATCCTTGCGATCTGATTGGATCACTGGGGTTAATGGGGTGTCACATCAAGTGGCAAGGGGTTGGGGTGGGCGTCGAAAACGAAAGTCAGGCTACTGCTCATTGGTTGAAATTCGCTATAGTGGGACTCTTGTGCGCCACACGAAAAAGGCCAGATCTGGGTCTGGGCAGATTCGAACGAAAGTGGACAAAGTGCTCAGTCGCGAGTCTGAGCGCCGAAGAACAGAAGCTCTTGTGACGGAAAGAAGCGAAAGACGAGTAGATGTCGATGGGTCTCTTGGCAAGAACCTACTCTTTAGTGGTATTGACAGCAGCTGTGGTCTTGGGCTTCGTGGTGAACCAGAGCCACGCGCAGCATTGGTCCTCGTCCAACTCGTCGCCGTTGGCTGTGTGCTCGGTGGTCAACAATCGGTCGTTTGCCATTTGTGAGATGCAGAAGAAATGCTCGCTCTGTGTGGCCCAACCGGTGCGTTTTGGATCATTTCGTCATGTTCACTTAGGCGTTGAAGAATCTGATCCACCGCCATTTGGTGTCTCGTGCTGTGACGGGGGTGACAGGGATGTGAATTCGACTTGCTCTCGTGGCATTGCCTGGAGATGCCAACCAACGGCACTGACAGCAGCAGCACCTACCAGTCCACAACTTCCGTGAAACCAGTCAGCACTACTGATAGCGGATCCACATCGGGTGTTTGTGCTCGGACGGATCGCGTTTGCCTTCGATGCTACAGTTCGGCCGACTTGACCAACGGCCGCATGCCTACTTGCATCGGTCACAATGGTTGCACTTGTGAGCCCACTTGCGATCTCTTGGCATCGCTGCAAAAGTATCTCCACTGCCAGGACAATAGCAACGACAACAGTAGCAGCAACAACAACCACGACTACGGCCGAAGCGATGTACCCTCGGTGGACAGTCGCGTCTCGCTCTTGTGGTGCGTTTTCTTCATCTCGTCGCTGCTCATCGTCACGATCGTCTGTATGAAGAGAAAATGCATCCAAGATCCACCGCCATACCGAGCCCAAACGCTGAATGGCGAAGGCGCCACGACCTCCTCAGAGAATCCTGGATATACCATTGTGTTTACACCTGGAGCTTTCGATCGCCGACCGTCACGAGGAAGTCAGAATCAACTGGGTTTGTCGCTGCATTCGTGGAGACAAGACATCCAGCAGGCGCAAGCGGGACTTGCTTCGTCGCACGGCCATGTCTCGTTGCAGGCTCTCAAGCTGAAACAGCACCTCATTTCTCGGGAGAATGGTAGTATACCGGTGGCCATACAAGCTTGTGTCGAATCGAGCACTCCAGCAGCGCAGTGTAGTGCACAGCCACAGCCCACAGGACCATCAAGACCTACCGAAACAGAAGCAGTGATCGCGATGCAACCGCTTCCAATGCCAGCCACTTCGCCTGCTCATTCCCGCGTGACTGACTGCCAATTCATCGAAGAGAGCAAAGAAGAGCACAGTTGAGAATGGAAATTGAGCTGCAAGTGGCCAAACTGTTTAAAGATATCGTAAAGTGAAATGGCGTCATCGAATGGAGGCTTCTCAAGACCATGTACTGGATTACGGGGTCTCGTCAATTATGAGCAAAAGGCGTTATGGGGACGCCGACGAACCCGATGAATTACCCTATGCCATTTGGTGTCTGGCCAAGTTGAATGTTGCGTACTGGAGGTGATGGAGTTGATTGAATTGCGTTGTTTTGTGTTGTGGCGTTGAGTACTTGGCTGTCGCGCTGATGTGTTGGGCGGAGTGGAGTGCATTGAATGGAAGGGTTTTTTTATTTATAAACGGACAGTGTGTCGAGTGGTTTAGAAACTTGGTTGTCGCCATTGGCGTCACGACAGCGCCGACGCCATGGAACCCACCTATCGATCCAGCCGATTCATTCCAAAGCTGCAACTGCTGACGCCGGGCGGTGCTTCCTCGCCCCATTCGCCTTCGTCAACGCCCATATCCGAACGATCTAATTCCACTACAGGTGGATTGGCCTCTCCAACGTCACAGCAGTTGGTGCCGCAGCCTCCGGCTCAAAGCGATCGCATTTTCCCACCGCGCACAAGTAGCAACCAGTTCACGTTAGAAGACACCTTTTTCCCGAGACTTCCGCGCGTGACGCGTCGTCAACCGATGGATCTGCTCAAGCTCGAAAGTGCCAACGAGATCTCCATTCTGCATCCGACTCTGGACATTACGGACGAAAGCGGCGAGTACACCCAATTGTTGCTGAACAACTGGTCGCTGGACACGGGCCAAGAAGCCTTTGCGTCCATCTCGCTGTTTTGTGAAATGAAAATGAACGAGGCCAAGCAGATGACGAGCCGTTTGGACAATCCCAACCGATTTCTCACGACTGTTTGCTGTCAATTGCTCGAGAAATACGCGCGACACATTGAAAGCCAAAATGCGACCTCCACCGGCGACACCTTTCTCTCCAAACTGCACAACGAACTGGTGCAATCCATTTTCGCACCGAGTTCCAGTGCGTTGAACGCCGTTTTGTCCGGCACAAGCGCACAGTCCCCAGCGATGCCCGCTTCCACCGGTGGCACACTGGTGACTTCTTCGCCAGTTGTCAACAGCAGCGGGATGAACCAGAACCTGACTCTGCCTTACAACCAGCGTGTGCCTTTTTTTGTCGAATTCAAGCGCTTGAAACAAGACACGCGACTCTTGCTAGACAACATCAAGAGTCGCGAGATGACGCGACGCGCGAGACGCAAACTCTCGTCCATTCTCGACCGAATCCTCGAAAAGCGAACCCAAGAGACTAACAGCTGTCTTCAACGAATGATCTTCAAGAGCTGGAAGCAGTACGTCACCAGCGAAAGGCAGATCCGCAATGTGAGTGGAGTCGTGGAGTCTCACTAGAGTTGGTTGCTGGTTTTGATCATCTCTCTGACTGCGATCCATGATGGCAATAGTTGAAATGCCAAGCATTCCGCTCAACCAAGAAAGCGACTTTGAGTACAGTGTTTCAGGCCTGGAGAATTGAAGCACTGCGCAAGGCGTACCAGGTGAATATCATCGCGCTCCAGTTGTGGCTTGAAAGCACTGACTCATCGTGGTCTTGTACATAGCGAGAAAGTGTGGACTACCAGACCATGCTCTCGATCACCGCTGCGTCACTGAGCCGCAAAGACGCGATCATTGCCGAAGCAGAGCAGAAGATGGCGGCCATGAACAAAATGATCGAGTCGCTGACCGAATCCAACAGCAACTTGCTGACCAAAGTGGAGAAACTCGAGTACCTTAGCAACGGAGAAGCCCATGGATCACCAAGAAGAGGCGCCAAGGGAGCAGGAAACGGCACTGACGGTGTCAGTGGACGGCAACCTGTGAGTGGAGGAGGTTCGTCACCGACCGGCAGCGCCAACGATCCTTTTGTGATGTCACGCCACCGCACAAGTGTCGAGAGCACCTTTGAACGCATCGACACGATCGCATCGCAGAACAGTGAGAAACTGGACCGACTCAATCGCATGTTGCTCGAGACCCTGTTTGGGATGGCTCGCATGGTCGAGTCGTGTGCCATTCAAATGTCCAAGGACGTGATGGATTCACTCGAGTTTCAACTGGACGGCAGCATTCTTCAACGCCTGGCTGAGATGATTCACATTGAAAACATGGAGCGCGAGCGCAGCAAGAAAGACAGCGTCGTGTCAGCAGATCCTTTTTCCACCTCCATCGTGGCCAGCAACAATTCGCCCAGTTCCAGCAACAGCAGTGCTGGCGGGGCAATGGCTGCACTTGCCAACGCTCGCATGTTCTCGATCCGTGATGTGGCGCAAATGCCGGTTGACGCCATGTTGCTCAAATGGGCCAAAATGAATCTGCAGAATGCAGCAGCAGCCGAAAAACCGGCAGATCGCATCATCAAGAACTTCACAAGCGATCTCTGCGATGGACGCAAGTACTCGTGTCTGCTCAATCACTTGTTTCCCAGTTGGTTTGATGCGAACGTGGGTTTCTCTTCTGTCTGGGCGTAGAGATGATGAGTACCGACACTGGTTCTAAATGGGATGGATTGTCTTGCTACAGATGGCGCATGAGATCGACACGGATGAACGTCTCAAGAACATCGCGTGTTTTCACTCGAGGATTCAGCCGGAACTCCCACGGGTGGTCACCAGTGACTCGATTCACGCTGGCTGTGGTACCGAGAATGCCACCTTTATTGCCATGCTCTTCGGTGCTTCCGTGTAAGTGTTGCATTTGTTGTTGGATGAGCGTACCCCTTCCACGCCAGTTGGACTGAAACGCATCTCGTTGTTGATACTTCGCAGTGGGTCCATTCGTCGCATCGATCTGGAAAAGCAGAGAGCCGAGTTCATCAACATCATCACTTCGTGGAAACGTGTGCGCAGTCTGATGCTCGAAGTGAAGCGCATGAACGAAAACTACGATTCGCTCATGGTCGTGCACTTGCTCAAAGAGATGCGGACATGTGAGACGCTCTTCAAGCAACTCAACTCGGAACTCTCCACCATTGCCATCATCTCGAACGAGACCTCGAGCGCTATGAGCCAAATCGCCTTCAAGATTCTCTTTTTGACGTGGAACTGTCTGACGGCTCAGGCCAAGAACCAGCCCGTACAGTTAATCGACGAACGAAGCCAAGAGCGCATCAAGCAGTTCACTCAAGTTGATATGACGCTCATTCGCGACTTGCTCATGAGCCAGATCGTAGATGAGGGCAATCATGCGACGGTTCCGGAGAAAGAAGTTCATTTCATTACCGACGCCATGCGGGAAGTGCTGGTCTTGTACGCCAAGGACCTGCACGACATCTTTAGACACTACTGGTACGAAGGAGAACTGGAGAGCAGCCACTGGGTGTCGCCTGACACTTTTGTTGCATCGGTGTAGTGCCAGCACGGGAACAGGCAGCATCGTCGGCATGAGTCTTGCGGAATACAGCAAGTTCATCAAGGTGCCCCATGCTACAAACAGAGTAGTCGGCTCAGCAGCTCACTTCTGGCGTGTGGGTCGGTGTCGTGTTCAGGATTCGCTACTCATTGACAATGACCTCACAGTAGAAGCCGCCGACGCGCTGTACATCAAGACGATGACTGGCGGCCCCGCACCAACAAAACAACCAGCGCCTCAAGAGTCGGAAGTCAGGTCGGCCTCACTTCATCGTGGTTCTCATCCTCCTTCAGTGGCTTCTGTTGTGAAGGACCGACTCACTAACTCCTGCTGATGCGCTTTTGCAGAGAGATGCTTGGACCGGAGTTTGTTGAAGTGCTCATCCGTATCGCGACCGTCAAAGTGGCTGAACTGCCTCTTCACGAACGTCTGCGTGTACTTCTCGACACGTTTATCCTTCCCAATGCGCTACGCTCCCAGTCGGAGATCTTTCGCGCCGAAGTGGCGTCTTCTCAAGTGCGGGCCGTGTATCAAAAGCACAAACAGTCGCTGCAGCGCATCTTCCGATACTATTCGTCCATGAACACATTGCGCGAGCGCCAGTCCACATTGACGCTCAAAGAGTTCACCATCTTTTCTCGCGACTGCAAACTGGTGGGCACCTTTGTGACCGACCACACGCTCAAACAGATCCTCGCCAACATCCAGCACGAAGAAGATGACCAAGTGGCGCCGACGGCCGTGCACGACCCCAACAACGATCTGCGGGTCGACTTTACCGAGTTCCAAGAGGTGATCAAGCAAGTCGCACAGCTGCCAAAGGCGCCGACCGACTGACCTTTTGTGTCTCTGGATGACTGACTGCGCAGGCCATCGCCGCACTGACGGAGCACGTGATCTGCAATCCGTACGTTCCGCTGTACAAACGCATCGAGCAATTCATCAACGAACTCATTCTGCCACGCGCACGGCAAAAGAAGAAGCAAGGAGCCGACTAAAAAGCGGTCAGTTGTTGTTGTTGTCGTTGTAAGTAGCTTAAATAAATCCAAAACTGAGTTCACTCCGGTGCCAGCAGCTCCATGTGTCGCGAGCCATTCCCTCACTCACGCTTCTTCGTCATGGTGCTCCGTCGCTGTGTCCTTGCAGCCTTCGTGGATCTTAAAGGCGTCCACAACGTTTCGTAGCAACATGGCAATCGTCATGGGGCCCACCCCACCTGGCACTGGCGTGATGTGATCCGCGACGCCAAACGCCTCGTCAAAGCATACGTCTCCCACCAATTTCTGGCCTTTGGCAGAGTTGGCGTCGGGAACAAAGTTGATGCCAACGTCAATGACCGAGCAACCGGGTTTGAGCCAGCCACCACGCACCAGAAACGGCGCACCACAGGCAGCCACCACAATGTCTCCCTGGGCCACAAACGATTGCAGATTTTCCGTGTACGAATGACACTGAATCACAGTCGCGTCGCGTCGGCGAAGCATCATGTTGACTGGATGGCCGACCAGTTCACTTCGTCCAATCACGACAGCCGTTTTGCCACGGATCGGCACGTTGATGGCATCGAGAAGCGCGAGGATGCCACGTGCTGTGCACGGCGCGTGACTCGGCTCTCGATGGCGCATCGACAGCTCTCCAAAGTTGAAAGGATGCAGGCCGTCAACGTCTTTGGATGGGTGAATCGAGTCCACGATGGCTGCCGTGTTAATGCTGTCGGGAAGTGGCAACTAGAGACAGAGAGATCATGAGCCTTGTGCCATCGCCATGTCCCAATCAGAGCAGACACCGACCTGCACGAGAATGCCATCGATGCGGGGATCGCGATTGAGCTCGTCGATACGGTCGAGAATCGCTTGCTGCTCCACGTTGACGTCGTACAAGTAGTTGATGGAGGTGATGCCAGTCGCACGACACGCGTTGCGCTTCATCTTGACATATAGCTCCGAGTCTGGTCGATTGCCGACCATCACTAGACCCAGTGCAGGTGCCTGATGGCCAGCACCCAGTCGCATCCATTCGTTTGGCACACAAACAGTGAGCACACTCAAGCATACACACCAACGCAGTCTCGACCAGAGCAGAGCAGACCATCACTCACCCGACCGTATTGAGCCCGGAGACTCTGCACTTCCAGCGCCAGTTTGGCGCGCAGAGCTGCCGCGATCTGCTTGCCATCGATCACTTTGGTCACTCGATGCATCTGGGCGGTAGTCACTTCTAACTGAAATGATCACTCTGACGTTGAGTCAATTGGGATCTCGCACTTAATCGAATTGCCCCTTCCACTACTCACAACATGGCCACCACCCTGACATTGATGCAACCCAGTGCGGTGTGCGAAGAAGCCGTTCTACGCGGCCTGCTGAGCATCGGCAAACAGAGTGTGGTGCACCCCAAGGCCAGCATCGTAGCATCCAGAGCGCCCATCGCCATGGGCGAACGCAACATCGTGGAGGACCTGGTGATCATCGAGAACGTCAACGCCAGCGACTGCTCCATCGGCCATGAGAACCTCTTTGAAAACGGCTCTGTCATCCGCTCGTCGTTCATCGGCAACGGCAACTGGTTCGAGCCAAAGTCACGAACCGAAGCCGGCTCCATCATCGGCAACAACTGTCTGATCGGCACCGGTGTCGTGGTGGCCGAGAACGAAGTCATCGAGGACAACACGGTGCTGGTGTGCATGCAGGACGCCGCTTCGGGTCACCAGAAACGGCTGATGCGCAAACAGCAACCTTTTTTCGTTAAAGCGCGAGACGCGACCATCGCGAAATACGTCGACGCCTTTGTGGACCCCAAAAGCAACTACGCCTTTGCGCGCAATCATCGCATTCTGGCCGACAAGCCTTGATCAGTGCAATACAATAGGTCATCCAGGTTCAGTTAATTGTTAAATAACACCACCATGTTGTAAGTCAACCAAGTGTTTCCGGATCCTGAAGCGCCGCGTCACGACGAACAGATCACACCCAGAGGATGATGAACAGGCTGTGGATATTTGCTCTGCTTTTGATGGGGTTTTGGCGGGGTGCAAGCGCTTGGAAAGAAGGCGAAGAGAGTGATTTGGTCCCGTCGTCGGCCGTCTTCGAAGTGCCGTTTCAGCAAGTCTTGCGTCAGAATGCCGTGTTTGAAGTGGATTCGGCGTCGCAGCAACTGGTTGTCAAACGGGTCGCCGCGGCCCATCAAGAGACATGCGCGCAAGAGAGTGCTCACGAAGAGGAAGCCGAGAAGAGTGATGGTCCAGCGGCTCGCTGTGATCAAGATATGCCGGTAGCCGCGAGCGATCGCCTTCTGTCTGTGGATGGCCAACGAGTGTCATTGATGGAGTTGCAACAAGTGATCGACTCAGAGCCCGGCACCAGCCAGGTGCTTCCGCTTTTCCGGAATGCGGACGGCGATTTCGTCCTCACGGGGTTCCTGCGCGTCGAAGTTTTGCGACCGCAGCGATTGCAATTTCGAGCAACGTCGACTGCCCGGCAGCAGGAACTGAACGAGTGGCTGCAGCAACAGGAGACTCTACTCCAACGAGAAGTGGAGAAGCGACTGGAGCAGGAAGCAGCGCAACGAGAGCGCGAACGTTTTGTCCAAGAGCAGCTGGCGCGCAAAGACAGAGAGAAACAGGAAGAATTGGCTATGCAAAGAGCTCTTGAGCTGGAGATGAGGAAGCAGCGCATGACACCCCACCATGAAGTACCGAGTCTGCGACGCTCGGGCCAAGAGTTTCGCTACGAAGTCGTCTTCACGACTAAAGGACCCATTGGACTCAACTGGGATCTGCAGACCCACGACCGAACTCTGGTGAGTCACCTCGAGAGCAGCATGGTGGCTGCGAGACAGAACGTGATCGAGCCAAAAGACCAGCTCATTCAGCTCAACGACATCAACACGACAAGCATGGGGCCGCATGAGGTTGTCCAGGAGTTCATCAAGGCTCAAGTGCCCCGTCGAATGGTGTTCTTGTGCGCCGAAAAGCCCATGCCGGCCTCCACAGGAGTAACTCCAAGCGACGCAAGTGAGGCGGCCACGGAGCAAGGTTTCGCACTAAGTTTTGCCGCGCCATCAATCCTCAAAGGATGGAGCGTCGAGTTGGTTCTTGCGCCGTGGAGTGCCATCAGCGAAGAAAAGCTGTTTAACAAATCGATTCCAATGCTTTCGGCCATCCCTTCCGACGGGTGTTCGAGCATCGAGAGCGCGCTGAGTCCGCAGCAACAAGAGCGCATCGCCAGGAACAGTGTTGGCTTCCTGTCATACCGGGGTGTTTGTTCGTTCACTGACAAGGCCTCGCGGGTGCAGGACGCAAACGGAGATCTTCTCGTGATCGTCAACAATGCCAAGGGGGATGCTCGGTTTCCTGATGCGATCCCCATCCTTGATAACATTCGTATTCCCATCACCATGTGCGTTTGAGTTCTTGACGGTGGGTTGCGATGGGTTTTCGAACGTATTTTGACCTCGAAATGGCCGTCGCAGGATCTCCAAAGAAGAAGGAGACTTTGTGCTGTCGGTGCTGGATCAAGAGAAGGAGGCAGGTGGGTCATCGACCCTGGTTTGGTTGGGCCTTGGGGTGACTGGTCTCACTTTCTTGATGTGGAGGAGCAGTGGTGACTGTCAATCGACGCCATGTCACCTCCAAAGAGATTGCGATCGTCGATGTCTCCAAGATGAACAAGGAAGAGTTAAACATCGCACGAGTATGTCACCTTTGGCTCTCTCAGTGATGATGAGCCTCTTTGTGCTGACGTGGGCCTTCTGGTGACAGGATCCCCTTCGTGGAGGCGTCAAACTGCATTTTTGGTTCCTGGACATCTCCGAGTCAGCTTCCAGCGTCGTCAACAATGAGCAGTTCATTGTGCTTCCAGCTCTCTTTGGTGCAAGAATCAACTTTGGTGTTCCGTATCGACTGGTGATGGCATACCCCATGGAGACGGCATGCCACCCGCAAGGGCTTCGCATTCTCACCACTCGCGCCATTGTGCTGGCTAAGCGTGGTGGCTGCTCCTTTGCGACCAAACTCAAGTGAGTCAGGTCGTGGCTGTCTTGTGCGGTCTTTGGCGCATGAGCTCATCAGGAGTCGCATCAGGGCTATTCAGGATGTTGGCGCGATGGGGATGATCATGATCAACACGGATGCAGCGCTGTTGCCACTCATGAGCGATCCCCGAGAAGCCATGGGACTCACCATTTGGGCAGCTACGTATGTTACCCAAACAAACAGATGACTCGACACCCTTTAATGGATCCAAACGCTCACTTGTATTGTTGTGATTTGCATGTGCATTAGCATCAATCGGACCGACGGCACTCGACTCGAACAAGTTCTTCTAGAGAACAGAAACCTTCCTTCGCTCGTGAAAATCGACGCTTTTTAGATGAGTTTGCGGGCTTTGCCACACTCGATGAAGGCATCCACGCAACGGTTGACGTCGTCCGTGCTGTGGGCAGCTGACAGCTGCACGCGGATACGAGCGAGACCCTTTGGTACGACCTGTTGGACCAACAGAATGCGCTGTTAGCACCGAAACCAGAATACCGACATCACGAGCAGATCAGATCTGCAACAAGGTCTAAATCAGATGAGGAGCCTACCGGATAACTGAAGCCAATCACGTAGATGCCCTTTTTCAGCATGTCGTCAGCCAATTCCGAGGCCTGACGCGCGTCGCCAATCATGACGGCGCAGATCGGATGATCACTGGGCGCGTCGCAACACAAACAGACACACCAACGAGGGTCAGTTCACGTTGTATAGCAGAGGACGAGCGATTGGCAAACTCACTAGGAACCACGCAGCTTGAAACCTGCTTCGGTCATGCGGTCGCGGAACAAATGCGTGTTGTTGCGGATTTTGTCCACAAATTGCGAGGACTCCGAGAGCATTTGGAACACACGCAGGGATGCGCCGACGACCGGAGGGCTCACCGAGTTGGAGAACAGATACGGACGCGAGCGTTGGCGCAAAATGTCAATCACTTCCTTGCTACCTGTGGTGTAGCCACCAGTGCCGCCACCGAGCGCTTTGCCCAGCGTCGAGTTGATGATGTCAATGCGGCCACGCACTCCCATGTACTCGTCGCTTCCACGGCCCGTGGGGCCAAAGAACCCAGTCGCATGGCACTCGTCAATGAAGACTTGGGCGTTGTACTTGTCGGCGAGGTCGCAAATGTCTTTGAGCGGCGCGACGTCGCCATCCATGGAAAACACTCCGTCGGTCGCGATCAACCGCGTGCGACAGTCCTGGGTGTCCTTGAGCTTTTGCTCCAGATCGCTCAGATCCATATGCTTGAAGCGTAGACGCTTGGCCTTGCAGAGGCGGATGCCGTCGATGATACTGGCGTGGTTGAGTTCGTCCGTGATGATGGCATCCTCGTCGTTCAGTAGCCCTTCAAACAGCCCGGCGTTGGCGTCAAAGCAGGAAGGGTACAAGATGGTGTCTTCCATGCCGTGGAACTCGGCGATGGTCTTCTCCAACTGCTTGTGGATGTCCTGGGTGCCGCAGATGAAACGCACCGAGCTGAGCCCAAAGCCGTGGGTGTCAAGCGCGTCGCGCGCGGCCTTGATGACTTCTTGGTTGCTGGCCAACCCCAGATAATTGTTGGCGCAGAAATTCAACACCTTCTGGCTCGGTTGCACCTTGATCTGCGCGCCCTGCGGCGACGTGATCACGCGCTCCTGCTTGTACGTGCCGGCCGCTTGGATGTCGGCCAGCTCGCCGCGCAGTCGCTGCACCAAATTGTTGGGTTGGCGCCGGGCCGAAGCGCTGAATGCACGCGCGAGACGAGTCGATAGCATCGCTTGGAGTTTGTTCTTGGCGTTTGTATGGGAAATGAGCTGAGGCGGAGAGCTGGAGGCGCAAGACAGCTGACTGTCAGCAAGTGAAATGTGGTTGATGGGAGGATTCAACTTGAATTAGGACCACCAGAGGTGGATCCTTGGTGACGTCTGCTGTACTGTAAGCGATGCACCAACAGATTTTTCCCCAAGGAGCGGGTGCTCTGTGACATGCTCGACCCAAAACACGGTGAATCATTTGTCATTTGCACCATGATCATAACAAAAGAAGGAGATAATCACGTTCCTCAGTTATCCAATCTACCGTGTTTTGGATAGAGCTTGTTGGACTATGTGCTGTGTCCTGTCGTCTAATGGAGTGATGAACGCTTTCAGTGAATCCCTCTTTTGGCAATTTGCCAGCAGGAATCACCAAAATAGTGTGGTCCACCGACACTGAAACCCCTGAAACAAGGTGGTCCACCACAAGTAGGCAGCAATTGGATGGATGGAGTGATTGGGCGTTGGGCACTTTGAAACGACAAGTTGCGCCAATTGGAAGAGAGCAATGGGCAAAGCCAAGAAGCTACGTTCCACGAGCCACAAGAAAAAAGTGCCGCCGACCGGAGGCGCCACACTCGCAGAGATTGAAGCCATCGATGAACAGCAGCTGGTGGGCCTTGACCCTGACCAGGCTGAGTTGTTTCACGGCGTGAGTGCTTGCACCAACCTGAAGCTGAGTTCACAACGAAGGAATTGACGGACGACGACTCGCTTGGGTCTTTCGCCACTTGAAGTTGACAGATGTGCAGGGATCCATTCGAGAAGCCACTTGTGTCGCGCTTGCAGGCATGTTTGGCGATGTCCAGGATGAGGAGGAAGACAAAAAGACCAAAGCCAAGCTCTCCAAAATGGTCGACGCTGGTCTGCTAACCAAGTTGATCCCATGCATGGTGGATCCCATGCGTATGGTGCGACTCCATGCCATCGGCGCGCTTCGGTGAGTCGCTCGCAGCCAAATAGCCGATACATGAGTCAACTGAACTCCTCGAATTGATCATTTCTTAATGATTCAACAGCAACATCAGTGTGACGGGCGGCATCGATGTCTGCGAGTTCATGACTGCTCAAAACGTCATCACGCCTCTGATCTCGGTGATCTCGCAGCACGGCGTCGAAAAAACGTTCAAAGACAATGATTTGCATGCGATTTTGCTGCTCGAGCAGTCCATTGCGTTGCTCACGAACCTCTGTGAGAGCTGCCAAGCTGCCATCAATGAGCTCACTCAGGGAAACCTGTTGGAACCCATTATGGTCATCGCAGAACTCGCGAAAGAACACGCGTCGCTCCACTTGGAAACTCTTCGGTTGCTGTTGCTGATCACTGAGAGCAATCCTCGACTGAACGAGACTTTTGGCCTCAACTCCAAGTACCAAACGATCTTGGGCGAGATCATTGACAACACCCAACAAGTCTCGCTCTACGTCAAGATGCATGCGGTCGGTATCGCGATGAATGTCGACGCCATCATGCAAGTGGATGCCCATGTTCGCAAGCTTGTGGCTGTCGTGGAAGCCGCGCTTGCGTTTGATGCGGTGAAAGCGATTCAGATGGCTCAACAAGCCAGCAAAGAATGGAAAACTGCACAACGTTCGCTTCTTGAAGAAACAGAAGATGTGAGAATCGTCGAAATGGCTTTCTTGTCCATCCCAACATTTCCACGCAATATGCTGACTTTGGTACCATGCGATTCTGTTTGTGTTGATGCTACAGGACCTCCAGAACGACGGATTCACGGAGGACGATCAGAAGAAAATCACGGCGGCACAGATCACTTGTCGCCTGTGGAAAGACAGCGTGCAGCTCATCACGTTGGCATTGGAACTCGTTGCGGATCTTTGCGTCGGTGGTGATGATGCCAAGGACGAAGACGAATGGGCGAGCGACGACGAAGAAGCCATGGAAGAGTATGCCAATTCACACATGGACACCGAGGACAATGCTTCGAGTGGCGGGTCCTCCATCAGCGCACGCGCCGTGTCATCCAGTGACGTGGCGTCCAAAGTGTTCGTCATTTTCCAGGGGGTCGTGGCTATTCCATCATTCGAAAACCGCGTGATCGCAGCCGATTTCGAGAAGATCCGTATTCGCGTGTGCAACGCACTCAACAACTTGTTCCAATCGTTGCCTCGTGAGCAATTGCCAGATGAGAGCTTCGCCCAAGTGTTTCAAAACCTCTGCTCTTTGTATGCCAACGTTCACGACGCGCAATCATCGCAACCGTTCAGCTTTGATCACGTGTCCACGACGAATCATATCGAGACTTCCATGTGAGTGTGCTGACTGACCTGTGCTTTTACTTTCCTCCTTGATCTGGCGACTGACAACTGAGCTTTTCTGATTCTGTGTGGATTCTCATAGTACGGCCGCCATGTTTTCACTGCTTCGCCGCGCCAGTGCCGAGCACCTGGAAGTGACTATCAGTCCAGAACAAGCCAATCTGATTCTGCAAAAGGCGTTCAAGTCGCCTTCTGTGGAGACTCGAGTGAACACGATTGGCATGTTGGGCTGCGTTGGTCGCAACCCCAGCAACACGAGTGAGCAGGATCAACTGCTGGGCCAGTGCCTGGTCAGTGCGTTGACGGACACAAGTCTCGAAGTGGTGGCTGAAGCGCTCAACACCATTTTTGATCTCTACGGAGATGAAGATCCTCAGAAGAATGCTGTGTTCAAGAGTTTGGGCTTGCTGCGCCAATTAGAAACCACTTTGACGGCGATGAAGGCCAAGCTTCGTGCCGAAGCCAGACAAATGGATCGAGACGTCGTGGCTCATGTCAAGGAAACGCAGTTGAATCTCGGTCGCTTTATCAAGTACAAAAAGACCCATTCGTAGTAAAGAATCTCTTAGAAAAGAGAAAGATAGGACCACCATATCAAGTGCGATACAAACGCCAAGTTTTTGAAAGGAATCGGTGGCGAACTCTCACACGATCGGCTCGTTGGGATCGTACAACTGAATGCTTTGACAGCGATAGCCAAGCGAGATCAATCGCTTGGCGGCTCTTCCTTTGCTGTAGGGTGTTGCTTCGTACTGCCAGTAGTTGACAGCACCATCAAATGGCCCATTCTCGTACCATCGAATGCCCGTTTCCGCAAAAACATCCTCGATGCAGCTCGGCAAAACGAGACTCGATGCCGCCATCCGGTTGGCCACACTCGAAGTCGAGACGACAGCTTCGGTCGCCAACGAGGAATTGCAGACGCACTCGACCAAAAGCGGATGCGCCGTGGCCTCATTGCTGGACCTGTTGAGAAAGACAATCGTGGAAAGCAAGACGAGCCATAGCGAGCATCGCCAGGTGATCATCTTGATCTTCTGAGAGGACTCTTGCCCCAAAGGTCGCCGAGAGGACCGTCCCAGATCACAAGATCCCCAATACTCAACGTTGAAACAACGCAACCGGGCAACGAGTTCTTCTTACCAATCTCTTCTGCTCACTTTGCCAAAGCTGCCGTGGTGTTCCTGCACAAGCCAGACGTCGTCGATGACTCTTCCGTACAGACTCTGCGCATACGGGTTGACAACATCCGATTCGACTTGCTGCCAGTGCAAATGAGTTGCATTGACCACCAATAATCGACTGTAACCCATGATCGCGTTGCGGAATGCATCCCACGGCGCGTGCTGAAGCTGAAATTGCATTCGCATGATCCGAACGTGGTACTGACCGGATGCCCCCGTGATGATGTGGGTCGTACTCCGCATGTTGGTGGTCTTTTGCTCAGTGTGGTTGCGATAAATGTCGTACATGCGCTCGTAATTGTGTTGGTGTCCGCAAATGTACAAGTCCACGCCAAAGGAATGAAACAGATCCTCTAGCGAGTCACGAAGCTTTGTGCCGCCATGAAGGCAGTTGCGCACATCCGAAGTGCAATAAAAGGGTCGGTGACCCACCACAACGATCCATGGCACCTCTTGCCGCTGTTTCGGTTGGTTGGCAAGCTCAAGATCGCGCTGAAGCCATTCCAGCTGGCGCTTGATCATTGCTTCGTCATGAGATGGGCTAAAGTAGATCTCTGTCGTGATGAAGACCCAATGAACAAGTCCAGCCGATACCGAGTAGAACCAGTTGTTAGGTGCCTCACCAGCACCAGAAACGACTGTTCCAGAATTCGATGGCATCAAGCGAAAGCGTTCCGTGTAGTGACTGAAGCCATTGAAGATCTCGTGGTTCCCAGGTGTCACCATGAAGGGAACGCGAGCAGCGATCGGTTCCATTAGTTCCATAAAGACGTCGCCGACCCGCCCATCATTGAAGTTGAGATCGTAGGCGTAATCGCCCACAGATACCACAGCATCGACTGCGCCTTGTGCGACCTCTGCTTGCATCATGGGGAGGGCCATCGCGTTCTGATATCCGAGATCTCCCGTGATCAGTACTCTCATCGGGGTCTTATAATCTCTCCTGGCAATCTCCTTGGGCGACGGCGCCGTTTTCGTGAAGAACACGATGGACCACGAATACTCATCACTTCCGACGCGATAGGAGTACGTTGAGTTGCTTTTAAGACCTGTGATTTTGGCCACGTGCATGAGTCGCTGCACTTTGTGGGGCCCAATGTCCACAAAGAGGTTGGACTGGGCATCGACCACTTTTACCAGTGGAGCATCTTCTTCGGCTTTGATGGTGGGATGGAAACCTACTCTGACCAACACTCGGTTCTTTGCGGGTTGGCAGCTGCTGTGGGTCATCCATTGAACGTGGAAACTCCCAGGAGTGCTTCCAAACGCAGTGTGCACCTGTTTGGGAGCGCACTGCTCGTTCTTGGCTTCCACAAAGTGATTCTGACCGACGAAGAACAGATTGGACCACCCATGGAACTTCGATCCGACAAAGAACATGACCGGTTCTTTTGCATTCTCCAACTTGATCCAGGCCTTGTGCGAAGCCGACTCTTTGTTGTGGGCAACATACGAGATGGCCTTCTCGGTCGACCATTTTGCCGACTCGTTGCGAACCGGCTTGAAGCGTACGCTGGAAGTGGCGTCGTCCGAGCAAAAGTGCCACTGGTGGGGGCGGTTGTCTCGGATGGCGTCCAGTCCTTGATGCAACATTGGAAGCAATGTTCGATGGGTCTCCCACTCGACGACAGCGTTGGTGCCAAGAATCCACGAGCGCACGTTGAATGGCACGCAATTCTCGACTTCTCTATGTTCGAGCAGCTCAATTTGGTGGCTCGAAAGCGTCTCCAAGGGCGGATCCTGGTTCAACAGCAGCTTGAAGCGGTCCTCCTGGTGGCTGTCTTCATGGCGCTGATGAGAAAGTGCTTGACGGTCTCTTGAAGCAGCCGCAGCCGCCGCCGCTAACGCAACTGGGGACACCACAACCAACAAGCTTTTGAGCAGCATGAGACTTGACTCCCATCCGACTTTTTCTCCTCTGCTGGCTGAGCTTCTGCTCTTCTTTCTTTCCATGCATCCACTGTCATCGTCCCATCCCCACATCCATCAACACTGTGAGGAAGAGAGAGCAAGTGCTGTCCATCTTCAACACTGCCATCAACGTCTCTTCCATCTGATCTTGAACGAGACAGTTCCAGGCGGTACCCACCGTTCGGCACCGGTTTCAAGTGATGTGGACCACCTCACTGGATACATCTTCCAACTCTTTCTGGTTCTTTCCAGTGTGTGTGGGGGGGGTAGCGACGGCGATGGAGTTTTTGGCGGAAGAGAATGATTGTGGGCAGACGCTTTTGCGTCTCGTGAGTCGCGGCAGTGCTATCATCGCGGAGCTTCTTCGACTCTCCAACAACATCCCTGGGTGAGTGTCGTTGTCGCACACTGAATTGGTCGTTTTTGTGCTGCCGGTGGTCCCGTGGCAACTGCCGACTCGCTCGGCATCTGCTTGTTTTCTTTGTTTGTATCTAATCTACTCATGGCTTGCTGTTTCCACGGAACCCAGCGTCTTCCTCGGACCGGCGCAGGTGGAAGATCCGGAGCAGCTCAAATACCTCAACATCCTGTTCGACTTTGCGTATCTGAAGAATCCGGAAGAGTTTGAGAACATGATCAACAGCAACACGGTGCGTTTTCCCGTGCCATCGCGTTTCTCGTCGCGGTGCTTCTCATTGATTTTCTCTCTTCTCTTTTCTCGTCGTGGTTTCGTTAGGAACTTCTGGATCTTGACGACGAGTTCATGGACAACCACGAAGACATTCTGGATCGCTTCTATCAGCTGTTTGATGGCATCTTCAAGGTTGGCATTGCGATCTCTTTGACTTTGGCGTTGGGTTGCTTCGCGGGGAACTGAGTGGACGGCTGACGGTGGGAATCATGTAGTATATCAGTGATTATCTCGAATTTCTAGCCAATCTAGAAAAAGGATACTTCATCCAACACACGCTGGCCAACATCCTGCTCGATACCGATGGTGCGCAACTCATGTGTGAAGCTCTGTACCTCTATGGCGTCATCCTGCTTTTACTGGATCGAAAGATCCCAGGACCATGCCGCGAAAAGATGGTCATAGCGTTCTATCGCAGCAAAGGCGAGTCAGCACTTGAGAACATTGATGAAGTCTGCAAGTTGTGCCGTGTCACGGGCTATTTGCCGGGTCAGCCCAAACCTGCGCAGTACCCGGAGAGGTACTTCAAGCGTTTCCAACCACCCGATGAAGTTGTCAGCATGGTCATCGGCAAGCTTCAGTCCGACGACGTGTATCTGATGGAACCTGCGTTCCCGCATCGAAACCATCGAAGTACTCGACTGGCCAACCAAGCTTCAATGCTCTTTGTGATCCTGTTCTTTGCTCCAGACATTCTGATCCACGAGAAGGCCAGTATGCGTGAGATTGTAGATCGTCACTTCAATGACAACTTTATCATCACCACTTATATGGGCGCCGTCGCCGACTTGAGCATTGAGTGGGCAGCATACCCCGCTGCTCGTATCGCTCTGGCCAACACATTGGAAGTCTCGAATATCGCTCATATCACGAAGAAGAACGCGCAACAAACCTCGAAATCCATCGATGAACTCAACTATTACCTCACTGAAGGTGTTCTGATTGAACAATATGTGCTAGAGAATCTAGAGCCTCTTCTGAACTGCATACGTGATGCGAACGTGGCAATTCGCTGGACCATGATGCACTCGAGAATGCAACCGACCATCGCCATGATGAACAACTCGACGGAGCAACGCGAGATATTCGACAAGGCGAGCGATCCAGATCAACTCATCACTTTGCTTCTCAAAGTCTCCCAGCTTGAGTGGAAACTAAAACAGATGTTTGTGGGTTTACTCGCAACCAAGCAAGATCGATGGCAGAAATGTATGAAGGAGACTTCAGAGCGAATGGTCGAACTTAGTGAGTACTTTTCGGGTGAAAAGCCGTTGACTCGGGTTGAGCGGAATGAAGATCTGATGAAATGGTTCAAGGATATCGCTGATAAGGTCAACTCCTTGGATTATGTGGATCATATTAAGGCTGGCCGACGAATCAAGCGACTCATCGAGGCTTTGGGCCATGTCGAACAGTTTGACCAAATCGATACAAGTCTGCAAGTTAAAGCATATTTGGAAGAGTCCCGTGAGTTTCTCACCGAAATGGTGCGCACCGTACGCATTCGTGATGAGGTAATGGGAATCATTGAGACTGTCTCCGATCTCTCGTATGCGTGGGAGATCATCAACGACTTCATGAAGATTCTGCACCAACGCGTGAAAAGCGATCCTTCATCCGTGATTCTGTTGCGTGCGGTGTTTTTGAAATTTGCTTCCATTTTAGATGTGCCTCTGACTCGTATTCACCAATGCGGCTCTGGCGATGTGATCTCTGTCGCAGAGTACTACTCTGGTGAACTGGTGGACTATGTGCGACGAGTGATGGAGGTGATTCCACAGAGCGTGTTCCGCATTCTAGCTGGTATCATTAAGCTGCAGACGGATCATATGAAGATGATTCCTGTCAAATTCGAGAACACTTTGCTGAAGAACCACGCGCAACTTAATGAGCGATATAGATTGGCGCGAGCAACCAATGAAGTGTCCAAGTACACGGAAGGTATCTTGGCCATGAAAAGGACTCTGCTTGGTATCATTGAAGTGGATCCACGACAAGTCTTGGAGGATGGTCTGCGCAAAGAGCTCGTGTATCGAGTATCTCGTGCTTTCCACGACACGTTGATTTTTGATCAAAGCACTCCAGACGAATGCCACGAGATCTTTACGAGTTTGGCGTCGCAACTGGATGCTTATCGCCTGTCTTTCGAGTACATCCAGGATTACATTGGCATTTATGGACTTCGCATGTGGCACGAGGAGCTTTCGCGAATCATCAACTACAATGTCGAGCAAGAGTGCAACCGCTATCTCAAGAAGAAGGTGTATGACAGAGCTTCGCAGTATCAGAATCGCGCAATTCCGATTCCTCGCTTTCAGCCGCCATCGGGAGACATGAGCATCAACTTTATGGGTCGCTTGATGCACGCCCTGTTCCTCATGACGGATCCGCACACGACCATTTACTCACCGCAGAGCATTGGTTGGTTTTCGTCAGAAGGCACTGAAGTGTGCGGAATCGGCGCCTTCTCGTTATTGCACCAAAGCGTGGGCCTGTTGGGACTTGCGGGCCTTGATCGCATGCTCTCCTTCCGCATTGTGCATACGCTGAACAACTTGGTCAAATTCTGGAACTCGGTGGTCACTCCGTACTATCCTTTACTGGACCAATTATCCTCTGCCCTAGTTCCCGAATGGAAGATCCCCGAGAATGCTGGGCGTCTCTATGAAGCAGCTCTGAAAAAAGTGGAGAAGATCATGAGCAAATTGCTCAAAGCGGTGCTAATCATTGGCCAAGCAGCGCTTGTTCGTCGCCAGATCTCGAGTGAACTGTCGTTTTCGAGTCGACTCGATGCAAACTTGTTGTCCTGCACGGTGGACACTCTGAACAACTCGCTGTTGAATGACATACGAGCTCACTACCGTGACCCAAAGAACAAACCTTATCCGGGATCAGACAACAACCCGATCCTTGTGGAGTTGAACAAGTATTTGGAGAACATTGGTGGAAACGATCCGTACCAGAAGATCTACATCACAGTGGACGCGCCGTTGGAAGGATTGGCCGCCCTGTTTATGCTCTTTGTGGTCGCGTACATGCCGAAACTGCAATACGACCGCAACTTTGGAAGCCTTGCTCGCGTCGGGAATAACCCAATTGACGGCCAGCCATTGCTTATTGGTATCCTGACGGTGTTCAAGCAATTCCATCCGTCATACACAGAGAAATTCTTGGCGTATTTGGGCCAGTTCGTTCGTGCGAAAATCAACGAAGTGCTGTCTCGAGATCCCCAGCAACAACGCAACAAGAGTTTGGCATCGGAGTTGCCTACGGACGTGGTCAACACCATGATATTCATGCTGGAATTGGCTCGCTGTGGCAAGATCAAACGCAGCTTTCTGGACGGCTTGGTGCCGGCCTACATCTTTGACGCCATTCAAGTGCGTCCTGTCACGGCTGGTGGTGGCAGCAGTAGTGGCGGAGGTGGTGTGCCACGCACGTCGAGTATTGACTCTTCGGTCAGTGCTTCGGCTGGCGGTCCTTTGCCACAGCGCACTCCACGTGACCCGGTCCCACCAAGTGAAGCTGAAGTGGTTAGATAATCATCATGTTTTTTTGGTTTGTTTTTCCGTTATAAACCCTGTTAAGTACGTTTCGATGAACTGAAGTACCTATGGCCGCACTTTAGCGAGTGTTCTCGACGTCAGACAAGCAACAGCATGAGCGACGACAACGGAGCGAAAGCAAGTGATGCGTCGACTGGATTTGTGACGCCCTCGCGAGCGATTTTCACGCAGGCAGACATGCGAAAGTTTGTGGATTCCAAGGTGAGTGGACATCTCACGTCGCATGGAGGAAATTCTGACGAACAGATGGAATCAACCGACCATTTTGCTGACTGCTGACTGACCGACAAACTGGTTCATGCACAAACAGCCATTTGAGATGCTCTTGACGTTTGTTCGCGCGCTGAATGAGAGCGTCAAAGGAAAGAAAATCTCTAGTGAATACCCAGTCTCAGCAGTGAGTTGGCTCGCATTTGTCGAGTGCCGTCGTTGGTTCAGAGGCTGATGGCTGACAAAGAGTGGCCTTGGCGGGCAACTTGCAGAACGTGGAGAAGGCCGTCGACATGATCAACACGATCAGCGGATGGATCGATGAGATTCCACCCATTCATCAGCCCATGCGCTTTGGAAACAAGGCCTTTCGCACGTTTCACGACCGACTGATGGAGGTTTGTTGTTGGCTTGTGGATTGGGTTGGAGCACCCCAGAGGGGTTTTGACCGCACGTGATGTTTCTGATGGTCGGCGTTTCAGCGCGCCGAAGAGCTCCAAAAACAGCTGCTTCCAGAGCAAATGCACCCAGCGATCGTGGAACTCACGGCGTATTTGGGTGACAGCTTTGGCAATCGCGTGCGCATCGACTATGGGACGGGCCATGAGACCAGCTTTGTGGTGTGGATGAGTGAGTGCTTTGGTAGTGTCTTTTGCGTGAGAAGACGATCCAAAGCCGTTGATGCAACTCGTCGTCGTGTTATGTTTGTGACGCAACAGGTTGCCTGCATCGACTCGGGTTCTTTGCCCAAACCGATTTTCCTGCGTTGGTGCTGCGTCTCTTCACGGCGTACCTTGCGCTGATGCGTCGCCTTCAAAAGATTTACGTGCTGGAGCCTGCTGGGTCCCACGGTGTCTGGGGTCTCGACGATTACCACTGCCTAGTCTTCTACTTTGGCGCGTCGCAGCTGATTGGCAACGCGGACAACGTGTACCCGACTTCCATCCACGAAGACGCCATTCTCAAGTCGCTCAGCACGGAATACCTGTATCTCGACGCCATTAGGTTCATCAAAGAAGTCAAAAGCGGCTCGCCGTTTGCCGAGACGTCACCGATGCTCAACGACATCAGTGCGCTGCCGACCTGGGAGAAGCTCAATGGTGGCATGCTCAACTTGTATCAGGGCGAAGTGCTCAAGAAGTTTCCTGTCATTCAACACCTGTGCTTTGGCACGTTGTTTCCATGCACCTGGCAAACAAGTCAAGGCGCGCAAGAAGCAGCGTCCAGTGAGTTCTTGCCGAAGAGCACTCACGTGGGCATCGGTGTGCGCGCGCCTAATTTTGATTTGCCCGGTGTGACTTCCCAGGCTCCTTGGGTCCCGGTCGAGACACTGGCGCATGCGAGAGACACTAAGACGTCGCCACTGGCCAAAGACGACAAAAAGTTCTTTTAAATAGTTACAACAAGTAGCTTTTATGGTTTGCGATCCATTCCCCCGCCGCCCAACAAGAGCAAGCTCCTCACACGGTCCACTCCTCAGGCGAGGACATGCGAATGCCAATCTGTTTGATCTGTTTCAGTCGCTCTTCGGCGTTCGTGCCGAAGCCCACCAGCTCCTGATGAAACGCTCGACACGCAATGTTGGCGTTCACACAAGTCATACGCACACATTCCCCCACAACTTCACTCGAGAGCACATGGGTGCCATGCAATGGGCCAAATGGCGCAAGTCCCTGCTTGCACTCAACCTGCACGCGATACTCTCGACTGCTCAGGGGCTGCACAATGACATGCACATTGTTGAACTGCCCGGAAAACGTCTTGACATCGTATGGTTCGTCGCTTTCCTTGAAGACGACATGCACAAAATCGTTGCCAATGTGGCGCTTCTTGTTCATGGCCAGACACGAAGCCGACTCCATTTGGTCACCGCTTGCACATGAGCTCGAGGCAGCAGCCTTCTGGCTGCTTGGCAGCATCATCGTCGCTACGTGGAACATGATTTGGGTGGATTTGTCCCGGTGGATCAGCGCAAACTCCCCGTCATTGTCATTCGTGATGTCCAGTCCGCCCGAGTAGCCGCTATAGTGCTGCAGCTTGGTGATCGTCCCCAGCTGCCGCAGAAACTTCAGATACTGCAGAGAGCCGCCCGAGTTACCCAAAATGTCAATTTCCGTCTTCTGACTGCGATTCTTCACGTACAAGAGACCAATTTTATGGGTTTCATACGACGGGGTGCGGTCCAGAACCCCCAGTGCGCGCGCCAGTGCATCACCATTGCTGACCAGCAACGGACGCGTCTCCGCCGTCAGATCAAACAGTTGCATCATCAAATAGCACGGATCCAGCACCAGGTCGTCGTCCAGCTGCTTTCGCTTCTTCTGTTTGTCATTCGCCAGCTTGCTCGCAAACTCTTCCAGACTGGGCGCATTCTCGGGCGACGCCATGGAACTTGTTCCACCTTCTTGGGTCTCTCTTTCTTTCAGTTCCGCGGTCGCAGTGGCATTTGACTGGTCGCTTTCAAGATCCAACGCACTCGGATGGTCCGCTGCTTGGTCTTCATCCTGCACACAAAAGTAGGATGGCGAGCCTCCGACGCCGTCGTATGCCGGCAAAGGAGGCAACGATACTGTTGGGCTGAACATGGACGGCACATCCACCGAAAAGGTTACTTGCTTCTTGCGACTTCGAGGTTGTTGAAGCGGTTTGCGAAGCGAATAGAGCGGATGGTCCGAGGCGGTCGACCTCGTTGTCGCATGACTGCGCTGCATCAATACCCGACCAGAAGCTGATGGCACCGCCAAAGCACGCGACACATGATGCGGATCATCAGTTTGGGTCAAAGCATTTCCAGTTCGGGCGCTTGCTTCGCATGCCTCCGAAGCAGACGACTTGGTCGACAACCTGTCATCAATGGCGAGTGCAGGTTCACTTGCAAAAGAAGTTGTCAACCGACGGTTGCCCTCGCTCATGAACTCTGGCTTCAGTCTTTCATCATAATGACCAGTTGTTCCAGTGGTCCAGCCGCTCATGCGCGGATACGAAGAAGGATTGGTGTCATGCGCTTGTTCTCGATGCTGATCGTCTGTGTCAGCGGCAGGTTGACTAAGTTTGGTCTCCTCTTTGGAAGAAAGCAGCAAACTCCGCTGCGAAGAAGACACGAGATTCAACGGTTCCACGGCGAAATCAGGGGTTCGGATGCACATGGCTTGGCGACAGAGTCTCCAGACTGTAGTGCCGTTGGCTCGTCGAACGACGAGCCTTGAGCTTCCCTTTCGGTCCGTTGAGATTGTCAGGATCGAAGCCTTGTACATCCAGCTTCTGGATCGCGTCTGCGGATCGGAATCGATGATAGAATTGGAACAAGCATCGGTGTCGGGCTCCAAAATCACATCACAAAGCGCCGCTGGGGGCAGCATCGACTTGGACAAAGCAAAACACATGAGAAAGTCAATCGCACACTCCAACAACAGCACCTGTGACGATCGAAGTAGAAGTTCCTTGAGAGAACCAAGCGCCACTGCAGCCAGTTGAACGCGTTGGTCAAGCGAAGAGCGCAAAATACACTCACACAGCAAACGAAAGCAGGAGTAGGAAGTATGTCGGCACCTGTTCCATTCAAAACCGAACAACAGGATCTCCACGATTTGACTGAGGTGTTTGGGTTGGAACTGAACTTTGCTGGTGGCAACCAGGTTGCAAAGCATTTCGATCAGCTGCAGAAACAGATCGGGACGAAACTCGCCATCTTTGGTGGCAAATGCCACACTGCACCCTCGCAAGAGCACTTCCAGTCGTCCACTGAGCTCATTAGGCATCGTCAAAGCCAACATCCTCAGAGTGTTGGAAATGGAGTGCAAGATCTGGGCTTCAAGGCTGTGGAGTTCTCGTCGCAACTTGGTCAGCATGATTTGATTGATGCGCCGTGGACTGGCACTTGACATGGCGTGTGGTGTTGGGCCAGTCGGAGCAGTTGATTTGACTGAAGATGAAAGGGCATTGAATATGTTGGTGTGGCTCCCACTGCTGTGCAAACGCGACAACATGCGGGATGTGAATCCAAAGTGTGGCGGAACGGGTTTCTCTTGTTGCAACGCTGCACTATGTGACGTTGATCCCATGTTGTTGTGCAGTTGGATTGAAACTTCAGAAGTTCCTCCACCTGCCACGGACCCAGAGTCAGTCGGACCAGTTGCACCTGCACCAACGCCACCTTCAGAAACTCCAGCAAAAGGAACTTGTTGAACGTTGCCTATGCTTGAAGTTGACGCCTTTTGAAAACGAACGAGCGGATCGGAAGAACTGGGTGCAACAGAAGATGCTGCATCAAGATTCCCGACGGCGGGTGGTGATTGCAGCACCCCTCCAAAGCACATGATGATCTGATGACGCGTGGCAATGTTAATGCCTTCACAGTAGTTTGCAAGCACACCAAGGAGACCCAGGCCAAGACTCAAATAGCGGGCTTTACACAGTGTTGCCAGAAGCTCACGTTCCACATCTTTATCTTTGCCCTCTGCCTGGATTGCCATCGTATTCAAGTAGGGCACAATATCGCTTTCCGTATGGCATCTTGATCTGGTCAATCGTTCACGGCTCGGATCAGCAATGAACACTTGATGGTCAGCATGAACGTCAGGACCTAAGACGTTCTTGAGGGTCTGAGCGATTTCATCAGCGATCGCAGCACGCCCAAACGCTCGGTACTCAATGCAGGCAGCAATCTTCGACGCGACGTCGCTGATGTCCAGATCCACCAGAATCACACGATTCACGAGCATGCGTCGAATCCCTTCCACCGCCATGCAGAATATCTCGGCATTCGTCTCGGTGCTCGCAAGTGTCAACATACCACGAAGTGCACGACCAACGGGAATGCACGCACTGGTCTGAGCATTTTGGGCAGCCTCGCGACTGCAATAGAGAAACCGGGACACGCGTACCTGGCTGTCCTCCCAAATCAAGTGGAAGTCACTTGTGGCTGCACACACATGCAACAGGCACGATAGTGCCGCTCGTCGAACCTCGTAGTTCCGATGGGTCTCCATAAACACCGCAATCATTTCGTACATCCGAAGCGCTCTTGTTGGCGGCATGTGATCGAAGTACGATGAAAAGAGTGAAGAAATCCCGGAAGCTGCGTAGATTTGTGAATCCGTGTGCACGGAGAAGGACACTGCGTTGCCCAGAATGTCCAATAGCCCCTCAAACTTGACACTCTCCAGCTGACGAGCCACTTCAATGAGCAAATCAAGCCCATCCTTGCGAATCTCATCGTGGACATCGTCATACACTTTGAGCAGTTTCGGTACGAGGACTTCTTCGATCACACGGTCTTCGCAAATGCTTCGACACGACCACAGACTGCAGCGCAGTATGTCGAGTGCTTCTTTGCGCACGCTGATGGGCATCTCATCGTCCACGAAAAACACTTCCAAGGTGTTCTCGAGCGTTCGCATCCAATCGATTCCATTCGCAGGATGAATCGACTGCGCGCGGTGTTTTAGCAGAAAGAGAACGGATTGCTCGCTGAGATACGGCAGGTACAACTCCACCACTTCGAAAAACACTTCGACTTCTCCAGAGAATTTGTTTTGTGATACGAGTTCTTCCAGGACCGAAAGCGTGTCAAGCAATTCGTCTGGGATTCGTGTCTGATGGATCGAGAGATTTCGCTTGCTTTGGCCGCTGCTCAACGCGTAGGAAGCTGAATCCAGCCCTGAAGTCACACTAGTAGACGATGCAGTTGACGCAGCCGAGTCTTCAGGTCGTAACGTGCTTGATTCCTCGTCATCCAACGACTCACTCTCGGTCAACATGCCATGCATCTTCTCGGCAAAGGCAGCTTCATTCTCCACGTTCATTGAGAGCCACGGACGCAATTTAATGAAGATTTGCAGGATGAAATCCCATTCCACGTGCATGGTCTCCCCGTATTTCTTGATGAGGCGTTGAATGGACAGAATCACTTCAAAGATTACAACGCCCTGGTCACATTCCAACACGCCCTCCAAAGCAAGAAGGATCACTGGCCAGCCAATCTCAAGACCTGTGATCCGCTGTGAGCCCCAACAAGACATGCCCACAAAAAACACGGCGCCACGAAGCACCCACTGATTGTTTGCATGCGGGGACTCCAACAAATGGATCAGGCCACGTAAGACTTGGTATCCTGAACTCCCACTAAGCAGTTTCTTCATGATGAACCAAGTGCCGTGGCCGTCGGCATTCACCATACAGCACAGAGTGCGCAGACACGTCGACATACTGGCCACTTCTTCCAGTTGGCAAGTCGCCAAGACGTTGAAAAAGCTCAGAAACCGTTTGCAGTTCTCCAAATCCCCTCCGCGAGACCACGCAGCGTCGCAGCGCGCGCAGATGATGGTGGTGATCGCCACAATCGCTTCAAAGTCGAGCGAGAGCGGACTTCGCCTCAGAATGCTCTGGATCAGGTTCAACAGGTCTCTTTGGTCGTCCGATTCATCTAGCAATTGAAGCAAAAGCCAGCCCAGCTCGACATGAAAAGGCTCGAGATTGCGTCCATCCTGGGTGAGAAGGCGAAGGGAATGCTGACGTTGTTTGAAATCCCCCGCCGGATGGTACGCTAGCTTTTGAAAGATTTTGCGTCGAAGGTTGCTGCCCAGTTGGTTCCCGTAAAAGCCGACACAGAGATCGGCCACCTCAAAGGCGATGGCGCGGATTTCACCATTGCGATGATCAAACAGCTCTTCAATGCAGTCGAATAGATTCGCGAGTTCATCCATGGCAACCGCCGTGGCTGCGGCCACAAGCGGTGGTGGCGGTGGTGGTTGAATCGATGCGACGGAGTTTATCGTTCCAGAGACAGAGCCACCAGTCCTTGGACTCGCGTTCAAGCGCGTGGGCATGGGCACGAGTGCAATAGCTGCGTCTATGACATTGGGATTGGCCAGTGAGCCAATGCCTCCAAGCGGAATCCGCTGCAAAGCCACGGATTCTTCAGCTGGGATTCCCTCTTGTCCTGTCGGTACTGATGGAGCTGCGTGTGTTGGTGCTGCGGCTGTTACTGATCCTGCTGCTGTGGGTGCCGATACGACATTTGCGCTGACTTTGCCTTTGGCGTGCGCATGCTGCTGCTGCTGCTGCTGCTGCTGCATCTGCAGTTCGAGTTCACGTTGCTTTTGTAAAACCGCCAGAATGCGTTCAATGTCGCGCACGAAATTCTTCTCTTCAGCACGAAGTCGATGGCGCTGGCACAAGCGCTGGAGATGGCTCAGCACTTCCAAAAATGCCGCGGAACTGGCTCCAGCGCTTCCTCGTCGCTCTTTGACATCGCAGTTAGGCACCTGGGCAACAGCTACGCTGGCAGTGGAGGTGCTATTGGTCGATGACGTCAAGAGCGCGGGACCGCTAGCCACACGTGCCACCACAGCAGAAGTAGCGGAAGCTAAAGAAGAAGAATCAGAAGCTGAAGTTGCTGAAGGAGCTGAAGCGGAAGAGGTCGAGAGAGCAGTCGAAGCGGACGTCGACTGCTCCACGGCTTCCGCTTCCGACTTGGCTTCCATCAACCGGGTCATCAAAGCCTTCACGCTTTCAACACGCAGATCACAAACGAACCAAAAGGAAGGGGAGAAGGGATCACATTTTAGCCAATCAAACTATGTCTACAAACCCATTTTTGACCAATCATCGAGTCGCTCCGATCTCAACTCGGTTCTTTTCTCCGCTGTTTTGTCGTTCGGTTGGGGAGTTCTATCATAAAAAAAAAAGGTGCAAGTGGGTGGGGGTTGTTTTGGGGGTGCATGGCATCGCATGCCATGGCATTTCTACTTGGTGCCACGGCCGCTTTTCTTGCGTTGGTCGTTGACAAATTCAGCTTCCCTATACATCCACGTGGCATACAAAATGTCAGTTCTCAGCTGCTCGCTCACTTACAACCCGCTCAGTCATGCCATGCAGCACCCACCAGGGATTGATCCGTGCATCATCGGATCCATCGTCCTCGTCCCAGATGACTCGAAGTGCTTCCCAAGGCAGCAGTCCATTCGCATCAAACGCCAGTGTACCAACGGCTACGCCGCCAAAGTACTGACCAGGAAATCCTTTGGCATCCCGAAACAGGATCCGGAACCGCTGACCAGGTTTCCAGTCCAGACTGATGGCTGCCTCGTACCGCTTCAACTCGACAATGTATTCAGGAAGTCGATTCTCCAGACGTAGCATACTCACGAGTTTTGGAGGCAGACTGGTGGGTGGCCTGTGGCGAGGAGACTCGTGGGTCAGTGCCGCGTTGACTTCTGCTTCCGTATCGATCGCCGATTTACCAGTCGCCACAGCGGACTCGAGCAAACGAATCTCCTTGGAGGACTTCTTGAGAATTGCATCGGCCATCTCCACCAGCCGTTTCGCTAGAGGAGGCAACGTCGGAAAACGATCTTGACAAAAGAGCACACAGTTGCTACAGATCAACTTGACGTCTGCCATAAAAGACTCGGCGGTCCCGTACTCCTGTCCATTGGCTTTCGCTGCCATTCTCGACAAATCCATGGGCTTTGACACAATCTTTTTGTACTGTGGGAACTCCACATGAGACACTGGCTCCAAGAAAGGACCAGCCTCAGGGTGCAGTCGTAGTCGAATGATCGTCCGCACAAAAACCCGAGACAGGCGCTGCAAAGCCGTTTGAGGAGGACACAGAAAGCTGCCAACACGACGAATGCACGAAAACGAGTGTGTGTCGACCACAGGCTTCAATTCTAGTGTTGCGTACGGATCTCCACCTCCATGATGGTAGGAGATCCCTTCCACTTGGCAAATGGTCGTGAGCTTGGCCAGTGGCGCATCAGTGTGTCTAGTGAACCTCTTAGTCATGACCTTTGTGTCTTCCTTGATCGCTTGTTGATGCCCATCACCGAAATAAATCACAAACTCGCCCATATCGGGAATGTAGTTGCGACAGTCTTTTGGACGTAGCTTCATCCATTCCTTACGATCCAAATGCATCGAAAAATCCACGAATGCTTCAACGTTCACACACTCATAAAGCAGATAGTGCACAAGAATCGACATTTGAGCAAACGTGCTCGAACCTGAGAGAGCGAGTCGCCACTCGCGACGTTTGCGTTTCCACGAGTTCCGTCTAGTTTCAGCTCTGGGAGAGTTCATCATACACTCTTCGAGCTGTAACAGCAGTCTCTTATGGTCCTCACTCGATTTCGAGCCTGAGAGGTTGCGTTTCCATTCTTCCGCGTTGTCCCAGTTTGAAGGGATCATTTTCGCCATGCGCAACCGTTTTTCAAGACACTGCAGCATCCGCTTGACGACATCACCGCTGACCACGATGGAATTGAGATCAAGTTCCATTTCGTCCGGTGCAACCGAGTCGTCTGGGAATGGGAACAGATTGATGCGGATCGGAGCCTCAGACTGTAGACTCGCCTTTAAAGCATCGTTTTCATCGTCAGGTTGGTATTTGTCTGTTGCACAGCCAGCCAATAGTTCTTCCTTGAGTGAGGTCAGTTTTTTCAACAGCGAGCATTCACGCTTCCCCTTCGGATTCAGCCAAGTGAAGAGCGATTTCAAGTCTTCTTCACGTGAACAAACCACGAAACAACCCGAGTCATTCTCTTCAACAAACAGTCGTTTCGGCTTGTCATCAGCGAAAACCCAGTAGCTGTTGTGATATCGATCCTTGCCCAAAGGAGTCCCACGCACTGCGGCTTTTCCAAGCTGAACCACTAGCTGTTCTTCCTGAACTCGCTTTGCAGTTGCAAGCGCCTCTTCTTCGGCCGCTTTTTCAGCAGCAAAATCCTCATAGAATCTCGAGATGAAGCTGTGTTTGCGTTTCACTGCATCAGAGAAAGAGTTGTGCGAGTTCGTGGGAATCCCCTTCGCCATGCAGTCTTTGCGAAATGCCATCTCTTTCTCACGAAACCTCTTGTCCAGTGCTTTTCGTCGAGCTTCCAGCTCGGCCGCTAGCTTGCGGTGGGCACGCTTTGCGTTGAGTTCTTCCTCAACGTTGGACTCAAGCTGTCTTCTGTTCCAAAGCCGAGCCATGTCAGATGATTAAGAATCAATAGCCTCCACCAGATACTCCCATACCTGACATTGGGTAGCTTTAAAAACTCCATGCACAGCCAAGAAAGAGCGCCAATCTTGTAAGCAATGGGCAGCTATAGAATGCGGCAGCCAACATTCATCAGATCAGCGGAATCAGGGTTACAACTGCAAGTGAATGTGAATACCTCATCGAACTCGAATGCGTAGAGACCATACACGACATCGCACGGCAGTGGAGGCTCTTCCTCAGAATGATCACCACTTTTTAGCCGTTTTCTGATCATTTCGCAGCCCTTCATAAGCTCTTGATTCGCACGAACACGATCCAGCACAAGTCGCTTGTACTCTTGCTCGAAAATATCTGACAATGCAAGAGCCGCTTTGCCAATCTCTGATTCTTCTCCATTGTAAAGCACACAATTATCCCAGATAAGGCGAGTATCCTCTGCAAAGCTTTCGTACCCCGCACTGCCTTCTTTTTCATAGTCACCATTTTCAAGCTTTTTTCGGATGGTACCAAGATCCATTGGCCTTTTCACAATATCTGAATAGTCTTCCAGACCCTTCAACGTCGTATCAACAGGTTCGTTGAAAGGGGGCGAGCTGATTTGCATAGACAAAGTCTGTCGGGCGATTTCACAACCAACGAGAGGCTCAACGTGGCCCAGCGTTGGATCAATCCCCAGATCTTTCGACATGAGTTGACGCAGGACCTCCTGCCAAGTCACGAGATTCAACATATCGAGATACGGCCGCTCGCAAATTCCATATATACGTTCACTTGATGCGAACAGATCCGACACTTTGGCATTGCCCTCCACAACCATGTCGTCCATCAACGACGAGAACGACTTTTCAGCTAGAATGGCCTTGAGAAACAACACGAACACGTGTGCTACCTCCAAAGGAACTCCGTTCTCTTCTCGTTGAGTCATACAATCCGCCAGCTTTTCCAGTGAGAATTTCGGCAGCCCGATGAAGGAGGAAAAAGTGCAGACAGTCTGCCAAATCATAATCAGTTCACCCAGCAACTTCCCATTCAGATCAAACAAAATGGCGCCCTGAAAAGGCAGCGACGGATTTGATTTCTCCTCAGGTGAATCCAGCAAGTCGAGATCTTCGATGGGGTACTTGATCGATGTAGCTTCTCGTTCTTTTTCTCGTTGTCTTTCTCGTTGCTTTTCTTCTTGATGTTGTCGTCGTTCCATCTCTTTTCGTTTCTTTTTCTTCAAGCGCTCGGCTTCCGCTTGTTTCGCTTTTGCCAGACGACTCTGGAGATTCTCATGCAACCGCTGCAGTTGCTTGAAAAACATGGAATTCACATACAGTTCTTTGTTGTCAACGAGGTTGCTGATCTGGTTCAACACAAAGCGATAGTTCTCCACAAGGAACTTCGCTGACTGCACTCATGACAACAATCCATCAGTGAACAATACAAGAGCAAAACCAAGTCGCGTATCACTTACAATCGGATATCTTCCTTTCAGAGAGAGCTCAATGACTTGACGCAAAGTGGCTCGATAGGACACTTTCTTATTGATCGGAAGCCATTCTTTTAAGACGTATGCAACACGGTAGCTCGCTTCAAACAGCATCCGAGGGTACTGGAACCGTTCTCTATACGACGGGTGAGGCAGCATGCCAGATAATGGACCCCCAATCTTGTACCAGGCACGATCAGTGATGACCCACAAAGTTGGATCGCCATCACTGTAATCCAAACACCAGTCCGTGATCTCTGGAAGAAATACCCTCAATCGACGATAGTCGGGTGGATGACGAAAGCCGCATTCCTTGTAGTTCAGCTCATCTTCACCTCCTTTCGGCTTGACAGTATACAATCCATCGGTGCGCATCAGTTTCTCCAGGTCATTTCCCTCGATCTTGCTTTTTCTAGGCCCATTGCTCATCGCCGTGTGATCTCTCTTCAGAGCTGCACGAACGGCATTCACTGGTTCATCATTGACATGATTCGCTATTTCGAAATCAACCATCGGGGTGTCATCTGAAACAGCACCATCGCCATCATGCCCTGTACCGGATCCATCGGAGTCTTCGCTCGTGCTCTCACTGCTACTTTCACTATCGCTCGTATTGGAATCGGAATCAGATCCGGAACCCGAGCTGGAAGCAGAGTCTGTATCACTTCCGGAGCTTTTCCCACTCTTGTTCGCTGGGTCACTTTCCTCCATCGAAGAAGAACTACTGTCACCGTCTCCTGAATCCGAGTGGTGAGACCCGCCATCAAGTTGATAGATTCTTCGCCCGACACGACTCTGCATTGTTGGGTATCGTATTAGAATGCTGGATGAAAACATTGGTTTTCCTCGACGTGATGACAAATCAATCATGCTGCAACCTTCGTCCTCGTCGCAGACGCCATCGGTTTGAGGGATGGGTAGTTCTCCAATCTTGAATTTCTTCTTGGGCTTCCGACCTCTTTTCACATGTCCATCTGGTCCAACCAACAAATGCACATTGTTACAACAGCACAAGAAAACAAGTGGGGCAGGAACATGCGAACTCGCCTTTTACATGGCCTCCCGACGAGGCATCTTCCGGTCTTCTTCTCTTCTTGGAACGAGAAGGAAACGTGGGAGATGGAAGCATATACTTCGTCGGAGGTGGGCGATCTTCAAGAGGCAAGTGCTCAACAACAGTTCCAAAACCCATGATATGGGGTCTTTGGTCACGCGGCAGATCCAACAGCTCCAGACTGATTGGGTTTCTATTCCACGTACAAACGCGTCAGTCATATTGGGCATCATCAAAGCACAATCAGAAGCTTAGAACCCACCCTTCCTGATCGCAAAAGTAAAACAAGTCCAGATTTCGCAGGACTTCGGTCTCCTGAGCATAAATATCGTTGAACTCGACAGGAATATCGGATTCCTCCGTTTCTGGTGGGCGAGAAGAGCTGCGCGAAGGCTCGGTAAACGAAAGCTCCCTCGACCCCCGAATCTCACTTTGGGGAAGTGAAGACCCGCTTGTCATCAGTCTCGGGGAGAAAATTGGCGCATTTCTGTAGGGAACTGGTGTTGGTAAGGGAGGTGGTAAAGGGATTGGTTCTATGATAGCTGGTTTCGCGAGTAGTGAAGCTTTTGAAGGTTGGTTTTTTCTCGTGGCGGTAGTTTTTTTTCTCCCCCTCGCTGGTTTTTTCTCCGTCAGTGCTGTTTTGACTTTTCTCTTCGCAGGGGTGTCCTTGACGACGGATGATGACATTGATGGTAACGCAGGAGGTGCTAGTCCCTTCACTTTTGCTGGTTTTGCGGAAGAACCCTTTTTTCTCCTTGGAGTTGCGCCACCAATCGCGTTTCCATTTGGTGATGGAAGTACTTTACTCTTCGCGGAAATCGGAGGTTCCTTGCAAGTTTTACTCGACTCCCCAGCGATCGCGACTGCAACTGCGCCAGCCTTCTTCTTTTCAAGTTCTTCCTGCTTGCGTCGAAAAGATGGCGGAAGCTTCAGCGTGACTTTGAGGGACTTGGGGTCATCCAGACTCAGCATCGGTTTCTCTGGACTTGGTGGGGTGGTTTGTTGCAGGGGTGCGCTCGAGGAGTCTTTTGATTTGCGCATAAACTGGATGATCTGGTCCTCATTGTCTGAGCTCGAACTCTCGCTTGAATTGGAGTCACTGAGACTGGAACTCGATGATGAGGAGTCTCTCTCGATAGGTGGTGGAGACGGAGGAGGTGGAGGCGGGGGTTGTAATTCTGGAGCGGATAATTCCGTGAGCTTGAGCTTCTTTCTTGCAGTAGATTTTGGTGGAGCTTTGGGCTTTGGGGGTGCTTTTGCTCTTGGCTTGACGGGTGATCGTTTCATAGGTGATCGTTTGATGGCTTTGGGCTTGCCACGACGAGCCTGTGGCATACTCACGTCCCCATCAGCGTCGGAGCCACCACCAGCCATCACTGAAGAAACTGACGAAGATGATTCCGATGAAGATGATGACAAATCAGAATCAGAATCCGACTCCGAGTCCGATGCCATACTGGACGAACTGCTGGAGTCGTCCATGTACTTGCCATTCATTTCCACGGCCATGATATCTGTCAGCGTCATGGTGGATCAACACCTCTCCCAATTGCACTTCAGCCACCAGAATCCCAGAGCTTCAGATGTTCAGATGCCCAACCAATCGAACACGAGAGACGAGAACGCCACAAATTACAAGGGGAGAAACCACCTTCGAGAACGCGTCGCTCAGAATTCGAGCCGACTCTGTCGGCGTTCCTCTCCTGGCTGAGTGGGCTGAGTGGTCTGTGAAGAGCGCCGAGTGTGTTGAGAAAAAGAGCGGCCAAACGACGAGAGAAAGCCTTCTGTTGTTTCTTCAACCCTTTGGCCTCCTCTTGGGTTTCCTTCAGAGGACTCGAAAAAGCGTTTGACGCTGCGAACTCGCTCGCGAACACGCGGAGGTCCCAAGTAACGGCGAGATCAGTCACAGCGCACCCACCGCGCTTTCTTGCCCAACTTGAATAGGAGTGATGGTCACTGGTTGGGGGAACGATAAATTGAAAAGGCACTGGTTTGTGTCTGTTAAGTGGTTAATACAGTACATTCTGGCACTTGTAGTTCTATTCACTGACGCGATGCAGTCGCAGCGAGCTCTCCGGTTTCCCTTTGCGCCGCTGCTCTTCCCGTGCACTTTCCAAAATGTGGCTCTTGAGGTCCAGAAAGGAGTCGATGATCTCGTCGTACACCAGCTGACCAAACGAGATGTCACGAAAGTGAGAATCCACCCCACGCCAGTGTGACTATCCGCTACTCACCAGAGGACATGAGTGGAGAATAGAAGTGATGTAGTACCCCAGATCGCGCTGCCGTTTGTCTACAAACTCGGCTGATAAAGACGACCCGATGTATTTCTTACTGGGTAAACAAGGAAAAGAACGCACGCGAGAGCGATACTTTTCTCGAAGCTAAACGCATGAGCTGCTTAAGTGCCAAATCATCAACGTACCAATAGCAAAATGAGCAAGTCAATTGCTTCCTGAAGCAGGCGTCTCACCAGGATATCAATGGCACAAAACTCGCGATACCGTCGCTTGACGTTCCACGTCTGCAAGAGCCCAACACAAATCGATAAGACCATAGGAGGCAGCAGTCGCGCCAGTCAGCGACATCTATTCAGAGTCAAATGCCTCCTGAAAATCGAGTAAACTCACAACGGTCTTGCCGCTTTCGTCTTCTGTCCACGAACAGCACAGAATGTACTCCTGTCCAGGGGCATGTTTTCCAGTCAGTTCGATCCACATTTCTGCTCCAAGAGGACTCGTCTGGGGATCAGAGCTGACGCGACAGATGACAAAAGCGTTTTACCGTGTAGAATTTACCGCAATCCAAATCCAGAGACTCTTCCGTGCCCATCATTTCGACGCGGAATTCCCCTTCGACCGATCGAGTTGCTGGCATGGTGGAGTTGCTCACGTGGATTGAGTTTGGAACAGAAGAACCTGCAGCATTGCATAGCCTTCCAAAACGCAACTATTAATGGAGCCTCAGATGTAGACTATCAAGCCAAGCAACAAACCAGCCAATGGAACTACACATGGGGGTTCGTTTGGTATTTTGCTAAGTACATCGGTGTACAAGAAAGAAGAAAGTAAAAGACAAGCAAAGCAAGCATTGAAAGTCTAAGGAGAAGGACGAGATGGAGCAGAGGAGCCACCCTCGTCACTCACTTTTTGCCTTTTTTCTTTCGTTTCTTTCGCTTTTTGTTGTCGTTGGCGGTTGCTGTTCCATTGGGAGCTTTGGCATTGGCTTGGGCGGTTCCGACTTCGTCTAATTCTTCGTCGGCATCGTCGTTCTCATTGCTATTGGTGGTGCTGTGAGAGTCACTCGACGCTGGGGGCGTCTTCTTGGAAGACTTCCTGTTCTTTTGCTTCTTCTTCTTCTTCTTGCTAGTCTCAGAAAAGTCATCGTCAGGCCATGCAACGTCGTCTACGAAGCCCAGGGACTTGGCAAACTCGGAGCCGTGGTCGATGCCGTTTGTATCCCCGATCATTTGCCAAGTGTCTTTCTGGAAGTCTGGACGCATTGATGCTGGAACTGTGAAGCCCAGACCAAACTGACATCCCAGGTTCGTCTGCTCTCTCAACTCGGTCTCAAAATTGCGCCAGGTGGTATGCGACTGCAAGAAATTCCTCAAGAACGAGTCGGGCGCTTGGCAAGCCGCTTGCAGACGAATCGCATTGCACACTTGCAAAATGTAACCTCGGTTGCTCGCGTGCTTGCCGTCACTCTTGTAGTGGTCAATCAACGTTGTGACCAGCTTGAGCTTCTTCATGAGCACCTCCAGGCTCTGTGTGTCTTCCGACCGCAATGCAATAAACACCAGTTGGTAAAATGCGGCATGGTACAGATTGTTGTGCGCGTACTCAAAAAACCAACTCAACAGCACCCGCCACACGCGCTGATCGAAGTGCTCCGACATCAGCGCTGGGTTTTGAGCCACAATCTCCACAAGCGACTCTACGAGGGTCAGTCGAAGCTCGGTGAACGGAACCTTGACCACATACCCGGTATGACGCACAGCCGTCACCGGAAGGGGACTTCCATCTTCGAGATTCATCTCGATGTTCTGCTGGTCCTGGTATTTCTCAAGCAAGTAATGCACTAACTCACCCATGTGGGTTTCAACACGCGCAAAGATTCTGTCACGCAGTGGAGCCAACTGGTTCGGCACCAGGTTCACCACAGTCGATCCAAACGATTGATACGGGCTTGTGGGTGGGCCCTGCACTTTCTCCAGTACACTCTTCTGCAAAAGACTCAGCACGCATTTCATAGCAGCTGTCCGTTGAGCCACTGTGCGCTTGGACTCCCGGTTGACAGCCATGGAGATCAAGCCTTCCAGTAGTTCCGGACAGTGGACAGCCGGCTGCAGCAATAACTCGCCGTTTTCATCTGCTGCAAGCCTATCCAAAAGCTCCAGGAAGACGTCTGCTGCAGCGATGGTATGGGATTCATCAAAGATCTCACTGGTGATGTGACTAGACAGCACCAACAGCAACTTCCATTCCGAAAGCGACCTGAAAAACATCCATTTCTTCGACGGGGAAGTTGAATAGAATCGCAATGAAGCCGTGCTGTGGGGCTTGCACACCAGGTTCAAAAACACTTCAGACACTGGAGCATACTGGATAAAAGTCAGCATACTGCCCATGTAGCGCTTGACTGTTTGTGGGTTCTTGCCAATCACTTCCAGCATGTCGTCCAGATGGAACCGCATGAGATGGTCGATGATGCGACATCCATGGCGCAGGTTTGCTTGAGAATTCTTTTGGAAGATGGTAAAGATGCACTTGGTGATCAGCTGACTCTTATGCCCAATGTACGTGAGCAGTTCGTCCGAGGAGTCGTCATTTGTCAATAGCATCGTGGCACGAAACGACTTGAGCAAGTCGGCGCTGACTTGGTCTAGGTCGCGGCCTTCCACTGGCACAATGTGAGTCACGTGCTTGTCGTTGGGTCCGTCGTGGATGTGACTGTCTTCGGGGTTCACCCCAAGCAACCGCGTGATGAAGCTGATCAAAATAGAGCACGGTTCGTCCTGGCTCAAGTAGTTGACCATATTGCTCGTGACAGTTGGCTGTTCCAGCATGAGCATTTGGGAAATGATCTGCATGTGCTGTTTGCGCAAAACCACGGGGTCGCTTTTGCTCATCTTGGCTTTCGATGGGAGCTTCACGTCTTCCTGGTCGACCTGCGAATTATTGAGGCGTCGCACCACTTCCTGAACGTCCACGTCGGCGTTGGTCGTCTCGGCCATCTGCACTGCAGCACCACACAACGTCAGCTCTCGAGGGCATCCGGAAGATCCAGCAATCTCGGAAAGAGTAGGAGAGAGAAGCACGTACTGTAGGAACCTGTTGATGGCGCGGAGGACGCCAAACAAAGCAGAAAACAAGACACGAAAGCCGCCCGGTCGCCGGCTTTTGCAGGTTGCGCTTTTCGCTTTTTGGTTGGGAGATGGCCACCCAAAACACCCACCAAATGGTGATGGTTTCGTACTTGATCGGGATTGAGATGCTCCGTTTAAGTGCGAATGAGAAGAACTTTTTCATGACACAACGGACAGGGCAAATGGATGCGCACTGGGAATAGAGAAATCCGTCGAGGCGTTCACGAGGTTTTCAAACGCGAGCAATTGCTAGACCGAGTGACCCAAATTTGTTTTGTCTTCCTCTCCGAAACTGCTGAATCTTGTGGAACAAGTCGTCGAATGAGGCGACGCGTCTGTGGTTGCTTCCTTTCGTTTCTCCCTCCAACGAGAAAGGGAGCTGGCGAGTCTGATGGTATGCTGATGGCTGTTTTAGGGGGCTTCTGCTGGTAGCCTTTTGGATTTGTTGACTGATTGACTTGAAGCCACGGAAGCAGCACACAAGCCGACACAGGAAGCGTTGGGCTTTGTGAGCCCCCTTCCCCCCCTCTGTCCACACGTTGAAGTTGAAGTGTCGCTTTTGAAAGCACTCGGTGGCCGCTTAAATGTGCCACTGGCTGACAACCAACGCTCTTGTGGCGGCACTACGCCAAGACATTAGATTTGTGCTCGCCAAAAATAGTGCAGTTTGCTCGGCTTCCAGCCGTTTCCACCGTCTGCGGTTTGCGTTTCCTTCTTGCTGGCGCTGGCGCTGGTGCTGGTGCTGTTGCTGGTGCTGTCGCTTTTGGTGCGGTGATGCAACGCTGGCCAAGACGTCACCAAGAAGCGATCGCCACTTGTTGCGGCGTGGACCAGCAGCAAAGCGAATCGATTTGACTTGGACGTCTGCGCAGCCATGCAGCAACAGTATCTGTACCGCTCTTTTGTGCCTGTGTACGATGAGACCGCACCTCGTACACTGCGCAATTGGGAATGGGTGTGCGCGTCGCTGGTCTCGAAAGACCGTGGACAAGTAAGAGACTTCTTGGGCCGGCGAAGTGGACACGTTGGAAGTGGTGCAAGGAGATGGGCTCAATCGCGTTTTTGTTCTGGCTCAGTGCGTGTTGAACATGCTGGACGCCGTTTTCATTCAGAATGGCCAGATCTGGGACTGGTACTACACCACCAACGGCGGAGTGATTCGAAAGAAATCCCAACGAAAACTCACGTTGGAAAACGTCAACTACCAGCTGCGAAAGATCTCATTCTCCTTTGACAGCAACACAAACAAGTTCGCAAGCGTTTGCGTATTTGAGGAGAAGAAGAAGATGCAGGTAGCGTGACGGTGCTGGTGGTGACAGTGGAGGTGTGATTGCTACAGTAGCTCATTGCGATGGTCGCGTGTGTTTTCTGCACTATGTTGTGCTGCTTCGTCGATCGTGTGGAAAATGTCGGAGTAGCTCTTGCCGGCACTCGAACTCGTTCGCCTTCTGGACAAACCTCCCGTGCATGAACTCATCTCGCTCTGTCCATTTGTTCCTCCGAAAGGCGAACTAGACGCTTCGCGATATGCCAACTACGAGCACGAATACAGGTGAATGATCACACCTGACGACTGCCATCAGGTGGGTGTGACTCACAATGACGATCAATCCTCTCACAGCTTGAGCAAGCACGGAAGTGCACAAATGAAGCTCGTTCGCTTGGCGATGGGAGGCCAAAAGATTCCTTGTATGGACACGAAACTGCTAGCTCAAATGAACGACTCTGTGATTCATTTGATCAGGTACTTACAGGTTTTCCTTTTGATTATCACGAAGAAGAGCTGATTTGGTTGTCTGATTGATTTTCTTCAATTCAGTTCATTAGAGAAGCTGCGGAATACTTGCAAGGTGCTTCGCGTCGTGTCGCTGTTTGTCGTGGACGAGTTCGGTCGGGTGTTCTTGTGGAAAACAGATCTCTGTGAGACCGTTCCGGTGAATCCTGCCTTCACAGCAGCGAACTCGATCGATCATTCGCGTGTAAACAACGTTGCCATGGTAGCGAGACGAGCAAGTTATGAAGGTCCAAGTGCCGTGAATGAGCGTCTTCTTGCGCGAGCTCGAGTCGAACAGAGTCGAGTCCCCGATGAAAAAGTGATCCAAGCAATTCTGGCCTCACCAACACCACAGATGAAGAAGTCTCAGTCTTTAGATGAGCTCGGAATGGCTAAGGATCAACCAAAACCGATTGGCGGAGATGATCAAACTGCTGCTCACAACGAGATTCCATCAATCTCGTCGTTGTCTCGGCAAAGGCAGCGTGCCATCTCAGCAGCCCATTTGATCTCAAGTCAGAAACGAGGCTGTTGCGGTGATTACTGCAGCTTTGAATTGCGAGGATCAGGCAAGCGCTTTGCGAGTCTGATGGACCTGTCCAAGGCAGAACAAATCCGACTCAAACTTGCACCAGAAGAAGCCTCTCCACTGCCTATGGGCGGCTATACTGACCAAGCCAAGCGAGGGAAAACACGGCTTGGCAGCCAAATCGTTGCTCAAGCATACGAAAGCAACAACACGAAAGACACGCAACGCGAAGCAGAGCGACTGCAGGAGAATTCGATGAACATATCTCCACCCGAGAGATGCCCCGATCCAACCAAAAACATCCCATTCAAGCTCATTGCCCAGACTCGGGCAGAGAAAAAACTGGTGGATTTGTTTATGCGTCGGTATCGGAACGGCGAAGACTGCGACTACCTTGCGCAAGAGTACTACGGCGAAGGCGAGCCTCTTGGAATGGTGTTTCCAGGGTATTACTATCAGGATGTGCTCGTGTGTGACAATTGCTTCAGTTTTTACACTCTCATTGAAGATGTTCGCATGAAGTCTCTGGAAAAACTTGGACGTGGACGCAAACAGTCGAGACGAAACAGTTCCACTGGCGATGACACCCACCGACCCTCCGTGCTTGCCATGATGAAGCAGCACGCAGAAGAACAAGCATGGCAGAGGAGTTGGATCAAAGCCCAAGAGGCCGCACAGGGATACACCAAGCAAGATGCAGCAGAATTGCTGAGTTTTGCAACCCCTCATCCCGCAGTATCGATGGTCTGTGGGGCCCTGACGCTTATGGTACTTGGCAAAGAAATGGACCATGCAATGGCAAGACGATCACTCACTCAGGATAGACTGGTTTCACTGCTTCAAGGGTTTGAGCTCGAGGCATTGAGTATGGAAACTGTGAAGAGAGTGGCTGAATACGCACGGAATTCTCTGTTCTCGTATGCTCATATCGCACCAGTCAGTTTGTGTGCTGGAAGGTTATGCGACTGGTAAGCCCGATCAGCCCAGCCATTCTATGCATTTATTGGTCAGGTCTAACCGCTTTGAACGTCTGAATTGACTTGATAGGATGCTGATGGTTCTTCAAGCATTCGCCTGGAAGAACAGTCACATGTTCGTGTCAAGCGATCAGCCGACTAGAAAGTTTCTCTGTTTTCTGAAGCGAGAGCTCCTGCCGGCGTCGTATCTGAACAAAAGCATCGAATCAATTGATCAACACACACGAAATGCAGCGGAATCCACTGCCCCGAGCAGTGTTCAACGACTGGATCCAGTGAGTGTCCCAGGAGAGTCACCTAAGAGTCTGGCCAAGTGTCGCCAGCGAAATGATGCAAGACGTGTCGTTCAACAACAGCAAATGATGAGGCTCTCTGCACCAACAGCACTCGCAGAATCAATCCCCACAGCGGGAATCGACTGCCTATACAAGTGCAAAGACGGTATCACGAGAATCCCCTACACGATTGTCGGCCAAGCATCAGTAGACACTGACAAGTGCAACCTGGTCGTGTTCCACGACTTTTTCGATACGATGGACAGTACCAAAGTGTTTTTCCGGTCACTAGTTGCACGCAACATCGGGTGTCGAATCCTGTTCTTCAACTTTCCAGGTCAAGCGGGAAGCTCTTATGCTGCTAGTGACCCAAAGCCCAGTTCGGATGGTTCGACGTCTCCAAAGACTCCGAAGACTCCAACCGTACCATTGAGTGAACGATCTCCACCGAAGTCGCCTAAGACACCAAAGACACCAAAGACACCGAAAGCGCCGAAACGACTCAATGCACCTCACTCCCCAAAGACCCCGAAGACGCCGAAGAGTGAACGCTTCTCAACGAACCCCTCGCAAACTCTAAACAACTTGTACTTGGCGGACAAAGTCCAGGAACTGCTGATGCATCTGCAAGCCACGAACGCTTTTATCACTGTGGGTCTGCCGTTTCATGTGGTCGGATTCGGAAATGGTGCCAACATAGCCACATGCTGGAGCATCCTCCATGGAAAAGCACCATATGAAGGTTACCTGAAGTCTCTCGTGTTGTGCAATGGCTTTGCGCGCGTCGACACTCAGCTCGCGGCTATTCTTCACAACACATTGAACGTGTTTGGGTGCTTTCCCCCTTCGCGACCAGATCTTCCTGTGTCGTTCTTCAGCAAATTCCTCTTCTCCGATGGGTATCTGTCCAAGATTGACCGTAATCTTGCGTTGAGCATTTACACTGCAGTGACCAATGCGATTTCTCTCGATGGAAGAATTCGATTGTGCCAAGGAGCGTTGCATCATGTCGACATGTCTAGTCGGGTTCAAGAGATCGATGTACCGCTGGTTTTGGTGCAATCGGTGGAAAACTCGCTCGTCTCGCCGACCAACGTTGATCCGTTTCTTCAAGGAAGGGCAAGTATTAATCATGTATGGTCCCATCAACAAACCGCCGATGGCGAGTTCATTGCAAAAGCCAGAAAGCAATTGCGACAGATTCTACAGACACCAAAGAGTGCGTTTGTGTCGTGGTTGCGCGCTGGGCACGAGCTTCGGCAAGAGTCCAAGACGTACCTGATGGAGTTGTTTGATTCGTTGATCAATAGCAGAGCACCAGATGCAAATGACGAACAGGATGAAAACGGAGGAAGTGTCACGAATAAACGGCACAGCTGGGATGAACTCGACAACGGACAAACCCAAATGAAGCCACCGGTGGAAGTGGCACGCACAACGGTGTCGTTAGGAATCATCAAAGAAGAAGAAGAGCACGAACGTCGTCTGCAAGACCCAGAATCAAAGATCTCAATGCCGCATGATGCGGCGCTGACAAAGGGGTCAGAATCTACAGACTATGTGGATCCAGCATCGTTCGCAGAGCAGCCACCGCAAAACACTCTGGCATACGTTGAGAAACGGGCTTTAGAAAAGACATTTGGTGGGTCAACGCAAGAATTTTCACATCAACAGCAAGAGTCGATGAGTGATGTTGCGCCCACTTGTGTTCAGCTACGCCAACTGGAACAACCATCTCGTATCGCAGCATTTGAAGCTACTGAGTCGTCTACGACTTCCTCCGTTGACTGTGTTACTGCTGTGGAATTCAGCGAGCCGTGTTTTACTAAAACGTCGTTCAGTGCTGCATCGGTGCCTGTTCCTCCAGTATTCCCACCAATTATCGTCGCACCTAGCGCCGATGCTGCCGCCAATGTGAAGGTGGAGCCCCCAAAAGATTTTTCCGCCCAAATGGAAGCAATGCGCCAGAAACTGCTGGACCAAGAGAAAGAAATGGCTGCTCAGCTGGACAGAATGAAGCTGCTTCAAAAACTGGCGGTGGAGCAGCAGCTGGAGAACCTTCGAGCCGAGCAAGCGCGACGACAAATGGAATATGAGCAGATGGATCGTTTGCGCCTGCAAGAGCTGGAAAAGAATCTGAGGGCCACGGAGCAGAGCTACCAAGCGAACACACAGCGGGATGCCACCACCCGAAAGGACCAAGAGGAGCTCATGATGCAAGGACCTACTTCTGCTTCCTGGGACACCCCACTGGACACCTCACTAACAATCAACACCGCGGCACTATCACCCAAAGCTTCTTCTGCAACCAAAGCTTTGACTATGCTTCCATTGGAAGAAGCAAAAGACCAGATTCGACTGGATCCACAGTTGCCCAGCATGTTCGATCAAATGGAAAAAGAAGAGCGTAATGCTCGACAAGAAGCGCAACGAATCGGTCTGCTGCGGCTGAGCACCATGGAAGATGTTCAGAATGGAATTCACCAGCGTCATGAAGAGAAGATGCATGCACGAAATGCGTACATGATGGAGCGCATTCTGCAAGAAAAGGCACCGTACGCCATCAAGATCCAAGCCACCATTCGCATGTTTGTTGCAATGCGCAAGTATCGGCGTGAACTTCTGAAATACCAGGAAACCAAGTTGAGGAATTTTTCTGGAAGTGAAATCGTGCGAATCGCACGGGGCCGTCTGGGAAGAAAGTGGTTCAAACGGTGCAAGGAAGACCATTTACTGATGGTACGCCGTAAAGCCGCTTCTCTGCTGCTACAGCGAATGGCGCGTGGGTTCTTGTGTCGAAGACGATACGCTCGAAAACTGAAAAACAAACGAGCTGAAAGCATCCAACGTGTATACCGCGGCCATTGCGGTCGCCTACGCTCGAAGAGTATCCGTGATACGATGGTGCTCCACAAGCTTCAGAATGACAAAGCGATCCAGATCCAAGCGATCTGGAAGATGCACGTTGCCAGAGATAAATACCTCGCTGCAAGGCTTCGTCTTTTGGCAGCGATTGAGATCCAACGCCTGTTTCGCGGGCATTTGGCGAGGATCGAAGTCGCACGAAAGAAAAAGTGGAAACAGGCCGAGCCTGGCGCTGAAAGACTTGCCCTGGGATTGCAAATGATTGAAAGCTCCAAACAAGCCTTTGAGAAACAGCAGAGCGAGTTGGACGCGTTGCACCGTGCGCAAGAAGCCGTTGAAAAGCAAGTGAGTACGATCCACACGGAATTACAAGAATCCGAAAAAGAGCTGGCGGTGCTGGAGCAAGAGCTGCAAGAAATTGATCAGTTGGAGAAAGACTTGCATGAACTGACTCACGAGGCTGAAATGGCGCGCTGTCGAGGCATGGAGCAATTGCTCGAAGAGTCTGTCCATCCAAGAGATGATGGCGAAGGCAGCACTGCATTATCTTCCCCGGTGAAAAAGCGCGTGGATCTTGGCGATGGTATTCCGGATTTGCCCCATCATGGCATTGTGTACGAAAGTGGAATGGAGAATGAATTTGAAACCAAGGAAGAAGCTCGCAAGCGCCAGGCGGATGCATACGCTGTTGAGATGGCCATTCAAATCAAGAAAAGCGAGCGCGAGAAAAAGAAGAAAGACTTGGAGACCGAGTTCACCAGTGTCTTCAACGAAGTGCAACAAAAGCGCCAGGCATTGGCCACGATGGAAGAAAAGCTCGCCGACATGGAAGCCACGCGCATGCGTAAAGACCGCGAGTTTGCTCGGTTGCAACGGAATCTCATGGAATTGTTGGAAGAACAGAAAATGGAACTGGAGAATCTTCGCGAAAAAGGCATCGAGCTGGAAACGGCGACCGCGACTTCGGCAGCGGCAGCTGCTGCGACCGCAATGAAAGCCAAAGAGCACGAAAAGCGGTCGCAGGCCATGTTCGAGTCGACGGAAGAGCTCATGAAGTTCCAGTTCATGTCCATGTCGCTCTCTTACTTCAGTTCGCTCAACATGCTCAAGAGTCTTCGCGACATCAATGCCGACACAACAGCTGCTGCAGTGACCAGCACGGCTGAGACGGCGGCAGCGGCAGCAGCGGCGGCTGCGGCTGCCAATGTCCCAACCATGAAGCGACTCCACGTCGGCGGCAACGAGCTCATGACAAGTGCAGCCAAAAAGAAGCAGCAAGAGCTTGATGCCAAATTGAAACAGGAAGAAGAAGCCAAGAGACTGATGCAGCAACCTTTTCCTCAAGATGTCCACGAATGGCGGGTGGAAGACGTTGGTCGCTGGTTGGACACGTTGTGCTTGTCGCAGTACAAAAAGGCCTTTGAAGAAGGTTCGGTGGATGGATCGTTTCTGCTGGAGTTGCGTCCCGAAGACATGTCGGATGTGCTTGGCGTGACCCACAAGCTCCATGTTCGCAAGATCATGGTGGCGCGAAACAAACTCCTTCCACTGAACGAGCAGGAGAAAATGCAACTCGCCGCGGTGCAACATGAAGACGAAGCCAGCGAAAACCGCGAAAAGGCTAGCATACCTGATCTCGACACGGTCTTCAGCCAGGCGCGCAATGGACGACTCAGACGGCTGCAAGAAAGCATCGACGCCGGGTTCAACATCAACGCGGAAGACGACAAGGGCAACACGTTGCTGCTGATCGCATGCCAAAACGTAAATATGAAAATGGTCGAGTATTTGCTCTCCAAACGTGCCAACATCAACCACAAGAACGCACAGGGCAACACACCATTGCATTTTGCCATGGCCTACGACTCGGAAGGAGCGCTCGGAGAGTACCTCATTGGCCATGGAGCTGACGACACCATTGAGAACAACTTTGGGCTGTCGGCGTATGACGGTCTCCAACCTGACAGCAACAGCTAGGCAATGGTGGCTTTGTCAGCCGGTCGCTTGATGCCAGAGGGATCAATGCATGATGCCCAACAGAAGAAGCGAATGGCTGGTCTTTGGTGTGTTTTGCTTTGTGAGTTACGCCCTAATTTGCAAGTTACTTCCGTCAGTCGTCGTCTCTTTCGTCTTCTTCCTCTTTCTCTTTGGCCTTTTGTTTGGCTATCGCTTTCTTTTTTGCAGCTGCCGCTGCTCGTTCTTTGGCTGCTAACAAACGATTGAGCGCATTCACATAAGCTTTGGCTGAGGCTACCAAGATGTCCGTGTTGGCACCGTGACCCACATACTGGCGATTACGTGCAATCCCTGTCTGTGGATTCTTCACGTGGTTGTTGGCGTCTCCTCGATCAATGCGTGGCTTTTTCCCTTCTTGTATTCTGACGGTGACTTCGCCGAGCGCGTACGTGCCATCTGTGATACTGTTGACTGAGTACTCATTCAGCTCGATCTCTTCCATGTTGGTGGCTCGCTTGATCGCAACGTACACGGCATCAATCGGCCCTGAACCCATCGCTGCTTCGCTGACTTCCATGCCATCCTTGAACGCTAATGTGACAGTTGCAGTGGGTTTGACACGGTTGCCAGCTGTGACGTGCACAGCCTGCAGAGTCCAGTACGGATCGGGCTTGTACAGTTCATCCGACACAATCGCCTCAATGTCGGCGTCGGTGACTGTCTTCTTCTCGTCTGCCAGCACCTTGAACTTCTCCACGTAATGATCCAGTTGCTCTTGCGTGAGGTCCACATACCCCAGTTGCTGCAGGCGTTTCGAATACGCATGACGACCAGAGTGTTTGCCCAAAACCATTTTGTTTTCGCTCAGACCAACTGTTTCGGGCAGCATGATCTCATAGGTAGCCTGATGCTTCAGCACACCATCTTGATGGATTCCAGATTCATGGGCAAACGCATTGGCACCAACAATGGCTTTGTTAGGTTGTATATTGATGCCCGTGTAATGCGCCACCATTCTGGAGCAACGGGTAATCTGTGTCGAGTCCAGCGTTGTGTACACCGGAAAATGCTGCGGTCGTGTCTTGAGCGTCATGAGGATTTCTTCCAAAGCTGTGTTGCCAGCACGTTCACCAATGCCATTGATCGTCACTTCCACTTGTCGCGCTCCTCCCAGCACACCAGCGAGGGAGTTGGCACTTGCCAGTCCCAGATCATTGTGACAATGCGTCGAGAACACCACTTTGTCGCTTCGTAGAGTGTTTTCGATTATGTATCGGATCAAACTGCCATACTCTTCAGGCACGGTGTAGCCGACCGTATCCGGCACATTGATGGTCGTGGCACCGGCCTTGATGACTTCTTCGAGCACTTCACACAGAAACTCGGGGTCACTTCGTCCAGCATCTTCCGGTGAAAACTCGACATCTTCGGTGAGGCTGGCGGCAAACGAAACCGCTTTGACAGCTCGTCGAATGCATTCGTCTCGCGACATTTTCAGTTTGTACTTGAGATGAATGTCCGAGGTCGCCAAAAAGGTGTGGATGCGATGCAATGGCGCAAACTTGACAGCGTCGTAGCATCGTTGAATGTCTTTTTCCATGGACCGAGCCAGCCCGGCGATGACCATGGGTTTGCCCGTCTTGCGGTTGGCCGTGATTGGTCCAATCTCTTGTGCGATGGCCGCCACGGCGTCAAAGTCACCAGGAGACGAAATGGGGAACCCAGCTTCGCACACGTCAACCCCCAGCGAGCTCAGCGCGCGCGCAATGTCCAGTTTTTCGCGGAAATTCAAGGTGGCACCGGGCGATTGCTCGCCGTCCCGTAGCGTCGTGTCGAAGATGATGAGTCGATCCTTCTCTTGCTCCATCTCTGTGAGATTGCTGAAGTAGCGATGATGAACTGCTGGCACAGATGCCACGCAGGGCGCTGGCATTTGTTGGGTCGCACGCGTCCAATTGGCGCCACGCAGAAGAGCGCGCCGCAGCATCTTTTCTCCTTTGGCTTTCGATCGGATCGTTTGTTTGTTTCCCTTGATGAGTGGCTCAGTGGCTGCCCGTTTGCCCCTTGATGGCAACTTGGAGAGTGACCTTTGTCCCTCAGCACCCTCCCGCTCCTCCTCTTCAGCTTCCGACCCCTCCTGAGAGCACCCAAATGACTTGTGTTCACTATAGGGTTGATACACACGATACCGGTGATACCTACAGAACCGCAAACAGAAACAGCAGCCTCTGAGAGAACCAAGAGAAAATTTCCTGTTTGCGCAAAGATACCGTATGGTAAATTACCTATTTGAATCTTGCAGAATTGGTGCAACGGGGCAGCTAGACTCAGATTGAGAGTTCTTGACCTTCATAGATTTCCATCTGGATGTATTTTTCATCGCGACGGCAAATCAAGGACAAGACCCCAAAATGGTGTGGCGGGACATCACTTTGGGAGGCAATATCAGAAAGTCCAGAGTGTGTGTGAGAGAGAGCACAACAAGCTCAAGTGCTAAGTTGACACGCCAAACCAATTCCGAACGGCATGGCACGGCCTGTTCCGCCTGGACGACGCACGCGCACGAATCCTTTTTTGAAGAAGCATGGCTCAGCTGACGTGGCGTTGCCTCAGCTAAAGGTGTTGGAGGCAACTCCTTCGAAAATGCCAGTTGTCTGCGTCAACAATAACACAGTAAATGATGAGGACATCGCGCCCACCAACGAGAAGGATTGTAAAAATGGCATCAGTGGCACCGAGAGCACCAAGAACTCTGGTGCCATGGCGTCTCCTGGGTCTGTTCGTGAAATGGAGATTTCAAACCAGAATCCATCGCCTTCTGATAGCCCACGTGCCACGTGCTTTCCACAACACCAGGAGCTAGTGCAAGCCTTCGTGCCATGCGCCAACCAAGAAAAAGCGCTGGCTGAGAGCACGCCGCCACAAAGAGACGTTAAGAAACCCGTTCAGCCACCACCGCAGGTTGATGCTCTGCAGCAGTCGACCCAGCAGCACGAGTCCGATGGCGTCTCCAACTCAGAGTCTCCAGTGGTGTCAGAGCCCCCACAACCTGCAAGTTGTCAGCCGCCGACTCTGTCGACTTGTGCTGACCATTTGCCCATATCGTCACAGGTGCCACCACCAGAGATAGAGGTATCACCCCACGTGCAACTCTCTCAGTACCAGCAGCGCGTCGAAACCATCGAAAGCACGCAACCACAAGAAGCAGCCGAACTAACTGCTGCATGCGACGAATTTACGCCACTGACGCTGCTGCTCCCGATCGAGTCGGTGCCACCGATCCCAGAGGAGATCGAGTGCGTCTTTGACGAGGAAGCCAATGAACTGCAAAAGCTGTTGCTTCGAGTCGTTCGCAAGTTGCTGGGCAAGAACAAAATGCGTCTGGAAGACTTCAAGATCAACGCGCGGCTCTTCGGCAACGACTTTATGGAAGTCCACGAGTACGTAGAGTACCTGGTGGATGAATTTGGCCCTGTTCGTGCGCTGCAGCTGGTGCCGTGTCTGCTGCGCATTCAACCGGATCCGTTGAAGCGCGAGTTGCTCTTGTTGGCGGCCAGAAACTATTTGGCGCGACACCGCAGGCGCATTGAGCAGCTCGTGGAAGAGCAAAAGGCACCAGCCACGATCAAGGAGACCGCGCCAGTGGCCCTGTCGTCGATGGTTGCCCAGTCGCCAATGGCTGCGGCAGAAGTAGTGCAGGTGGAAGTCAGTGGTGTGGCACCAACAGATGAACGTGCCACCAAGAAGAATGCCAACTCAGAGAACCACCCGAGTACCGACAGCCAGGAGACCCTGCATGCGTCATCTGCATCTGCCCCTTGCGTGGACCAAAGCGTTTCTGCTTGCCACCTGACAACGCAGTTCCACGCCGTTGCAGCTGTTTCTAGTAGTCTTTCGACTCTTCCCTGCGAACAAAAGGTCGACGCGGAGACTGTGGCACAAATGCCAACGAAAACTCTGGACAACGCTTTGCACCCGTCGACGCCATTCGATCTGGTGCGTTGCCAAGCAGAAACGAATCCAAACGGTTCCTCAGAGCTGCAGCGTGCCACTGGTCATGGCACGTCCTTCCAACTCTCGTCGGATCCCGAGGTTGCCCTCAAAGAAGCAGAAGCAGAAGCAGACGTGGTGGGACTGGGAAATGTGACACAAACTCAACCTGCTGCTCCGTTGTCTGAGCATTCGACGACCCGGAAAGATGCATTTTGCCAGAAGACACAGGTGGCTCCCGGTCCTCAGGCAGTCGCGAGGGCAGGTCCTCTCTTCACACAAAGCGTCATGGAGACTCCTATTGGTGCCTCTCTAGATGGTGCAACGTGCATTGTCGATGCTGTTGGCAGTTCTCCAACGATCCACGAAGAGCCGGCCGAATCGCTCGTTGAAGAACCGTTGGCTGTGCGTCTAAGTGCTCCAAGTCCGAGCTGGTTGGGAGAGCAACCTTCTGTCTCTGACCAAGCCAAAACGAATCCAAAGGTTGTCAGCCAGGCACCACAGGCACTGCCATCTCTTGAAGATCCTGTGGCTCGAGCTGAAGACGAAGACGAAGAAATGCCTCCCACTCAAGTCGCTGGCCAAGACGAACCTGTCATGTCTTTGTTTGGCGGAAGCTTTGGCGAAGCCTCATCGTCGACTGACGACAGCGTGACAACTTCAAATCACGACGCTGGGTCCGAGTCTTTGTTTGGAGAAACGATCAGGGCGAAGAAGCCGTCTACCGATGGCTCAGACTCGCCAAAGCCTGCAGCGCCACGAGATCGGGCCAACCAGTCGCTTTTTGGTGAAGACTTGGGGTCAACGCACGAGGCAACGTTGCAACGCCTGGATGAAGACCCGTTGGACTCGCTGTTTGGCGAATCCACCGTCCCGATGCATTCCTCGTCGAGTCAATCAGCAACGGCGGGGCCAACAGCCTCCAATCCGATCGCTACACCAGCAACCCCCGGAGTGGCGATCTCGAGACCACCGCCGATCAGTTCCATGCTCTTTGGAGCTGCTTCGTATTCTTCTGACTCGGCTTCGGATTCCGACTTTTCGGATTAAACCAGCTGCGGGTTTTCATCGGTTGGTCTTTAGTTCGACGGAGAACCACCCCGACGCGGATGCAACGAAGGCAGTACGACATCGTTCATGGCTGGCGCTGATCCACTCGTAGATGGCCAGCCGTCTCTAGACGATCAAAGAGCAAACGGAAGGACAAGTGAAGTAGTGGTGAACCGAATGCCTCAACGAGCAGAGTTCCATCTCAATCAACCACCGCAACGAAGCGAACTGCCGCGTTGACCGACTACACAGCGCTTTTTTGGTGCAAAGAAACAAACTTTTTTTGGCGAGGGAGATTTAACAAAGACATGGCGTTCAGTTGTTGTCGTTGGATGCTGCGCTTTGAACTGTCGTGGGCTGTCGAACTGGGCCGATGATCTGCCGTTGCCGCGAGGTCTCGTTGGTCTCCACGGCGCTTTCGTTGCCGGAGACCGAGGACATGGTGGCCGTCTTCATGGGCAAAACACTGGTGAACTGCGGACCCAACACGTCGATCCCTTCGGCGTTGAGCATGCGATATCGATCGTTTCGACGGCAACGAATGAAGCAAAAGGCCGCCAACATGGCGTGGATGTGCCACAGACTGTGCACCTGACCAGACACCCGTCCGCATCGGTTGGACCAGTGCGCAAAGCACAACACCAATTGCGCATTCTCACCAGCCAGTAGTTGGATGTGGACGATGTGAACCAACAGGTGAGTGCTCCGGCCCACATCGCAGCACCGAGGGCCGCAAAGCGCCAGTCAAAGTTGTTGCTGACTGCAAAGAACGAACGAAGCACCCTGCGCACAAGAAACAATCACAACGACGTCACTTGTCGAAGGAGTTGACCCCACGGCTGTGTATGTGGGTGGGGGTCACTTACGCCAGTGTGCCCTGATGCAATCGACGGTAGCCGATGACCCACTGCGCTCAGCGCCATAACACGGGTCAGAAGACAAAGAGTAAGCAATCCATGGACTCGCCATCGCTCCAGAAGCCCCACTCAAAACCCCAATCTCACGTAGTAGGCGAGTGTTCCAGAGAACTGGACGACCCCAAGTGTGGCGATGACCGCCCAGTTGACCATGGAAGTCGCGTCGTTCATGGCGAGGAAGACGGTGAAGATCAAAAAGAGCGCTTGTAAACCGGCCTTTGGCAACACGAAAGCCATTGCGTCAGTCAACGGATCGCAAACCAAGTGCAACCAAGCGGCAACGAGTCCTCGCGAAGCTTGGAGAGGAGATTCCATGTCAAACCGTACTTTGATCTGCTTGCGCGCACCGGACAGATGCACCGAGAGCACCAGAATCATGTTGAACGCCAGTGCAAAGTCCATCGCCTTCCGATTCGACCCCCCCCCCCCCCCAGACACGACCAGCAAACGCCTATCAGGTCGATCATCTGCCAACGTGGCATCGTAACTCAAAGATCTCACCTGAAGCGACTTGTACTGGAACAGACAGCCGACTTCCATGTCGCACAGGTGATAAATCGCAGAAACGAGGCCCGCGGCCACGAACAGCACGCTCTCAACTACAAGATTCTTTCGTTCAATGGGGGGGGGGGGGCTTCCAGAGTCAGCAGAAGCGTAAGAGCAGACAACTCAACTGTACAACTTTCTTCCGAGTGTGGCGATGACCACCGGCACAATTGCGGCATTGGACGAGATCACCAGAACGCTTTGGCTGACTCGAGTAGCGTCACTGATGGAGTGTTGTTGGCAGTAGTCGCCTCCATAGCCGTAATGGCACTGGCAAGACCCGTAGTTGAGACCTTTGTACGTCTGCGCAATCTCGCAGCTGCCGTGGTTGGCACAGCCGTGGTCTTGGCATCCGCTTGTCACCAACTCCACGTCAATGCCCCAAAAGCTGCCGCATGGGATCACACAAGAAAGCAAAAACGGCATGAGATCCATCTGCTCTGATGAGGGTCTGTCATCCGATTCGACTCACTCGCGCTCCCCTTGGAGTCCATTGGTGCTCTCGTCGACGTCGTCGGCGATCACCAGGATGTACCAGGTGCCGATCTTGGGAAACGTCACGTGATCAAACGAGAACATGAACACAAGGCGACTCGATTCGGCTGCCATCGAACTCTCGTTGCTGGGCCACCACTCAAAGGTGTCGGTCATGTTGAGTGAGACAGCGGTGGACTGGTTGGATGCGAAGAAGTAGTCGTGTTGGCTCAGCGTTGGGTATGCGTCGACGCAGACGACCACGACGAACGATTGGATGTTGGACGTGGCAAACACCCGGAATTCGAGATCGGCCCCGGCGTAGAGCTTTGGAAGCTCCGCTTTGAATCCGGCGATCGGAAAGTCGGGTTGGCTTTCTTGCACATCGTCGTCGAAACCCGAGTCAAAGGCGCGGAACCAGGCGTTGAGCACAAACTCTTCTTTCACCGTGTGGTAACGGACTTCACTCAACGGACGAAACTCGACGTCGCAAAAGGTCAGACGGGATTGCTCGGTCTGCCGTTGGCTGCGGCGGCTGGTGGACGGCACCGGCACCAATGTCTCGGAAATGTTTTCACAGCTCTGTTCGTGGTAGGTTCGCACGGTGAATTCGATGCCGTTGCCATTGCTGCAGGAAGAATTCTTGACGGGAGTGCTGTAGATTCGCACCAGCCACCTTCCAACAGATGGAGCAGTGATGTGCACCGTGGCAGTTCGTTGCGTGGCACTCGAATTGGCTTTGGGCGCGGCCTCAAGTCTCACAAGACTGGAATCCTCAAACTCGACGAGATCCATGGGATCCAAGAGTCCAGGGGCAACGACCATTGCGAGTTCACGTGGAGAAGCTGTCGAAAGCTGTTCATTCACAGCCGAAACGCAGTGAGTTCCAGGTTCTCTGGTGGTAGGTCCTACCACGGCACCGACCTCAAAGCTCAGATCCCATTGGATGCTGGTGACTTGCACGACGAATTGCATCCGAAAGCGAGACTCATCGACGCAACCAAGGGTCGAACTGTCCTGGCGGTAGTTGGCTGGAAGAGTTGACACGCTCGGAGGCTTTGCCTGAACCATTGGAGTGGAGCATGTTGTGCCTGTTTGCAGTAACCCCAAGTGAGTGCAGCAGTCGCCAACTAGAATGATAGAGCAGCCGAAGTCACCTGCCCAATTCCCATCCGAGCAACCAAAGTACCAGACACTGAAAAAGTAAAAGAGGTTGTCGCCTCTGCCGACGAACGTTCGAAGCGAATCAAAGAGACTACCGCCGTCCACCGCCACGAAGTAATGGCCAGGCTACCAACGAGTGAAAGCTCGGAGGTTAATCGATTGCCCTCGAGGACACTGTACAGTCAGTACACGCTCACGCGGAGGTAATCAATCTGCGCCGTCGCATAGTCTGTCGTGTTCACTAACAGAATCTGGTCGTAGCTGTCAGTCGTCGGGAACGAACCTCGCTTGACCAGAAGCGTCGGTGGCGCTCGTCCATGCAAATCTCCTCGGTCAAAGGCCAAGAACACCTTGTACACGCCATCGCGCACTGGGGTGCCACCCAAGAAGAATATATGTCAGACCCAACGTCATGAGCTGTTGGTGGTCATGGCATGGCAGCCAACCTTCAAAGTCAAAGTACTCCACTCCGTCGGGTCGAACTTTGCCATACTACGTCATCCGCAGCAGTTGACTGCAATAAGAGTCTTTTCGGTCATCGTCGCATTCGTACAAGGGGGAATCTCTTACTGTGAACTCTCGCCAACGTTGCAGCGTGGCATCGGCCGACACTCGCGTCTCTTGGCGGCCAATCCAGAGCAGCAGACCAACGAGAACAAGTGCCACCGCTCGCATCCGCGTCGGATCCGTGACAATCATCCTTCCTCGCGAGCAACCAGTAACCATCGAGGTCCGAGGGTCAATGATTGATCGTCTGCAGGTCTCTGGAGAACGCTGCCGGAGCTCTTTGAGGCTGCTGACGTTCTCAGCGATTGCGGCAGCATCCAGCACCGTAACTTGCGTCTTCGTTGAAGACGGTTACAATCGCCATGGAAAAGCCAGCGCCATGGTCTTTTGATGCGCGCTGTTGTCAGTCAACGCCTTTGGGATGGGAAATCCACTGCTTCTGCGTTGAAGCTGGGACTGCAATTGACGGGACACATGACGTCGAAGCGTTGCCATGTGCTTTGGACCTTTCAATTGCATTTTCTATCTTGCGGGTAAATGGTCGTTTGGTTTCGGTTTTGGTGATTTGGTTTGTTTGATGATTTGGTGGCAGCCGGTGGCCGCGTTTTCGTCCGTTTCAGTTTCCGTTCTCTGGTGCTTCTGCTACTTCTGCTTCTCGGCCAAGGCGCAAACTCACGCGAGTGGTTTCGATTGTCTGTGGTCCAAGACCAGCCACACTGTTGGCAGTTGGAGTTTGGGGGCAGCCATGGAACAAGAGCACGTCCAAGAGCAGATTGCACAGAAGGATGGCAGCGCTCCAGATGCTGCAACTGGTGCCAAGCCAAGTGCAGCGGAAGACCCTGCTGCCACCACGCCTGCCACCAGTGCGCCAAGTCAGCCGACGCCAGCGAGTGACCCAGCGCCTGCGGCGAATGAAGCCCTACCACGTGAGCATGTGGAACCAGCCCTTCCAAGTGGAAGCCAGGACACGCCACCGCAACAAGTTGCGCCAGACCACGCGAAAGAATCTACGCACAGCATTACCATCGACGAAGCTCCAGGTCCAGGCAGCGTCGGCGGCGCAGAGACCTCGAACCCCGACCAAGCTCCAGTCCCAGAAGCAACGAGCAGCCAGCCACCAGTGGTCGTGATTGACGTGGACAAAAAGTCCCAGCAGCAGCAGCCCGACTCACGCTCTTCCACGTCCAACCAGCTCACGTCGCCTCGCGCGGACGCGCAACTCGAAGGTTACGCTCCGGACTGCGGCACCAAGGACTACAAGTACCTGTCATACACCAAAGTCATGCGCAATCGGTACCTGACCCATCCGATGCTCTGCACCACAAGCGTCGACAAGGAAGGCAACGAAGTGCAGGAGTTCTCGTACTACCCATTGAGCACCGACTTTGGCGCCCACAACTTCCAACGGCGACCCAACGACTCGGTCGTGTTGAGCCAATATGGGGTCGGCTTGAGTCTCTACTTCAAGTTCCTCAAGGCCATGAGTTGGCTGTTTCTGATCATGGTCGTGTTGAGTCTGCCGTCGCTGGTGTTGTTCATTGTTGGAGGCCCCGGGAACGTCAACGAAGAAGCCAAAATGTTGGCCAGACAAAACCTCCCGTCCGTCATGGGCATGACGACCATCGGGCACCTCAAGCAATCCTCGTACTCGTGTGACCAGGTCGCTGAAGGCAAACGCCTAGAGCTGTCATGTGCTGCCGGCGAGATTGGCTTCATCAAGGCCGTGTACTCGGAGCGAACCAGCCAGGGAACTTGCGCCTGCCCCGAGGACAATAAGGCTAACACCGCCAACGAGTGCAAGGGCGTCTCCACCAGGCAAAACGATCCCACGACTGGAAAGACCGTTCTCGCTTGTCCGTCCACCGGCAAGCCGTGTTTCTTGGGTAAACACCCGTTGACCAACTTGGCCTGCTGTTCCTACACTGCTGCCACTGCCTCCGCATCTTCTGGTGATGCCGACATGACGTCGTTTCGCATCCGTTCGATGGACCACTGCACAAGCCCAACGATTCAGACGATCGTCGAAGGTTTGTGTCTGGGCAAGAAGAGTTGCGCCATCAACGTCAGTGAAAGTACCGAGTACTCGTGGAAACTCAAGAACCCGGACGTCGATTTGTGCGCTGCGGGCTCCGTCAAAAAAGGCAAAAGCTGTGCCGCCAACATCACCGATTCGGCCGATTTCTCAGCGTGCAGTGACCCGACACGTCGGGGATTGATTGTGTACGCGCAATGCTTCACAACCCAGTTGGACGTCTCCAATGAATGGAGCATGCGCATCGTTGGGTGGAATGCCATCAGTGTGAGTTACTTGTGGTTAATGACCCGATCCTTCCACCGGTCTTCAAGCTAATGACTGATCTTTCGGTGCCTCGTGCCACCTCGTGCCATCAGCGCGAAGATTTTCTTCGCATTGCCGTCGCGTGCGACATAGCGTGCAACGTCATCTTCCTCTTTGGTTTGATGTGGTTGCGCAAGAAAGAGAAAGACGCCGCGACGGCTTTCACAAAGGACCAGATCGTGGTTGCCAATTACACTGTTCAACTCATGACGTTGCCCAAACATCACGATCTGGCCAAACTGCGCAAGGACGTGAGTGATGCACTTGCGCAATGATGGCGCCGATGTTAATTCATTGTTCTTCCAGATCAAAGAGCACCTGGAAACGGTGCTAACCAACTCGCCGAAATACGAACGAGACTTGGACCAGATCCGCGTCGCCGACGTTCAGTTTGGGCAGAGCAACATCCGCCACTTGGAGCTCATTCGCCAACGCGGCCACATTGTTCGTCAACTGGACATTGAGATGCAACGCCTGCAACGATTCAAAAAGTTGGAAGGCCGATTGGACAAGAAAACATTTGACAAACGCGTCCAGAGACGACTCAAAATCACCAACAAACTCGATGTAAGTGGCCCAGTGTGCACCCCACACGTCCAAGGGTTGTTCTTCGGCGCAGCGCGCCATTCATTCATTCATCCATTCATTCACCCATCCATCCACCTACTCACTTGCGTGTGTGTTCTCCAAAACAAACAAAACACCAACAAAACAGTTGAAGATCCGCAAACAGAATGCCAAACTGGACAAATGGATGGCCAAACAGGAGAAAACCAACGCCCAGGCCGTGACGGCGTTCATCACGTTTGAGGAAGAAGAAGGCTACAACCGTTGCTTGCAAGAGTACCCGGATCTGGGCTTTTTGCATCGGCTGTTTCAACCCAAACGCAAACGGCTTCACGGCAAGCGCCTGCGCTTTGTGTCGGCACCAGACCCAACCGACATTTGTTGGACCCATTTGCGCCATTCAACGCTGGACCGGACTTTGCGCCGAGCGTTGGTGATTCTCATCACGTTGATCGTGTTGTTTGCGAGCTTTCTGCTCATTTACTTTGCCAAAGCGCAAAAGGCCCAGTTTGACACCCAACGACCGTCCAGTTGCCCCGATGTGGTAACCAACGCAGACGTCGTCGCCGACGAGATTGCGCGCGAAAACAACGAGCCGTACAAAGTGCTGGTGGAATGCTACTGCAAGAACCTGCTGTTGCAGGGATCCTTCAACGAGATGATGAAAGAGACGTTTTACAACTACAAGGACAACCAGAACAAGCAGTATTGCAAGAAGTGGGCCACGGATTTCGCCGCCGCGCAGGCCATTTCGATCGCGGCCATTCTAATGGTCGTCGTGATCAACGCCGTGTTGGCCAAAGTGCTCGACACCCTCGTCACAATGGAAAAACACCACACCGAAAGCGCCCAAGTGACTTCCAAAGTCAACAAGATCTTTTTCTCGCAGTTTTTCAACACGGTGCTGCTCATGATCCTCATCAACGCCAACCTGAGCTACTTCATCCAGGGTAAACCCATCAGCTACTCCAGCTTTACCATTCTCAACGGCAAATACGAAGACTTCACGGTCGACTGGTATGGCGACGTCGGTGTCGCCTTGATTCTCACACTCATCATCAATGCCTTTGTGCTACACTTTACCGTGTTCATGACGTATCTGAGTCTCGAGTGGAAGCGCTTTTGGGATCGCAGCTGCACCTTTGACTTCCATTTGACCAAACAAGACACCCAACGCGAACTGGAAGTCTTGTATCGTGGCCCAAAGTTCGACTTGGCCAATCGGTACTCGGCCACCCTCACGACAATCTTTGCAACCTACATGGTGAGTCGAGTTTGTCGCGTGGGTGGTCATTTGCCATTTGCCATTTGCCATTTGCCATTTGTCTCATGCGCTGTTGACTGTGGATGAACTAGTTTTCGGCCGGAATGCCTTTGCTTAACCTCGTGGGTCTCATTTCTCTGGTGCTGACCTACTGGGCCGACAAATTCAGTGAGTTGGCTCCTGCCACTGGCGATGGATTGCGTACTCAAATGCCTTCTGTCGTGGCACGCAGCGTTTCTTCGAATTGTGCGTTCGCCGCCTCTGTACGATGGCAAAATCGCCGAAGCCGCCGGGTATCTGCTGCCGTTTGCGATTGTGTTGCATCTTCTCATGGCGCTGTGGATGTATTCCAACGAACTCATCTTTCTCAACGTGAGCAAACTGATGAAGGCGGCGGTCTTGATGCCGTTCAACGGGTCGTTCCGTCGTATGCCTTTGATCAATTGACCTGTGCTGATGATGGGTGTCTTGGCTTGGCTGCAGACTGGTGACATCAAGACATTCTTCAACAACACGGCGCTGCATCCACTCGTAGGCGAAGACATTCCATCGTTCAACATGGACACGGGCAAAGTCCTCAGTCGTGTGTGTCGCCCCCAAGTACTCTTTCTCTTTCTCTTTTGTCTGGGCCTCGCAGGATGGAACGTTGGCACGGTGTTGCTCTTTGATTACTTTCCATCCTTGATCCAACGCTTCTTCCCATGTCTCAAGCGCTGCAGTCGCAAGCGCAAACCGGCCAGGAACCTGCCCAACTACTTTGATGGTGAGTTGTCGCGACTGTCCGTCTTGCCATTGACTGCGCGGCGTCGTGCCGATGGAATGCCTGCGTGACTGACTGACTGACTGACTGACTGACTGACTGCCTGGTGGTTGTGGTGGTGGTGCTGGCCATAGCAATCCCCACAATTGTGCTGCGAGAGAAAATCAAAAGCGAACTCGTTCGCCCTGCGTTGCGCGAACAGTACCGAAAAGCACTCGAGCGCCGCCATGAAAGCGGCGACCTCACGGCTGTGCCTGTGCGCAAGGGCACCAACCGCCAATCCCACGCGGCGGAAGAAGACTTCATCGTTGGCTGTCACTCGTATGCCATCTTTGACAACAAAGAATACGTCGAAGAACTCGCGATCGACTCGTCGCTTTCCGAGACCATCGACCTCGAATCTCTCTTTTAACCACACACAATAAATACACATCTTCTTGTTGGTCTTTGATGCCTCTCTCTCTCTCTCTCTCGGTCTCTCGACTTGATGAGGTCGTCTACTTGCCTGGCCTTAATCTCTTGTGTTCAAACCAAAAATCAACTAGATGGTCTTGACGCCAACTGCGGTGCGGACGGCGTTTTGGTCACACTGCCGCGTGCAGACCCCGAGGAAGTCGACGCCGTTGTGATCGAGCCCAATTGCTGCGAAGACCCACGTGGATTTGGTCGAAACATCGCCATTTCGCTCTCACCAGGATAATGGGAAAACGCAAAGCCCGTGTTGCGGCGTACCAGTCTCGGAGAAGCCATCATGACGCCCGTGTCGTCCGATTTCGCAAAGCGATTCCATTCGCGCATCAGATGCGACGGCTCAGGATAGAACAACACCTTGAACGCCTTGGCGATGTAATTGGGCAGAGTCGCCACCACCGTGGCAAGAAGAAGTGCAAACCAGAACCAGGCCTTGGCCGCCAAATGGTTGAACACGGCGTAACCAATCTGGATCTCGTAGAAATCGACACGGGCCCAATAGTACAGGTTGCAGAAAAATGCCAGAAACGCGAAATAAAACACCAACGTGCCGAGCGTTGCCAAGGCATTTGGTCGCGTCCAGTTGCTGGTCATCAACGAGACTTGAGCGGTCGAGGCACAAATGAGGAAGGTGTAGGCTGCGACGCCACATGCCCAGAGCCCCAAGTCCTCGGAATTGAACAAGAGTTCAGTGTCGATCGACACACGCAGCATATCCCCCAAGTAGCCGTTTGTCGTGAATGGCACCGCGAAGATCACGTAGGCATGCCACACGCCAAGCAGACACCAACCGAAAAACGACACCCAATTGAACGAACGGTTCTTCAGTCCATTGACGTACAGCGACGGATACTGCATCAGCACGACCGGAGACACATCCTGATTGTACATGGCGATCACGACAATCGGCACCGTGGTGAAAAGCGCGTTGTAGAGTGTGAAGAAAATGCTGAAGTACATGAGCAGACCGCTATATTTGCTCTGAATCGCCAGAAAGAAATTGGACATGGAGAGCGCACAATTCTGAGGCAAAACGACAACAACACGGATGGTCAGTACTACCGCAATCTACAGACAGTGTCAAGTTGCTAAACGTCCAAACTCACTCACCTTCATGAAAGAGAACAAGATCAGTTTGGAAATGCGCTTGTAGCTGTAGTTGCCATGAACCAGCAGCAGCCGTTTGAGGTATCGAAATTGCGAGAACGAGTAATCACTTGACAGCACTGCCTGGCGGCCCTCTTTACCGCTGATGCCAACGCCAATGTTGGCTGCTTGGATCATCGGAACATCGTTCGCGCCATCGCCAATTGCCAGACTGATGTTGCCCGGAGAGAACATGAGCGTAGGTTCCGTGACAAGTTTGACCACATCGGCCTTCTGAGAAGGGGAACAACGGCAGCAAATCACAGACTTGCACTGGGTGGCGACTGCTAAGAAGAGATACTTGATGTCATCCTCCAGCAGCAGCGCAAGGGTCTTTCCATCAATCACCATAGCGTACTCCAGCTCTTCCTCATGGGACAATTCGTGCTCGACAGCTTCACCATTGGGCTCAAACGTGCGATCAACGCGGGTATCTTGGATGGCAATTCCGACTTCGTGAGGATTTGCACTGGTGCTTTCGCTCACTTCGCTCTCCGAGCGAGGATACACAACTTCCGTGTCAGTTGACAACTGATGGTTGCTAACACTCTGAGGTTGATCATGTGAGGACGACTCAAGCGTCGAAGGAGCGTTTTGCATGGGGCGATGGCCGCGGATTCGTCTCTTCTTCTTCTGAGACTTCTGGTCACGACCGACCAACGCCGTCTTAATCGTCTTATAAGCCATCTTCAGCGCTCGTTTCGTCGCTTCGTACAGCACACTGAATGCCGACGCATTCTCATCGGAGCCCCACTTGTCATCCACCAAATCCACATACAACTCCTCCAGTTTCGTACGAAGCTCGTGCTTTTCTCGCTGGCTCAACACGATCACGTCCATGTTGTCATCAATAACGTGAGAAGACATGCCAATACTCAACGCCGTTTCCTTCTTGTCGCCTGTCAAGACCCAGAAGTTGATTCCCGCTTTACGCAGGGAGCAAATGCTTTCCTCAACACCTTCTTGCAGCCGATCCTCAATAGCGGTTGCTCCCAACAGAATCAGATCAAGTTCAATCATTGCTGAGATCCGTGCTACTTTTGCTGCGCGATCCTGCATTGACAGCTCCGCCTCACGGTATTGACGGTACCAGACCTCATACTCTTCTTCCGAGAGATCGCGCACAGCCATCGTGAGCGTTCGAAGACCTTCTGATGCATACTCTTGCAAGTGGCCACGCGTCACATGCGCGACTCCTTGAGGTTGTCGCTTGGACAGCAGCGAAAAAATGACATCGTCGGCACCTTTGCAGTACAAGCGAATACTCTTATCGGGAAAACGAACAATCACCGACATGCGCTTCCGATCACTGTTGAACTCCAGCACGTTCAGAATCTCATACGTCGCTGGTTCTCCGTTGATCAGCACATGGCACAGTGGGCCATCTCGCGACACAAACACATATCCCAAGTCTTTCGCTGCAAGTACCAGAGCTTTTTCATCCGGAGACGACGCTTGATAGGAGAGATTCTCAGTCGAAGATATCGAAGAAGTCGATGCTTGGTTCAGCTCGTCGATTGTTGCATTTGCTTCGGCACTGAGCGGGGATAAACGCTTTGCTGAATGGGAACTATTGGAGACCCGTGAATCACGTGAAGCTGTCGGAGCAACTTCGGGAATCACAGTGTTGCAAATGGTCAAAAGCAGTAGGAAGTCGTTGATGTCTTTCTTGGTCGAATGGTTGGAGTTTAGTCGCGCGAGCAGTCGATTGTCGTTGAATCGGGTACCTGGTCTTGGAGGGATGTCGGCATCCATATCGATGTCATTGTAGCGTAACCCAGCAATCGTGCATTTGGCAAACACCATCTCATTGCGAGTCAACGTGCCCGTTTTGTCCGAGAAAATATACTGCACCTGCCCCAAGTCTTCATTGATGTTGCTATTGCGCACTTGGGCAGGGGTATCTTGACTTTCATCATACATTTCCAGATCGTTCTCAATGTAACGAGCGTGGACAAACCGAACGCCTTCCATCGTAACGTACATTGAGAGCGGAATCAGATTGTTGAACAGAATCACAAACGAGAGAAAGATGTAATCATTCTCTTTCCCTTTGGCACTTCCGATCAGATATTCAGCATTATCTTTGGATGTATTGGCATCGTCTTCAGAATCTTGCCATTCCCAGTTGTTGTTGCCCAGTGTGCACGCCAGAGAAATGGTGAACAAAAGCATCAGCACCAGCACAAACATTGTGTCGAGCGTTCGTTCCACGTAGCTGCGTTTCAGAGGAACCTCTGACGCATTCAAAGCAATTTTGGTTTCTTTTCCGGTGTAAACCACCAGACCAATGCTCCACTCGACGTTGCGGATTTCACTGCCACGCAGAATCACGTTGTCCATCGAGAGACTCGATTCGTTGGCATCACTCTCTTCACGATGTGCTTGATTGTTGACGGGACTAGTGTTCACAACCGCGCCAGGTTCGCCCGTGCTGCCATCACCACTACTATCAGGAGTCGTTCCTTGTTCATCTCGCTGCGTTGATATGTGCGAATTTGGTTTCGGCTGAGTTGACGACTGTTTGACACGCAAAACTCCGTCATAATTGAACAAATCTTTGCTCGGAAGGTCGCATTCCACTGAGAGCACGTGATTTTCCAGAATGTTTTCCGCCGACAACAACTTCTTGGTACACGATGGCACCTGGCGAATCTTGAGATTGGTCTCACCATCCAAGTTGGATGTCTCCACGTAAGTTCGTCCATCTGCGCGACTTGTACTCAACAAGATGCAGTCCGAAGGAACTTCATCGCCATGTTTGAGAATCAGCAAGTCACCAACAACAATGTCCTTCCACGTGCCATCCAAGTGCTTGATGGTTGGCATGGGGCCTTCTTCTTTGCGGACAATGTGCGCTCCCTTCGAGTTGACCTTGTTGTCTTCCCGCTTTCGTCGCATGTCTTCAGATAAATCTTTGAGCGCCGAGGTTGCAAACACAATCAACAAAGGCGTCAAACTCGCGATGGGACTGACGGGCGAAAAGTCAAAAAAACACAGCGCCACGACAATGGTTGTATAGAAATTGGCCAGTCGACTGAACTGCATCTTCAGAAACACAAACGGGAAGTTGTACAACGTGTACTTGCTCGTGCGGATCACATTGGAGCAAAAGTCGGGACTTTTCTTTGTTTTTCTCTGCTTGGGGCAGCTTTCTTCTTCGGCACGTGGTAGACACCCCACTTTGATGGTGCGGCGCGTACTGTCTCCTTCTTCTTCTTCTTCCATGCCTGGTTCGCCGTGCGAGAGCCGAGAAATTCTGCTGCGAAGCCGATGGATCGACGTCAAGTTGTCTCCAGGTGGAGAAGACGGTGGTACCATCGTTGCCAGGGTGGCGCGATCGCTGGGTCGATGGTCCTGCACGGCTTTGACGATTCGTCGAAGCTTCCACCCGTACAAAAGCCCCGCAATGTTGAGAAACGTCAAGATGATGGACAAAAAGACCTGCATATACAACGACGTGCCGCGACTGACACTGGTGTAGTTGCCATTGTACCCGGCAACGTACCAGATAAGATCAACCAATAGACTGAGTTGCATGCCGATCTTGTAGAACAACAGGAACTTGGGCGACAGGAATTTAGTGCCATGCCATCCGAGCACCAGAGTCACATACAGAATCATCACAGGCAGCGTCGTCTGATACGATTGACCCAGGATAATGGGCACGATACGAAACGTGCAGACCAGTGCCTGCGCCACAATGATGGCCTTGAGTCGTCTTCGGGTCTGGTAGATGGTCATTCCTTTGAGAAAACAAAACACCTTTTCAAACGCGTTCCAGACGCGCGCTTCGGCGCCGTCATTGCCTTCGTTGGTGACCGAATCGGTCATGCTATCGGCGCGGTATCGAAGTGAAATGATGTTGGGTGGCTCGTCGTCGATGCGCACCGTCCGCGCAGTGCGCCGTCGAATCTCATTTCTATTTCCATTGGTGTTGTGGTTGGAATTCGTCCCTGAGGCGTTGGCGTTGGCGTTGGCCGTGGTAGACCCTTGGCTGGACGGCTTGCCGTGCTCCAATTCGACGTAATGGGTCTCTGGACTCAGAGTCTGCGGCGAATGCGAAAGCGTGGGCGAAGTCGACGCCGAAGCCGCCGCAGCCGCGCTGCTTCTCACAGCGTTCGGAGAGGAATCCGACAGCATTGGACCCACGAGGACGTGGGTGTCGACAGTCCAGTGGCGAGAGAGACCGAGTAACAGACTCCAATTGGGCTGGCAGACATACAACGAGGCACACGACCTCTTCTTCTTCTTCGAGTTCTTCGAGTTCTTCGAGTTCTCTCTGTGGACTCTGCACGCGCTCCAAAAGCCAAATCAGCAACCAAAGAGTTCTCAACCCGTCCAACCAGGCAAGCAGTCAGTCCGTCAAATGCCGAATGTTGATGCTCACTGTTTGGGCGAGGGACCTGACCCATTTTGCGATATTTTTGGTGGTGGGAGAAGGAGGATAGGGCAGAGCCACTTGCGTCGTGGATGCGTTGATACAGGTTCATTCGAGTATAGAGGATAAATGAGAGTCTTTTGTGCATCTCTTTGAGTTTTGATAGAGAAGGTTATCAAATTGAAAAGTATCTGGTTCCAGCCTTTTCTTTCCCATTCGAAAGTGGAAACTTTCACGTAAAAAAAAGAAACCCCCCATCAAACTGCGAAAAACCCCATATAGAACACTCTAATTTTAGGATCATGGAGCCCCTGGTAAAATAGGTATATTTCGTTACGCAATCATGGCATCATCGTGAGGCGGTCCAGCAGATCGCAACAGGCTTGGAATGGGTTGACAATGCCCACAGTTTGCCGCCTTGCGGACGCGCGGAAGAGGGGAGAGATGGCCAGAAATGGCGGACGCATGTTGTTGGAGGACTCCATTCGAATGTTGGCGTCTGTGAGTAACCCAGTGGCCCCGCCATTTGATGTGATTGTGGGCATATCCCCGATCCTGGTGGGTCGTGTGGCAGTTGGCTCTGCATTACTCACCGTCTCTCGACAGCACCCACGCATCCTGTCTATGACGTGATATTGTCATCAAGGGACTCAGATCACGCCTTTCTTCTTCTATCTCCACAAGAAGACAAACGAGACGAAGCTGGTCTGATTGCTGTTGCTGACTGGTGCTGCATTGCTTTGCTTGCTACTGTAATACTACACATCTTCAAGCGTCACTCTTGGGCTCATCTTTGTGCCTTGGAGCTGGTGATGCATCTATGTCGACATGTTGCTGGTGTTGGCGCTGCAATTGCTTAGCGTTGTGCTGCGCAAACACCTGCAGTTTGGCCAACGCTTCTTGGTTGGTCTGCTTGAACTGATTCAGTTGTTGGGCGGTCACCGGAGACACGATTTTCTCCATCACGAGCGCGTAGTGACAGCTTCTGGTGAAAGGAGTCCACACATGAAATGCCACGTGTGGAATGCTCTGCGCGATGCCGTGGATCTCGGGCCACAAACGATGTGTAGAGTCGGTGAACACAAACACACTGGAAAGCGCGGCTTCAGTAAAGACCTGGCGTAGAAACTCAAAGTCGTGTTGCTTCAAGAGCAAGTAGTTCTCGACGCACACAAACGAGAACACAAACAGCGTCGTTCGCGACAAATCGCACTTCACGTCTCGATTCGAAGGGTTTTCCAGCCCGCAAGTGATGTCGCAGTGTTTGAAGCGTACAGAAGTCGTCGCAGCTGGCACCATTGCATCCCCATGCTTGTTATCGGCGAGTGTCGCCTGCAATGCATCCACTGCATTGGCCCAGCCTGGTTCGTTGTCATACACCAACGCTTCCAAGTGAACAGTGGGCGCACAACGCGTGAACTCCAGCAACAGCACCAGCCCCAACGCATCAAAGCCAGGGCCTCCTCCGAACATGGCCATGGTGTGGTTGTCTTTGCACAGTATCTTTGGACGCAGTGGGTGAAGTGTTGACGTGAGTAGCAAACTGGGCAAATTGCTGCAGCGGTTGAATTTGGTCTCAATGTACCCCGAACGAGCCGACGCGTCGTTAAAAGACGGTCTTTTGCCTGTGTTGGTGGACTCGCAGAGCTTCATTTTGAGCTGATACGTTGCCTCTTTCTCGCCTTTGGGCAGATTCGCCAGCATCCGTGTGCGCCAGACAAGCAATCGGCGCTTGACAAAGGTCTTCCATTTGTGGCGAAAGCGACGACTCTCGAGATTGAACGGCGAGTTGGCCGGCTGGTAGCCTGGCAGCTGAAGCATTGGCAGCGTGAAGTGCCAGCGATGGCACACTTGGCGCAAGTGCCAGCGGTCGCGAGCCGTCAGCAGTGTTTCCAAGCCCTCAATGGCCACCAGCTTATCCATGTTGCTGTTGTGTTCCAACCGACCAAATGTCGCACGAAGGTTGCGGTTTCCTGTCAAAGATACATCTCAACACCATCACGAAGAGACATGGATTCTGTTCACACGACGCTTGCAGGGCATTTGCTCGTGCTCTGCGCCGTCTGCTTGTTGCAGCTTTGTGATGCGCAAATGCTGTTTCAGACGAATGTGCCGGTTCCAGTGGGCAACGGCATTCGACTGCAAGAGTTCGTGATTTCCGCGGACGATGAGCCCATCGATGCAATCGAGCGTTTTCGGCGCCGCAACAACATGGACGCTACGTTTCGAACGCGAATGCTGCGTCGCGTGTGCCAACAGCAGCACATCCGATGTCAACGATCAGAGCCCATCGTGTTTGCGACTCAGGTCTCGGACGAACAAGGACGAAAAGTTGGTCAGATCCAGTTGCTTGAGAGCGAGGAAGCAGCTGATGCCGTGTATGCGTTTGGCTTGTCACATGGACTCTCACGCCATGCTCGTGCACAATTGACGGAGTATTTGTGTCTTCAGCCACAAGTTCGATGCACACGAAAGCGTGCTATTGCGTATTGGCACAGCATCAGTGATGAACAGGGTGCATCAATGGGTGATCTGGTGGTCTATGATGACGAAGAGCCGGTGGACCAGATCTACCGCTTTGTCGTGGACCATGATTTGCCACGCAAACGAGTACTGAACCAACTGGTTGATCTGGTTTGCGCTCAAGTTGAATGCACGCGCAGGATTCCCTCGGTCTACGCGCAGGAAATCCGGGGAAGGGATGGGAATTCGTTGGGATGGCTGATTATCCCAGAGGGCAAAGAGCCAGCCGACGCTGTCTACGAGTTCGCTTTGGCAAGAGGCGGCCTTGATCGAGACACTCGACGCTTTCTCGTCAGAACTGTCTGTGAGAGCAAGTACACTGAGTGTCAACGGGATCGCCCCTACGTTTTCTCAGCCCCCATCGTCACAGAAGAAGGAGCCGAACCCACTGGTGTTCTTAACGTCATGGAAGACCAAGAGCTTGCTGATGCCATCTACGCTTTTGCGCAAGACAAGAATATGACAAGTGAAGTCAAGCATATGCTGCTGCAGACTCTGTGTGGACGAGAGGGACTCGTGTGTACCCGTGCAAGAGCGTTGTTGAGCTCCGTGCCTGTAGCCGACCCTGAAGGTGGTACCCTGGGCGTCATTGAGGTCTACGATGGGCAGGAACCAGTGGACGTGATCTATGATTTCGCTGTGCGCCATGGCATTTCGGATTTTGATCGTGGGAATCTATACCATCAGCTTTGCGAGAGCGAAAAGGCGACTTTGAATTGCACACGTTGGGCACCGGTGGTGTTTGCGATCCCCATCGCTGCGTCAAACGGCTCCACTCTAGGTACTCTGGAGGTTCTCGATGGCGAGGAGCCCGCGGATGCGATTGCACGATTTGGCAACAAGCATGGCCTCTCAGATGAGGAGAAACACAGCATTCTACAGGGAGTATGCGACGCGAGTGGCCTTCCTTGCTCCCGCGAGCGAGGGCTCATGTACAGAGCACCGTACACGTTGCGTGATGGCACCGTGGAGCGTCTAGAGTTTTATGATGGTCAGGAACCCGCTGATGTCATCTACGATTACGGGCAGATGCGTAACCTCACGTTTCGAGAACGCAAAGACTTTCTGGTGGACGCGTGCACCAAGTCGCGCGGAAGACTGAATTGCACCCGAGCCGAAGCTATGCTGGTCAAAATTCCAGTGTATGAGTCAGCTGACAAGAAGCTGGCCGACTTGGAGGTGTTGGAGGGCCAGGAGCCCATTGACATGGTGCACGCGTTTCTCGAAAAGCACGATCTGTTCCAAACGGCTCCTTTGAACACGTCGCTGCTCGAGATTGTCTGTAACAGCACCAAAGTGGAATGCAAGCGCACCCGACCACGCCGCATTCTGTTCACCATGCAGGCGACATACGCGGGACTTTTGCATACACTGCAGTATGTTCGGCCCGAAAATGACTGGATCTGCGGTCCCAACGAGAGTGGCACGGGCCAAAAGTGTGTGCACTATGTCGAAGTTCTGTCGAGAGAGTTTTGTGCCACCCACATGTATGACTGGGCAGGTTGTGAGCAGCGCATGCTCGAGGCGCTGCGCCACCAACTGGAGGTGTACGAGGAACGCATGTGGCGAGGCAAAGACATGTACGCCAAGCTGGGACTGGTGCGCACTGCCACCACTGAAGAGATCGACGCGGCGTACAATACGCTGGTCAAGCGCTTCAACAACGAGACGGAGCCGCAGAAATACGAAAAACTGCGCGAGGCCTACGGCGTGCTGAGCGATCCAGAAGAGAAATACTTTTACGATCTGCCATGTCTCAAGTTCTTTGGGCTTTGCGGCAAAAAGAAGAAAGACGGCTCCATCTCCATCACGCCGCCTGATTGATGGAGGAACGAATGATATATAACGTTAAATAACAGCAACTTAACCTTGGTGTGGTGCCACTTCAAAGATACACTCGGGGCAGTGCACTTGAAGAGCCGCTGCAACAGCTGAGTGTAATGGCTGCCGCACTGCTTTTGGAGCTGCTTCGCGAAGAGATCAATGTAGTGCACGTAGCGCGCACACTAATTGGCATCTCGGCGAGTCTATCGCTGGCGTGCTCGTTGTTTCTTATCGGCTGTTTTGTGGTGTTTCAAGACTCGCGACGCTGCGGAAGACGTATTCTCTTGTGTATGAATATCGCGGATCTTGGTGGTTCCATCGCGTGGCTCCTGACTTTTGCAAGAAGCGCAGACCCAGAAGAAGACCAGAAAGAAACGACCACGTGTCATGCTCAAGTGAGATCAGTCAGCTGTTGCTCATGTTGGAATTCGACTGATTCAAAGCCACCACTCTCGTGGTTGTACAGGGGTATCTGCTCGTGTTTTTCATGCTCGCGTCTTGCCTTTGGACCAGTTGTTTCGCTTTCCATCTGTTCCAAATCCTCGGTCATCGCCTCAAAACCCCAGAAGTGAGTGGGAGCGACTATTGTGCTGTGTGATTCTAGAAGTGCTTGGAGAGGAGAGCTCCTCATTGCGTGCGTGCGGTGAAAAGCTATTCGAACGACGTTATCATGTAATCGCCTGGGGAATCCCTTCTGCGGTGCGCTGACGAAAGAAACAGGATGAGCGGAAGAGAGAGAGAGCAAGATGACTGAGTAATCACATGCTATGCAGATTGTGCTGCACTTCTTGGTGCAATTAGCTGCTGGTTACGACTTGATCGGACAGAGTGGACTTCCTTGGTGAGGTGACCTGCTATCGCTGCACTTACCAGCCACCAAATGGCTGCTCATGCTGTGAATAATAAGGTGCTGGATTCGCTCCTGGAGCGGATACAAATGGTCGATTGATGCTTTTCGCATTCAACTCGTCTTCTTCTACGTGCCGGTGCTTGCGTGTTTCGTGCACAATATCATCATCTACATGACGTTGTTATACAGAGTGGTAAGCATCCGCGTGACGCCATGCCAATAGAAAGGCTGTCTCACTGCGGTGTGTATGACGTGTCATCAGGGAGACGTCATGTCCACTCGAATGGAAGACCGGATCTGGAAACGAATGCTGGCGTACACTTGCGTAGGGTTTTCTTGATGATAGTGGTGTTGTGCTGGGTAAAGTACTGATGGGTCGTCTGTATTTGCAGGTCTTCTTCTTAAGTGCAGTGTGTGGTGTGTTTGGACGTTTCTATCAGGTGCCAATCTCTCTCTAAAGCCAAGTGGTGACTGTGGATCTCATGCGCATGCACCAATGCAGGCCTTTTCTCCGAACCACGCGTTGAGCCCCAAACTACTCTATTTCACATGTTTCTTCATGCCACTCCAGGTTTACAGCACGCATCCGTTGGTAACTATTCGATCTTGCGAATTGACAGGGTATTTGTCCTAGGGAGCGACCAACTGCTTTGCGTACGGCATGAACGAGAAGGTATCAGCATTCGAGAGTTCTTCCTGCATGGATAGGGAAAATGGGGCTAACTGGTCGTCAAAATGCTTGTACTTGCTGTAGTTGCGGAGACGAGTCAAATCGTACGTGAGCACAGCGGTTCAACGAGATTAAATGCAGAATTGCTGTTCCAAAGAGGTAGCATTGCCGTTTATTCTATTGGTTCTCGTCGTGGTTTTAGTCTTGGTTGTCCTGGTTGTCATTCGTCAATAGGAAACTTGGTGTCTTGGCTAGCACTTGTTCGTCTGTGAGTCTGCGAAACACTGCATGGTACTTCTTGCCACCACCTCGGGCGACTTTCTTGCCTTCTTCTGTTTCTTCCGTCATGGCCTTGACGCAGGGATCCGAAGCCTGCTCGCGTCATTCAAAAATTGGCCACAGGTTTGGATCACTTCATGCCATTGATCAAAGATCAAGCTAAAGTCATGACGCACCAGTTCGTCTTCTCCAACGCGCTCAAAGCACGGATGGCTGGAGCATTTCGCCACATGCCACTCGTTGAGCTCCTCAACATCCGTGATGGTGTAGAGAATTCCGCCAGGCGCCAACAAGTAGGCGTATTCCGTCAAGAGCGTCGTGCTGATGATCCGACGACGATGGTTGCGTTGCTTGAATTGAGGATCCGGGAAGCAGAAGAACATTTTCTTGAGTTGGCCCTTGACAAAGTAGTGCGGCAGATAGCGCATGGCGTTGGTGCGAAAGACCGACACGTTTTGATACTGACATACACAGAGTCGGTCAGTTCATTTCACGTGGCTGCGTGTGTATGTGCACAGCCTACATACTTGGCCCGGATGCTCGGCACGAAGAACTTCAATGCGAAGTCGTACGTATTCCGTCACTTTCGGTCGGATCTCCATCGCGAGCGTGAGGTTGTCGGGAAACAGCGTTGCGAGCGCCACTAAAGATCACAAACAAAACGATGAGTACGCGGTCCTGAGCAAAGCAATGTGTTGATGGGTGTTTCGTCTTCGTACCAGTCAACCCACCGAAGCCGCAACCAATGTCGACAAACTCCACTTTGCTGCGCACCACCCGACGACACAAATGGAGCCATTAGCACCACACTCCGAGCCTCAAGCAAATGGTCAAAGGCAGAACTCACGGGTCTGCAATGTTAGGATAATGAGTCGACCAATCCATGTCAGCAGGTGTTGTTGGGCTTTGTGAGGCACGACAAGTACACAGATGCCAGGTATCAGATCACCACACTCGCCAAGGAATCGCAGAAGGGCAACTAGGTCATGCGACTCACTAGTCAAAGCCATCGTTGTGCGACAGCGGGTTGCAGTGCGCGCGCGAGCGATAAAACTTCTTTTGGGGCGCCTTGATCTGGGCTTCTTCACTCGTCATTTTAACTTGGTGACTTGGTGACAGTATCGCAGTTTCAGCCAATCAGGGCCACCCAACTGAATGGACGGATTTGTGGGTCACGAACCGCCATGGCCAAGGATCGCACACAAGAACAAGCACGAGGCTTCTCAAGACCTTATCGATACGAATACATGTACCTTCCTCAGAGCAAGTAGTCTGCCACTAACTCAATCTTTTCCTGCAATGAGAGCTTTCTCTTCATGGCATTGCCTTCCGTCACGAGGTGTACCAGAGCGTCCACTTCCTCTTGACGATCGTGGAATTTCTCGAGCCAGACTACCTTGATGTGCTCTTTTTGTTCATGGCTCAACAGGCGACGAGTCTTGGGCCTCGTGCAGGCAAAATACAATGCCCATGCTCGACTTAGTCCGTCGTCCAATGGACACTGCATCAATACTTGCACGGCTTCTTGTGCATTCAGCACGCTAAAATTCGCAAACAACAAAGACGTCCATCCGTTGGCATGCTTTTGCCAGTTGCTCACAAAGTCCAATTTGCTCAGCACTTGATCCCACTCCTGAGCCACAAAGCTCTGCTCACGAACGACTTCAAGAATGGGAGTCACTGGAAGCATTTGGATGCCATGAATGCACTCCCGCTGAGCACTGAACCACGTGGTACAGTCACATTTGTTGTCAAAAAAGATTCCTGAGACTTTGTTCTTGCGGAACGTCGCGGGATGCGAACGATTGTCGTCCGAAATCAAAAAGTAAGTCTTGATGGCTGTCGTGTTCAGCTTCAGCGCCAGGTTCGCCATCTGCATTATCCTCTGGTTGCCAATCAGCCTGGCAAACAAACTCACGCCATAGAAAAAGTTAACTTCCTCGGATGTACTCTCTTCATCTTTGCCATCCGCCAATGGAGTGACACCATGGGAATACGAGTGACCGTTGAACCAGTCAAAGTGACGATACTTGGGGAAATACGTGTCGTCGCTGTTTCCGCTCATCACGTCCCGGATGAGCGTGGATATGAGGTCGATTAATCGCGCGTTCTTCTTCTGCTCAGGGTCCAACTCCAGCAGCATGGCAGCAGCTACAATGTAATAGCCAAAGTGATAATGGTGGTCGTTGTACACAGCATTTCCAAAGTCAACGTTGATGTCTTTCTTCGAGAGTGCTTCACTTGAAATGATACCACGATAGCCAGTGTCATACACAAGCGGGTATGCCGACGCATTCTTCACAAAATCCATCATGAAATCCTGAAACTTTGCTAGACCAAGGGCCGCGGTTGGCTTCATGGTCTCAGATTTTGTAGCAAGTTTACGAGCCAACAGACACATGCTGCCGTATTTTTGAAGCGCTTTGCCCTTAAAGTAGTAGCTTCCTTCACGGGGAAAAGAAGGTTTCCAATCACTTTCGATCTCTTGCTGCAAGATTGCACAGAGGCGGCTCGACTCAACGTCTGTGTCCGAGATGTCACGAGGTGCAAAGAACCCGACGCATTGTTCAATACGATCGCTGTATTTGCGCGAAAACTCGAATCGCCACACTGGATGCTGCGTGTGCACAACAAATGGAACCATCCGACCACGAGTATGTGACCACAACTTGACTGTATCTTCATCTAGTTCGGTCGCGGACATGAGCAAGGACTTGTGGTGTTCGAGTCCAAAGCAAAGGAATTCTCGTTCGGGCAAGTTCTCACCCAGAACCGTCAATTGCCACTCGATATCAAACCGTCGCTCGTCGTGGATAACCACCTGGCCACCAGTTGGAAACACACCAGCGTATCGTCGGTACAATGTCACAAGTGTATCTTGCTGATGATTCCGATCGTTCGAGAGAAATGCCATCTGCACCAATCCAGTGAACTTCTCAACTGTATAGAACTTGCCCTGACGAAAGCTCAGTTTAACGGTGCCAGAGCTCTGATAGTGCGGAAAGAAGAACAAAACCCAGCGCTGGTTATTGTTCAGCTGAATCGCAAAGTGGCTGGCTTCAAACACGTCTTCTTCGCGAGGCACTTGCCCGTTGATACTTTGAAATGCGTGGTCCGACTGAATCGCAGCGTGCAGATCCGCATATTCGACGCTCATAAATGCGCTGCCGTGGCTCAAGTAGGACTTCATGCTGCATTTGCTTGGGTCCTCCAACTGAATGTGCACACCTAAGTCATCCCAGTGGTGAAGTCGAAACACTGGCGACGATGAACTCTCGGGTTGCTGCCATTCCATTGCCGAGAGAATCAGATTCTTGATCTGTGCTGGATAGTAGTAGTAGCGGATAGCACCCTGGTCATTCTTGGGTCCTTCGGTGAAGTATTGATGCAGATAACTGGTCGAGAAGCCCACGAGCCCCGTCTGATGGTTCAAGAGCACTTGAACAGTGTACGGACTTGGAAATACCGGATCACTTTCGGGCTTGCGGAAACGCGGTCCAAAGGCCAACAGATTGCCCCACCACTCGTTCGTTGGAATGGGCTTTTGCTTCTTCAGCGTGTCTTCCACAAAACTGGGTGAAAACAACGCCAAAAGATCACTGCTGTAGCGAAAGATTTGCTCCGAAGGCGGCGAAGTCATCCTCTGTGTTCTTCCGGATTGACAACTTGCCAATGACAAGCAAGGAGCTATAAGATATCTACCACGTCTTGAACTTGCCTGTGATTGGCTGAAAGAGGGAATCCATGCTGGTGCATCGTGGATTTGTACCGCATTCATGGCACACTCCAAAGACCATTCCCTCGAGGATGGACGACAATGTGGGGTTTGATATGTTTATTAAGACATGGTCAGATGAACCAATTGGCAGGTCATCATCTCCCCCACCATTTCCTAAAACCCTTGGCAAAGGGTGTCCATGATTGGCCCGTTTTTTTCTTCAGTGATCCACGTGTCCTATTCCAAAGACGCCACTTTTAGGCACCAATTGGCGCGTTTCTCCTGTTTGGCCTGCTTTTTTTCTTGCACAAACAGGCACTTCGGCAGCTTGTTTGGTCAGAAAGATGCACCAAATGGGCCAACATCAGGTGACGGTCTGATGCAGATCTCATCTCCTCCTGACTCGGTCTTGCGCTGCGCTGAATCAGTGATTCATTCACTCTCTCGTTCTCTTTTCACGGCAAGGCCTTGGCACAGAGCATCGTGTCCATTTCCTTCTTTCCAGTTGTGTTGGACTGCCTGGATCTGTGTTGGACTGCTTTGGGGTGTCGCAACATGCCAGTGCCAGAGATTAGTCGTCGCCACCCCCACCAAGCAGGTGCACTCACCATCGAGAAGCAAGTGCTCTTGAACGAATGTGCCATTGTCACCGACTCCTGCCGGTATGGGACTTGTCAACAACTCTATAATCCACCTCGAAAGGATTCGTCCCTCGCGCCGCCAGCGCCAGCAGCTGTCATGCCTCTGACCGAACTCCATCAACAACAGCAACTACAACTGCAGCAGCAACAACAACAACAGCTTCGACCATCCGAAGAGTCTTTGCGGGTTTCGCTCATCGAACAAAGTGATCCGGTTCTTTCCCATACACTGGCGAGAATTGTCGGCGTCACCAAGCAAGAAGACCATTGTTCCTACGTGGTGCTCGTGCAGACTGAAGTGGAGCAGTTTGTTGTCCACAAGCGGTACACAGATTTCCGAGTTTTTCGTGACGAACTCGTGCGCTGCAGCTCCCAGGAAGTCGGCTGCAATCGCGGACCCTGCCGTCACTTGAAAAACGTTGCGCGCTTTCACTTCCCAAAACGAACCCTTCGATTCCGATACCAGTTCCAAGAAGACCTGGTTCGACGACGGACCGAAGAGCTCAATGGGTTTCTGACTGCGGTGCTGAGTGAGTTCCGGTCGGCACCAAGAAGAACGCAACGACAGTGTGAACTGCGGCAGTGCATGGTGTTCAAGTTGCTCATGAGGTTCTTCGACCTGGACAAGTTGGAGAAACAGCAAGAAACCCATCAACACCCTCCTCGAGTCATTGTGAGAGAGTTGCCAACGCCAACTCCTTCTCCAAATGTCATGTTACAAGCTCATGGTGGCCATCCGTTTTCTCCCCTATATCCAATCACAGAAGACTTTGAGGTCACGTATGCCATCACAAGGTGCAGTGCTGACCATTACGATGCTGGCATGTGACTGGCGCCATCTGGACGCTATCCCGATCCCAGGATCACAGTTCATTGCAGTCTTCATTGCTGAAACCAGGACCACTGGAGGCCGAGAGTTCGAGCGAGAAAGCTGCTTGCACTGCGACGGAGGGTCGTTTGACTTTCTCACACTCGCTTGCGCTCTTTATCCGGGGACCTTCTTTCTATTTATTGGTCCATGCGTCTCAACTCGAGATCAAGGCCGTTGGCCCATTCCAGTCAAGTCCATTGTGACCATTATCATCATCAAACGCCTGGTTTTGAGTCTTTCTTGGGTGGATTTGGGTCCTAAAAATGCGCTATTGGCGTTGTTTCAGGACGGTTTCAAGCCAGACGGACGCTTCACACTTGTAAATTTGTGTAATGTAGCCATCTGCCGCCAGCATGCTGTATGGTGCAGTAGAGACCCACTCCACGGCTACACTGGTGGCTCATGGCTTCTTCATGGCTGTGTATCCCTTCAACGCCTTTGTATGTAGCATCGCATGAATCCAGTTGGTTTTTTGTGGCGGTGGCTTCTTCGGTTCAGTCAGCAGATGACTGAGATGATGGCTCGTGGAATCTCTTCGTCCAAGTTCCCACCTTGCTCTGGCTGTCCCAACAGGCCCAATGAATCTCCCAATTGCCTTATGTCTCCAGTTTGGTAAGTGCCATCAACGTCACAAGCCATCGCTCACGTTCCAGACTTTGCCAACGCAGCTGCGCTCTGTGATTCCATCTTGTGGGCACTGAGACGAAGACCCAGCAAACGAGAAGCAGAGGAAGAGCAACTTACCAAATGCCGCTACCAATGCCAACGGTCGCGCCAGAGACTTCTATTTATGCCATCAATCTCCCAGCACTCTGCAAAGAGTCGTGCGGAAGCTTCTCTGAGGAGCAAATGCAGGCGGATTGCTGCTTTGTGGAACGAACGGACCCTGTGTTGAGCCACACCGATACCAAGATAGTAGGCATCACCAAGCAGCAAGACCATTGTTCCTTTGCCATATGCATCAAGACCAACAAGGACCAGTTTGTCGTCAACAAACGGTACTCTGAATTCCGCCAGTTTCGAGACCAAGTGGCGCGTTGTAGTGTCCAACGGCTCGGGTGTGGACTTGGTCCATGCCGACTCTTGAAAAGCATCGTGAAGGCTCGCTTTCCCAAGCGCCAGCTCAAGTTGCGCCAGGAAGAGATCGCGCGCAATCGCATCAAAGATCTCGATCTCTTTCTCACGAGCATTCTCCGCAGTTTTAAGGCTTCGTCGCGACGGAACCAGCGACTCTGTGAACAGAAGCAGTGTGCACTTTATGAACTGGTCATCAAGTTTCTGCAACTGGATCAAATCGAAGTCCAACAGCAGCGAGACTCGTCGCGAGGCAGCGGTTGCAGCAGTCGTCACAAGCTGGCCAGCTCGCCGACAGTGGCCACAGCGTTGTATCCCATCACCGAGGACTGTGAAGTGCACTACGACATGGAGTGATGCATCTCTTTTGAACTGTTTTTGAGTTGGTTGGCGACTCGCAAAAAAGTACATTAGCAACCGTGATAGAGCAGCGCGCGCAACACTGAACTGAACTGACACATCCCTGGCAAATGGAAGCCTCGGATACCAAAAGTATACTTTAACATAACGAGAAACTGGGTAAACACATTGGCATGTTTGATGGCAAGCTGAGATACCGACCAAGATGACTGACTGTTGGTTCTTGAGTGCAGTTCTAGTGGCTATTCGATCCAGTCAAACCATAGCACACATGGTCGAATCAGTTTCTCTAGGACGACGCAGACTCGACAGATACAAAGCAGAGTTGAAATGAAGCCGAGCCATCCGACCGATCGGATCAGCATTTCCTCGTGTTAAGGGAGATTCTACCTCGAGCCACCAGTTGGATGGGTTGCATCGATGAGCATCGAGTTCTGTTGCTGGTTAATCAACATGCAATTACAAAAAAAAAGGAAATCAGCTGGCTGGTTGGTAAAAAAGACAGGAGTTGCCGTTTGTCTTTGTGAGAGCCAAACTCTATGAACGTGTGGGCTCAGTTACAGTTCCCAGATGGCCGCGGACGTTGAATTCTAGTTGCATTGCGAGCTTTCCATCTGCTAGTATGAGAAAGGGCATGGGCAAGCATCACTCTTGATCGCTCATGGTTGGCACCAACTGGAAGCTGGCAACTCGCTAAAAATTGCGGAAAAGGTGAGTCAAAGCAGCAGTTCGCTTCGAAAGCAGATGGTGAGGTGTCGGTAAAAGAACAAAGCGTTTGGGAACCTGTCTGCTTTTTCTCACCAGAGAGCAAGCTAATCGATGGATTTGTACCTTGCAGGAAGAAGCTGTGTGATCACTTTCCCATTTCTCCCGGCAGGAAGCAGTGAGCTGGTGTGACTGTTGTCATCCAACTTCAAAGCCAAGACTTCCCCCCCCCCACACACACACCAGACAGAACAAACCCGGGAAGTCAGAGCGCCACATCTTGGGGGAGTTTCTCTCTCAGTTTCTATTTGATCCAGCAATGAAAGTCCAGCCAATCAATCAGCCAAACCCAGAGACCTCGTCTACCTCGTCCCTGAATGAACCAGACGCCAAAGAGGCTCTGATGAGCCTGCAGACCCAGGACCCGTTCATGGACAACGTGAGCTCCTCCTCGTCGTCCGACAACTCCTCCAACTCGACTATGTCCCATGAAATCAAAGAGCTAAATCCAAAGAAGAGCAAACTGCACAAGAAATTGCCGCTCTCGATGGTCCCCGAAACCCATGTGGAGATCATCGGCATCACCAAAGAGCAGCACACTGTCAAGTATGGCATTCTGGTGCAAACGCTCCACGAAGAGTATGTGGTGTATCGACGCTACTCGGAGTTCAAGAGCTTCCGCGACATGTTGATCCAGGCTATGGCCACCAGTACTGGGTGTGGCGACGGTCCATGTCGATTGCTCTTTGGCATCAAGGAGTATCATTTCCCGCGCCGAAGAATCCAGTTCCGATACCGCTTTGACAATTTGGTTGTGCAGGAACGCATTTTTCGGCTCGAGTATTTCCTGCGCATTGTGCTGGACGAGTTCAAGGGTGTGTCCAAGCGCAACTTTGATCGTTGTCAACAGGCCAATTGCCATGTGTTAAACCTCGTGCGAGCATTTCTCAAGCTCGACGGCTTTGGCGAGCCAGTGGCCATGCAACATGCCGCATTGTTGGCTTACAAACAGGCCCAAATGACCTCGCACAAATACGATCAGAACCCTGCCAGAGACCAAGTTATGAAGCAGCAAAAGGTCCCCTCACTGCAACAACAACACCACCCCCAGCTGCTGCATGCGCGACGGAAGCCCAAGCGGGATTCCCCGCCAGTGACCAAAACCAAAAAGCCGATTGCAGGTCTTCGAAGGAAGAGATTGTACCAATCGGCGCTGTACCCGATCCAGGAAGACTTTGAGATGATGTTCATCCAGCGAAGTCACATGGCGGCGGGGTTGCAGGAGCAGCTCATCAAGAGTGTCAGTTGTTGATGCAATTTGTTAGTGCTAGTAGTGAAGTTGTCCTCTTGGAGAGAGCCAACGCCAAACGTGAAGTGATGTGTTTGTTTGTTGTGGTCCATTCTGCATCGTGCAACTTGTCCTCTTTGGCATGCGTTGCCAGGACTATCACTTGGAGCATTCAATCCATCCATCAATCACCCAACTGTGCTCGACTGCCGTCCACGCCACTCTTCCAACCAGTTTCCTTCAATACCGGTGGGTTTGTCCAGACAGTCCCCCCCCCCCGCCCATAGAAACTGCATCATCATCCATCAGTCCAAGCGCTAACAGTAGTGGCATCGTGCCAGCTGGCAAGGGACCACAGAATTGATTATCCTCATGCTTGAGGATGCGATCAGAAGGAAAAAAGCATGGATACTCTTTGAAAGTTACTCACCGCCTTTGTCGTTTACTTCCATCTGACTTGGCTTCCCACACACACTTGAAAAAGACGCTTTTTCCCCATAGGTTGACAGTTTGTCCTGCAAAGTTGACATCCGCAAGTAATGCCCTGTCCACGCGCGTGGGGTCTTCCTGATTGGCTGTGGCCGAAAGGCAACTTCGCCAGCTGGTGTGGCGGTTGGTGCATAAACCGACTCTCTGCCTGCCGACATACCGTAATGGCCAGGAAAGTCCCAGGAACAAAGGTGGAAAAGGCTTCCGTTCGCCATGGGGCAACGGAGTGAATGTCCATCGGTTTGGTGTTTTGTTGTCTGCTGTTGGTGGGAAGTGGGAACCTCAACATCACATCGGAGACGCATCAGACAGGACCTGAAGGAGGCAGGGCAGACCGACAGGCAGGGAGACCACCACTCAACCCAACGCAACGCAACGCCCACGCCAACAGCAGGAGCAACAGGCCAACAGCAGGCATTTCCACTGCTTTGGGAGAGAGAAGAGTGCGGCAATTGCCCAATCGCCAACACTGGATTTTGCCCACGCGTGTGTGCCACCGCTGTCTGAAGTGCGTCAACGCGCCTTCCAGCTTTGTGCTCTCTGCCTGCGTTTGTTGTTCAATCCTTTCCAACACGCGCTCTCTATCGCGCGACAACCAAATCAGCACACTCATCCTTGCAAAATCCTTGTCGTACGTCTGCTTTGAAAGAAGTGGCTTGTGCTGAACCCACGACGCCACACGGCAAACGCGACTTGATCGAGGATCTCCAACCATCGAGTGGAGTGGAGGCGATTGACGTCGTCTTGCCACAACCAAACAACTCATTTTTCAACGTTGTGGTCAACCCGATGAAGCCTCGGAAGAGCTGCGATCTGCAACTGGACAAAGGGATGACCATGCAAGTGCGCAAAAGCGAGAGTCTGTCGGACAAAGTGGCGCGAACGCGCGTTCGGTTTCATGCCGGCGGCTACCATTCCGATTGTGGCCCGCGCTTTTCATTGGCCGACATGGAAGCCATTGATCTGACCCTCTCGCACACCAACGTGCGTATCATTGGTGTGACCAAACAGAGCGACCATTGTGCGTATGCGCTGATGGTGGAAACCCCTGAAGAGCATTTTGTGGTGCAAAAGCGATACTCGGATTTCCGCAAGTTACGCGACCAGCTGATTGCGATTTCCCACCAAAAGGTCAACACCTGCAACAAGGGAGCATGTCGGGGCATGCGCATGCTGTCCAACTACCGATTCCCAAAGAAAACAATGCAGCTCAAATACAAATACAACGAGAAAGTGGTCCGGGAACGACGCTTTGAGCTCCAGTTCTTTGTGCAGCTGGTGCTGGATGAGCTGCAAAACGCACCTGCGCGAACGCTACGGCGCTGTGAAGCGAGCCAATGCGAGACACTGCGGATTCTCAAGCAGTTCCTCACTCTGGATGACACCAAGACGAGCCACAACCAGCGCCAACGAGCCACTCTGGTGCTCAAAGACTTTTCGCCCACTGAAACCACCGACGACGACGACGATGGAAGTCGCCCGGCATCGCCGCTGTTTCCAATCACTGAAGAGTTTGAAGTGGCCTATCTGTGAGATCGTCTCCACTTGCATGCACACGTTGGCTTTCGTGCGCTTGTTCCCAGCAGATGGAAGGTGTGTCGTACAACCACAGACGATGTCACTGTGTGTCTTATGACCGCGATCGAAGCGGTAGAATTGCCCCCTCCTTTATTTTAAGTTGTTTGTGCCATGTGAGCAACATCTCGTCCACGAAGACGTTCAGTAAAGCTGTAATCCAGAATGATCCAATTGGAAAGCTCTTGTGTTGATATGTCTCTTGTACCTCTATGAGCATCCAGGCGGCACTGGAGGAAGTGGAGGCTACGAGCTGTTGTTGCCTTTGTCATTGAAGAAAGACACAATGGCCGAGGTCACTTTGTCCGTGTCAGTGTCGTTGGTGATGCCGGCCATGATCTGCGAGATTCGGCTCCACTCGATGTTGGACGCCAGCGCCTCATTCTGCATTACATAGCAACACAGTCAGCAACGATCTGTGTGCCACCTGCTGGGAGGTCATCTCACTGTAGCGTCTGAGCTGCGATCAAAGTCCGACAACACATTTTGCGCGCGTTCAACTGCCCACTAGACACATGCAGCATTCCGTTAGCCCCCACTACAAAAGCAAAGAATCCAGAGACTCACCTGCTGCCATTTGCCGCTGGCACTCTGCTTTGGCATCAAACCCTTGGATGTGGTGGTGGCAAAACTCGCTCGTTTCGACGCCATCCCTGCGGCTCTTGCTGAACGAGGCGAAAGAACGTGATGTCTCATTGTCTCGTCGGGTCTTCGGGCGGACGACGGAGCTTCGATTCGGATCGGACTGCTTCGAGTCTCGCGCGTGGAACTCACTGCTGCTGGGCCAGTGTGCTCTTGCTCGTGCTTGTCAATGATCTGGAGCACCAGATTCTGTTTGTATTTGTTCCACTGCACTTCGTGCATCAAATCTTTGCGCACATTTTCTTCTTGAATGCGCGTGCCAAGCTCTTTGCATTCCGAGCGGATCATCTGCTCGGTCAACGAGTCTTTGAGCACAGTTTGGCGGAAGTCAATGCGATCCACTCGATACAGCGTTGCGCTTGGCGACGAAATCAGAATGGAAAACGCGGCTCGCTCGAGTCCATTGATCACTTCGTACGCGCCAAAGTAATGACGGCTCCCCACTGAGCTTATCTCCACAAAGCAAGGGCTGCCCTGGTGCCTGACGTTGCGAAAGTACTTGACCAGACGACACTCGCCGTGTTTCACAAAGTAGAAGTGACCTGAGAGAGAGAGTAGATATGGTTGATGTTCATTGCATTACAGCATCAAGCTCTTCCGAAGTGCATACACCACAAGTCAAACCAACCTGCGACGTCCCCTTCGCAAACGACAATCTCGTTGTAGCAGAAGCGCAATCGCTCCATGCGACCACACAGTTTGATGATGTTGTCGTTGTCCCAGTGGGCAAACGCCACGACATTCTCCAGAAACCTGGTCTTCTCTCTGGATGGCGCGGAGACATACAAGCAACCGTCGTGAGATTCCCTCAGGCTACTCTGTAAAGAGATGCATCCGTACCTAAGTTCACGTCCAATACTGATGCTTCTCAAGTCAATGAAGGTAGCTTTGTCGATTTTCATCAGTAACGTCGTTTCGTTGGCGATCACTGAAGCTGTTCGAGTCTTTTCTGTGGTGAGAAGACCGACGTCGCCAAAGCATTCCAGGGCTTTCAGAGTGCGCACGACATACGAAGTGCTGTGCAGCGCGTCAATGTTGCCTCCCGGGTTCAAAAAGCACGAGTGGATCCTCGCGCGGTTCATGATCTCGTCGAAGTCGTTGAGTGTTGGCGCGGCCATGTGGGTGAAGTCGATGACCACATTCAACGAGCCGTACATGACGCAGTAAAAGGCATCAGCATAGTCGCCAATGTGGAAAAGCTCTTCTCCCTGTTGGATCTCAATGCCCTTGACAGCGCGCAAGTAGCGGTGTCGATCACTCGGGTGTAAATCGGAAAAGTAGTTGGCACTGTGAACTGCGCAGTTTGGCCACAGAGCAAGCGACAAGAGTCAATCAGTTGATCCGCTGACGCAGTTCCGCAACGGCAACCACAAACGCACTATATTTGTCCAGAAAGTCGTAATCTGATTGAGTTCGTGCGTAATCCGAGAGCATTAGAATGTCTTTGAGCTTTGTGCGGATCTCGGTGCGGATCTCCTGGTCATCGGTGGGGCCGACGATGACGCTGCGTCGCGTCCCAGACACATCCCGTCAGTACCCCATGAGCCAACCAAACTGTGAGCAAGACATCGTTGACAGGAACTTTTGATTGAGAAAACCATTCCAGTGGTTCCTTTGGTGTCAAAATGTCCCTTTCCAGTGGTTTGCTTTCTTCTCTGCAACTTACGCTGCCATCGCCGCCGACGCCAACGCTTCTTGTTGAAGCACCAGTCCCCCTAAAAATAATACCGTCAAGAAAAGTTGTGGTGACGAGGTTCGTTAAAGTACGATCGATGGCAATTCGGAACTAACTGGGGTTTTCCCACCATTTTGCCATCAAGACTCGTCGCAATGGATGCCGATCAGAAGAAGAAATGCGTCGAAGTGTTGGAGTATTTCTTCAAATTGGACGACACTGGTGGGCCATGAAGAGCAACATTTTGGATGCAGCACAGAGTGTTCTTCCTTGGCTGAAAAAAGGTGTTGTTTGTGTCTCTCAGAGCCGTTTCGTGAACGAGTCAACTGGGAAGAATGGGGGCTCTACGACTACTTGCAAGTGGTCAAGACGCCCATGGATCTGGGCACCATCAAGACGAAACTCGCTGCTGGAGAGTACAAGCGAGCAGCAGAATTTGCACGGGACATGCGACTTGTCTGGGACAATTGCAAGCTCTACAACCAGGTGCCTTGCCGACACCACTTGGGTCGCCATTTCTAACAAGAGTGTATAGCTCACCATACCATCCATGCACCATTTGGGCCACAGGATGGCTCCGATATTTATTTCCTGGCAGACGACATGTCAAAAAAGTTTGAAGAGAAGATGAAATCACTGAAACTGGACGCCGGACCGCGTGCCGATCGAAGCATTCCGTGAGCAAATGCTTGTCATGCTTGCATTGTGTTAGAGATTGCGATCCTGAGCACTTCTTGCTGCTGTTTTCTCGACAGCGCTCCGTCAGTGGATGCCAAGATTCAGTTCAGTCAAAACGTGTACAAATTGTCAGGCAAAGATCTCGGTGCTGTGATTGCAATACTGGAAGAAAAATGCCCCAAGGCACTCGACAAGGTACGAGAAAGGCATTTGTCGCTGCCCGAAGCAATGCTGTTAACGCTCGTTTGACCTTGACAGAGTTCGCCGGATGAGCTGGACATTGTGATCGACACGATTGACAATCGCACGTTCCGCGATTTGGAGAAGATGGTCAACGAAAAAGTCCCCGAAGCCAGCAAAGAACCCATTTCACGGTCTTCCAAGCGCAAACGCTCACGAACAGACTCCAAAAAGTGATTCGACAGGTCAGCTAAGAACAGAAAACAGAGACAGACACAGATACAGCGAAACCATCCAGCCAAGAGCTTTTTGATTGACCCGACCAGCTAGAACTCCTTTTATTCAGCTGTCTTTATGCGTCCGTATCTGTCGTGTCAATAGAATAGCTCCATAAATACTTCAGTCATAGCAATGCGATGCATCGCACATGCTTCTCATCACTTGACTCTCTATGATGACACAGTGAGACTCGCAGCAAATTCATCGAAGCGATTCGGAAAGAAATTGGTTCCTTCAAATGTGTCGTCGCGGCACAGTTTGCCCAATTCTTCGGCGACCTATGCAGAGAACAAGAGGTCAACAGATGCGAATCACACCCATCTGGTCCAAGCCGGTTTTTCAACACACCTTCAAGTACTCCCATGCCAGCGGTAGAGAAACATGCAACTCCACTGACACGTCCTGCGGAGTAACGTATCCATTGCTTGACTTCGTCGCCATATTTGTTAATCGCTCGGCGACACGCACTTCGCTGTGGGAATCGGCTTGAAGCACAATAAGCCCACCATCAAACTTTCTCAAGTGCATGCCGAGTCGCAAGGACTTTTGAAGCAAAGCTGCGTGGTACAAATCGTCCGGAGAAATCAATTCGACACCGCGCGCACGGTTGAACAGACAATAAATGTCGGACAACGCCATGATCCCCCCGTTTTTGGCCATTTGGGGTTCCAAAAACTCGGCTAATTGGCGAGCAAGTTGCTGGTAATAGGCGACACCGGCGTTCTCTCGTGTCACAGGACTCGTGATACCCATGTCGAGCATCAACGAACTCAACTGGGTCACTTCATCCTCCGTTTCAGAAGTCTTGGCTTCGGCATTCTTGACACGTTGCGACTCCACGTACCGCTCAATTAAACCAACCTACAAGTCGTCTGATTATCAGTCCCGACTATGACGTCACGAGCCGCTCCAGCAGTCAAAGATCCTCTCACCATGTCTTTGGCTTTCTCCATCAGATGCGACAGATCTGTGAACGCTGCATTGGCCAAAGCTGTCGTCTCGCGTTGGGCTTCCTGTTGACGTCTCAGAATCCCAGCGATGCCTGCGTCCGACGTGCTGAATTCTCGTTTCTGAAGGCGTCGATCAGCCAAATGGCTCGGAACGGTATCCTGCCACGCTCGGCGCTTCAGCGAGGCCATCAGCGGCGTGTAGAACTCGTCTCTTCCGCCGTCTTTGAATGAGAGTTTGATAAACACCGAGAGAATCGGAGGTTTAACGGTTTCAATGTCAATGCGTAACTTGGCAGATCTCGCGAGAAAGCCGGCTTCTTTGGTCACTCGCGTGACCATTTCCAGCGGTAGGTACATGGCCACGGGCGGAGAGAGTTTGTCGTTGATGTAGAACAGTCGGTGGGTCGTCACGGAGCAACGGCCATAGAGATGATTTGTCTTATGGGCGTGGTCGTAGAGAGAGATGCTGACTTCAGTGTACACTTCGACTTCGTTCTGTTGGAGCACGGGCCGCCCCGCCGCATTGAGTGCAAGTGCTGTCAACACCAGAACAGTCAGCGAGAGTTTTGAGTCAATGGGCGAGACAGAGAGAGAAAGACAGACAGAGAGAGAGAGACAGAGAGAGAGAGAGAGAGAGAGAGAGAGAGAGAGAGAGAAAGAGAGAGAGAAAGAGGTCACTCACGCTGCAACACGTCGAGCGCCGACACGTTCAATGGCCCGCTGGGAGGAGCTGGAGGCGAATTCATCAAGTCACACGATAAATGAAAAGGATCTGGGTCCGATGTGGAATCAGAAATGTGAGGTGGAGTGTCCAAAGAAACCGAGATGAGGACCGGTTTCTGCGTGGTGCAACTCTATCAGGCGGCATGTCTGATTCTGATTCTGATTCTGGACGATTATGAGATGATATTCTGCTGACGCAGGCAACTTGAGAACTCACGAATACCATGGCTGTGCTGCTTCCGCTAGAAGCTACACCTTCCACTGTGACAAAGACTGCCTGCCTGATGACGGCATAGACAAATGAAGAAAACAACATGGGTTTGAATTGATCTGCGTTACACCATAGCTTCTGGTGCACCGATGAATATCGTGGTTTCACTGAAGTTGGACGGCTTTCTCGTCCTTGGCAACAGTGAACTTTCTGTTCGTTCGATACCATTCGCGACCATGTTCTTTGGACGCATGTTGTTCATATTATCACTCCCCGAAGATGGTGGAAACATCAGACTGGCTCGTCGACCACTTGAGGCTACAGCAGAGAGTCTTCCTTGGCTTGATGCCTGCATCGCGGCTTGAACCGACTGAATCGAGGCCGTGAATGATGGGATCGATGGGGACGAGCGACGTCGAAGAAGCTCTTTTGGATGCGGAATGTGCACCCCGGTTTTGGTGTTGTATTCACATTTGAGAATCGAGTCCAAAGCCTCGTCAGTCAATTCCGCGCGGTCAAAAGAATTCATCAGGAATTGACGTAGAGCCAAACGAAAGTTGTACTTCTCAAGCAGCGCATGCACGTACATCAGCAGCATTGGGTCCTCAAAGAGTTCCGGTTTGGAGGTCTTGAGTTTGCTGAGTGAAGCATGGGCTTCTTTCTGAGTGATATGATTGCTCAAGTCTGCAACGAGTCGAAGCACATCTTTCCATTCTGGTGGCACACGTTCCAGAAGCAGTTGTAGCGGTGAAGCAGGGGATTTGATGACAGACCAGACAGCCGTTGAAGCTGTGGGAACTAGCTGTTTTGCTCCAGCAGGAGGATGTGGTGATGGCCACATGAATAGCGAGCTGGGATCGTTGGGAATGGCAATAGAGGCGCTTGAATCATGTGATGCTTCCCAGCCGAGTTTGGACAGCGCCAGACGACCATTTGGGGATCTGGAAATGAGCCCCAACACAAAGAAACAAGTTCCACGAATGGACACCGAAGGCGAATTGGCAGCCAGCTTGACAATGACATCCACAAAATCTGGCGCGTACGTCAGAATGAGGTCGTAACCATTCGAGGTAGCGGCAATATGACCAATTGCCCACAAAGCTGCTCGCTTTTCAAGGGGAACACTCGACGCATCGCGAAGACAACAGATAAACTCTGCGATGTGGCTCGAAGCTTCGAGGACATCACAACCAGCGTTGGTTTTGACCAATTCGCCATACAAGTGAGGAGGTAGTGGCACGATTCGAGGTCGCAAAGGTAGAAGCTGAAGAGTAAACTCCACCGACTTCAGCAATAACCGCTTGACTGTGTTCGTCGCGGTGTCCATTTCAACACGGAAATTCCAAACAGCTCGTTCGCCAGGTCCACAAATTGAGCACTCGGGGGAGCTCAAATACTGCGGCGATCGCTGCTCAGGCTGACATGAACTCCAATCTTTGTTTTCCTCCAGCACCGAATCAGCAGCAGGAATTGAAGGATCTTGAAAGTCCAATGGATTTGTTAAGCTTGGCTCCGACAGTCTATCCATGGCGGTCGACGAAGTTGACCTCGTGCGAGCACCACGGTCTTTGAGGGGATCAGTCGAGAACCCTGAGCTATGTAAGACAAAGCCACCATTGCTTTGTGGTGGAGGTTTCGTGAACCCGCGGCGGTCAACAGGCTGGGTTCCAAGGAACAAGCACGCTTGAAGAGTCTGCTGCGAATTCACAATCACCGGCTGAGGAATGTTGCGTGCGTCAACAACAATACCTTTCACACGGATAGAGTTCATACGAAGATCATCTTCTTCGACACGTAAATCCTGATCATCGTCGAGTGAGCCATCAATATACGTTTCCAAAATCAGGTTGGAAGGAGGACCGCTACCAGGCGGTCCAACAATCTTGACCTCCATATTCCAAGGCATGCGATACAACCAGTCCAGCCCCCACAAGCATGTTCGTTGGTTTGGTGTCTTGCTTCCACGTTTTGCACGAATAAACACTGGAATTGGGGTCGGATTGCACACTTTGCGACCTCCCGAACCACCCGAGGTCGCTGTACTTGAACGGCCACTCACATTGCGATTTAGTCCACGAAATAGTGCGTTCTCCACCAGGTGCACATATGAAATATGTTTCTCTTTCTTCCATGCGGAAAGAGTCCGTGGAATCCAGTTTCCTGTTTCTTCGAGAAACGAGAACCCCTCGTTTAGAGAGAGGAACTTGAGTAGCAGGGATTCCGCACGAATATCTCGCAATTGCATCAACTTGACAGGTCGCTTAAGAATCATGGCTTGAAGACATTCCGTTGTCTCCGAGGCTTCTTCCAAGACACTCAAAGCAGCTTTGGCAACTTCTTCTTCCTGAGTCAGTTGGGTGATCAGCGCATCGATACCCCATCGGGCAAAATCTGCCACTTCACTTCGAAACAAAGCGCGTAGCAAGCACGTTGCATACAAACGCAAAGGTTTCGATCCTTCGGTCATCCATGACTGAAGCAGCTTGCGTGAACTTCCATCAACCGAGTAATCAAGATTCGCCAGAATAAGACGACACAAAAAGTCATGGCCTTTGGTCGTTCCCATGACATACAAGCGCTGGAACAGATTCGATTGTTCCATCATTTTTAGCCCCTCCTTACTGGAGCTCATCAGGCCCAAGAGTGTAAAGTATTCACGCAGCATTCGTCTTGAGCAATACTCCGGGGAGAACATTCGGGCCTTGAGAGCACCAATGTGTGACTCCACAATGGCCGCTTCAGGACGGGCTTCGAGTTCCAAAGCCGCCGAGATCTCCGTCAATAGCTGTCCTCGACGATCAGTCTTCAAGAACATCAAGCCTTCAGGATGGTTAAGCAGCAGCGTATACATTTGACAAGCGGGCCGCAAGAATGGCACGTAATCCGGAATCCATGCCAATTGAGAAAAGTACCCTTTGTTACCAGGATCGCAACGAAAGAACCCAGACAGCCGTTTGAAGAACTTTGTCTTCATAGCTTCTGACAACCTTTGGGGATTTGTCAAGGGCCCTTCGAGTAACTCCGAAATGATGTCCCAGTTCCATTTGTTCCAATTCTTCTCGGTCAGTACTCGGCATCGAGTGTGAAGCATTTCCTTGAACGTCACATCATCAATCTGGGCATCGATCGATTGCTTCAACTCCAGTACCAGCTGTTCACGAGATGTCAGACCATCACGATTGCGTTTCGACGCAGAACTGAATCCCGACAGTGCTGTAATACTCGACGATCTTGTTGAATACGGAAGATTCTGTGGACGATTAGTGTCACGCAGCAATTCCGCAGCCAACTGAACACCGTTCACCCCATTACCGCCGTAGGAGACCAGAGAGGCGTTTCCCGAATTATTGCCAAGGCCAAAAGGGCCGGCATAGCTGCTCGTGCCCACTGCAACTGCCAACTCCGCCAACATCTCTGAAGCACGAATCGATTTCTCACGTATTGAACGTTCCGATAGACTCTTTGCTTTATCCGCAAGCGACGAGCCAGTCGCTGAGAGTGATGCGGTGGACACTAACTGGGGAAGTGCCAGCAAAGCAGCACAATGCTGGTCTGGAAGAAGCCGTGATGACATGCGAAGAATATCTGACAGCAAGTCAATCGCCGGTTCCGCTAGCTCACGATTGGGCCCCGTTCCTAACGTGATCAGTGCGTCCAGAATACCGCAATGGATCATAGCAAGAAGGACAATCACAGTGTAGTGGTCCAGCAGATTGTGTTGCGATGCCTTTGGCATGTAATCGTTGGCCGAAATGCTGATTGGAACGGTTGTTGACATCGTTTCACTTTCAGTTGCGCTCTGATAACCCCGCAGTCCCGTTAAGCACACTTAGCAAGCCATCTTTTCTCGACAATGCTGCGAAAGCAAGACACTACACACCTTTTCAAAGCTTGCTCGCTTGTAAAAGATCTCACAAATGGTCGATAGCACTGCTTTCTGAACGTCTTCGCCAACGGGCTGAACTAGCAACTGGATAAGTGAGTGAAGACCTTGACGATTTGACGTCAGCAAAACAATTCCCTATTGCAACACCACGAGCAATCTGGTCAGCACCACCGCGTTGCGCAGTCGAGGGTCAACAAAGAAGAGGTCTGCAAAGCAAACACATACAGTCCACGAACGCATCATCTTGACAATCGCATTTCGGCTCGCAGCCCAGCGCTGTCGTCTTTCATTTCCTGCTGGCAGATCTGTGTCTGTGAAGGGCGCCAGAAGCAGTTGGGTATCAATAAAAGGCTGAATATACACCCGAGTAGCTGGTTCATTGAGGATCCATAAGACCGTCAACAAAAGCGGATCGGCCAAATCTTGAAACGACGGCTCCAGGATGGCATCGACAATCACTTTGATGCCGTTGGCTTCCGCGACGATCACAACGTTGGCTAGCGCCATTTCCCGAAGCGTTTCCAGACACACACGTCGCATGTTGTCATCTTTATGGCTCGAAATTGCGACAACAGAAGCCACAAGACTGGCCGGCAGCTGCGCCGCATCGATCTCCATAATGCGACGAATGACCTTGAGCGCCTGGATACGTTCACTGAGCAATTTTTGTTCTCTTTCCATCGAGCGCACGACGAAAATGGGCAATTGCTATAGTAAAAGACAAGTCAAATCCAGTCAGTTCCGTCTGTGGCGTATAAACACCTGCAAAACAATCGAATGGAAAAGACGAACGCACGAGATTGATAAAGTGGCGAACGCTGTCGTTTTTGATGATCGAATAGCGCAGCATGCGAAGCGCGCCAACGCGGGTCGAAGTGTCTGCGTCGGCGACCAGTCGCCGCGCACAGCGGATGAGTCTCTCGACTGGGAATGAATCCAGAATCAACGGATTGGTCTTGAGTTCCTGCTCCGACGCAACAACATGGTATGGTCAAAGTGAGAGGCTCTGCAAGAGAGCGACAGATCCCAAGAGAGTGAGCAAGCGAGGACAAGAAGACAAAGCATTCTCACATGGCAGATGCGACCAGTACTCTCCAATTTGGATTTGCGATCCAGTCCGCCGCGCTCCACCAGTGCGCACACTGTCGAAAGCCCTCCTTCGCCCTTGTGCATTGCCGACCGGATACAGTCTCCGAAGGTTGCGCTGTTTTGGCGATGGTGGGCTTATAGTTTTTGCACCTCCCTCTTCACTTTGCCTTGTTGCAATTCATTGAATCGCACTTGCCGACAATGAATTGACTTAACCCGTTGAATTGCAGTATTTGGTGTGGTGCTGATGTGTGTGGTGTGGTTTGTTTTGATTTGCGGCACAGCACGTTCGGTTGGCGGAAAGCACCATAAGCAATGGCGCTGGCGATGTCTCTTCATCGGATGATGGCTCCGGCCGCGTTTACGCGTCGCGCGGTGGTGCCGAGTGTGCTGCGAAGTTTTTCCTCTATGGTACAAGCGGAGGCAGCTCCCAAGCCAATTGAATCGCTTCCCAATCTCTCGCTTGCGCCTGAAAAGCCTGTGCGCCCTCCTCGCATGGTCAAGTTCACCGACGAGAGTGAGTGGCTTTGCTTCGTTCTCTTTGTCTGTCTTTCTTTCTCTCTCGCGATCTATGTTGTGCGGGATGAATTGATGGTGATATGCTGACTGGATTGATTGCTTTGTGTACGATGCTTTCGGTGAATCTCGTGGTTGGATCATTTGCTGGATGACCTTAGTTGCGTTGGACGGGAAAGGCAACATCTCGCTGCCAGTTGTCTCGTTTGCGACCGATGAAAAAGTCGACAACATGACATTGGACGCCAGCGTGTTTGCTGCCCCGAACCGCGTGGACATTCTTCAGCGTGTCGTGCGATGGCAACTTGCTTGCCGTCGTGCCGGCACCAACAAGACCAAGACCCGATCAGAAACCAGCGGCTCCACTAGAAAGCCTTGGCGTCAAAAAGGCTCGGGTCGCGCTCGTGTGGGTGACATTCGTGCCCCCCAATGGCGTGGAGGGTACACCGTTCATGGCCCCAAACTGCGTGATTTCTCGTATTCTTTGCCAAAGAAAGGTGTGAAGCTGCCCGTCTTGGCATCGGTTCGCCCCATATGACTCACCGTTGAGCTTTGGCTGTTTTAGTTCGTGCGATGGGCATGCGAGTTGCTTTGTCGACCAAACTCCGCGAAGGCAAGCTTGCGATCGTGGACAACTTGGAAGTAGAGGTGAGAAGACGAAAGATTCTTGTCCATTCTCCACTTCATGGGAGCATAGAAGAAGAATCTGATCACACATGTCATTGTTTGATGTGTGTAGACTTATAAGACCAAGCCCATGAAGCAACTGCTGGAATTGCGTGGATGGGACCATGCGCTGTTCGTTGGCGACTTGCAAGCTGCCGAAAACCTGGCGCTTTCCATTGGCAACATCCCCAACGTGGAAATGTTGGCCCACTACAACCTCAACGTGTACTCCATCTTGCACAAAGATTTGCTCATTCTGACAAAGGAAGCTGCTCAACACCTTTCCGAGTGTCTCGCCGTCAAGTGATTAGACTAGCTGTAGGCTCCTGGGGCCACCAGCGACAACAATCAACAGACAAGAGGCAACAATAACTTTTTTGCTACAACAACACGATTTGTTCACGTTCCCCTTTGGTTTCGATGTCTTGTTTCGTCCGCTGATAGACTCAGCAGAGTCTTCTGAGGCACTGCACATACTGACTCTCGTCAGCATTGGACCAACACGCGATTAAATAGAGGGAACATCACTCAAGTCCACACTAGGCGAAGTCTCCGGGGCCTTCACAGTCGACAACAGACGTTTCTCCACTGGCACCGGCGTACTCAACTCGACCATTGTCGCGTCCAGCGTTTGTGCGCCGTGTATTTGGGCCATGAACTCTTTGGCGGCGTCAAGTTCCACGATCAGCGAGTCTCGTTGCTTCATCATGGCTTGGACCACGTCATTTCGCTTTTGTTCGTAGGCTTTGCCGCTCGCGAGGATCTTTTTAAGCAAACCCTTGACCAGGCGGATGTCTTTCTTCATGCCCGAGATATCTTTCTTCTCGCGGTTGGAGCCGCTTCGTCGTGGATTGGCTGGTGCATCGTCCAGCTCGCCGACGGCCATGCGCTCAAGCAACCATCCGTTCAGGTCATTCATTCGACTCGTTGGATTGGTCATATCCAAGATTTCCTTCATGTTGTCGTCATTGCGTCGTTGCTGGCCAAGCCACACATTCCCCATAAAGCAGTCGTTTAGACGTTAGTATCCATGGTATCAGTGCGCTTCCAATGGCCACATATTCACACTTCTGTATGCCTTGACGGCAATCCATTTCCATGCTGCTGCTACCCAGGGCATCCATCCACTTTTGCCTTCGAAGTCAACTTACATCGAACACTTTGACCAGCTCTCGCCATTTGCCGTCGAATTCGTTTTGTGAATACACGTCGCAAAGCGTACACAATTTCGACGCCGCCGCAATTGAAGTTGCAGAACAGCCAGCCACTGAAGAAGTCGAAACTGCTGTCGTCGTCATTTGCTGTCTGCTGTCTGTCCTGTCCTGCCCTGTCTGGAATTCCTAGGCACGCTGCGCTGATGGACCGACCCACTTGGTCAGTGCTGCGACTCTGTTTGGACTGGGTATGTGGTCTGAGTCGTACCTAAATGGGAGTTTCCCGAGATCGCCTGACTATGAACCACACGATGAAGCCTTGGGAGCATCCATCCAGAAGAAATGAAGCGAATTCTTCTTGTTCGTAGGATCTGCACCGACACCTGACCGCGACGACGGCGGCTTTCAGCAGTACACATTGGCACATTGGCACTTACTGGCTGGCTACGGCCTGCAACGAAAGCCCTGTTTTCCGTCCTGGAGTCCTACCTTTGCCGCGCAACCCACCATTGGGATTGACGGGTACCCACGCAGGTTGGCAACTGCACCAGATGGATCGCCTGCTACTTAGTACTCCATAAAACCTTTCTTGTCCTGTGGCTTGACGATGGAATGATGATCACTTCCGTGCGACGATTGAAGAAAAGTGTTGTCAACAAGTGGTGATGGCTTGGATGATGACAGTCGAGAAGCGTTGATGAAGGATCACTGCACCAGACATGGACATATACTTTTTACAACAGAAAAGGGAAAAATGCAGACTCTAAGACCATAAACTATATCTAAAACACTCCACGCAATTCCTCCGTCCATCCATCAGTCTCGCAACCAGTCAGATGGATCAACAGAGGATATGACAACAAAACACTTTAGAACAGACAGTTCGAGAGAATGAAAAGCTCTTCAGGCGCCCAGGTGGTGCTGGTTGCAAACTGGCCGGTGAATTTGACAGGCTCTGGCACGGGACGCAACTGCACCGTGACGGCACCTTTCTGGATAGGATCCACAACAAACGCACAGCCCACCGAGGCATCGAAGGTGTCTGGTGTGCAAGGCGAGTTCGCACCTTCTGGAGACACGGTCAAGGCGTTGAAAGCATCCGGACTTGGCACCACCAAACGACTGGGATTGGTAGAGAACGCGTCCGCCAGAAGTGCGCCAGGAGCCACTTGTTCATGGCCACCGTCATGATCAAACTGTTCTTCCTGGAAGCGAGTCACTTGCTCCAAGTCTAGGCTCTTGAGCGCGGCCTCGACTTCTGTGTTGGTGGTGGTGCTCTGCGAATCGACATCGATGCTCAACTCGTGCTGTTCATGGGCAGAGGTGGCAAGTGTTGCAGCCGAGATGGGGTCAAAGATGTCGACAATGTCAATCCACTCGCCCATGTCACTGCACAGATCTTCTCTGGATTTGGCGCTGGCGTTGGTCTTCCATAGCGCTGCTTTGGACGCAAGCAGTTTCTTCTGTTGTACCAGTGAATTCTGGGTTGTCTCGATCACCTGACGCGCTGATTTGCGCATTTCCTGACGTTCGCGCTTCTTGATCTCAAGTCGGCGTTGGTTTTTGTTCGCTTTGGCGCGGTGCAGCTCACACATGGTATGCAAAGCGCCGTTTCGCTTGACGGCGCGCATGTTTGGGCAGCGTTTGCCAGAATACTGGCACAAGTTTGGATCGCGGCCAGAGCGGCTCTTCGTGGTCATTGACACCATGGTGGCATGGCCAGTGGTGTCGCCATTGACGATTACATTCGGATTGTTTGTGGCATTGAGTTCAGAGAGTTCCATGGCCGACATTGTGGATTTGTTTCTCTGAGTCGTCGTTCCGTCGGGTTCTGGTCGTGGACAAGAACAAGTGACGAGTGACGAAGCGAGCAAGTGGCAAAATGACCAGCGAAGAGGGCAAGCTCTTTGTCTTGGCCTTCCCTCCTCCGCCTTCGGCACAACACGGGGGCACTGGCACTGGCTCTGGCTTTGGGTCTTCTGGTTCTGGCTCCATCCATTGGCCTGCGAGCCAGCCTTCTCCTTCTGCTCCTCCACGAGACACTGTTGTGGACCGAACCGTGAACAGTCTCACACTCCTTTGATCCTGTCGGGCAGAAGCAATCCGTTGCGCTCACGTTGGCCTCTCTCTGCACGTGCCGACCGAAAAGTATTCCGTTCCACTCTCCACTGTATCATCGACAGGCCCTTTGAGTTTGTCACCAAGGGCTCGCGGGCTTGCCAACTCTCACGCTCACCCCACCCGCCTTCCCCATCCATCCACCACATCGATCCATCCATCCATTTCATCCACCCCATCCAATCCGAAATCACCCCCATGTCCGGTAGCAGCCAAAAGTCCACCGCGCAACAATCTGTTTTGTAAATCTTCGGGCTTTCCAGTCAACAAGCGCTGCGGACACCCCTCTCTGTACCCCGTGCAACTCTGCGGCGACAACGTTCCCTTGAGGTTGGCCACTTTACGAAAACAGCTTCAATGCCTTCTTTTTTTTGGAGGGGGGAGAGAGAGAGAGATTTCTTTCCTGGCAATTGCTCTTTCTCTTTCGCTGGGGTTTCCTGTTGTTGGTGGAAGCACAAGCACTGGAGACAGGGAAAGCTGTCGAATGGAAGCAGAAGAAGACAGAAGGCTCACAAAGAAGATGATGCAGCAAGAGGCGACGTGATGGCAACAACCAACTCCATTCGGAACCAGATCTGCCGTGTGCAAGAGAAAAAGAAACCGCTTGAAGCGTGGTGAACACGAGAAGACGAGCTAGCGCCGCACTTTTTCTGCAGAAGAGCATCAGTGGTGATGTGATGCAACGTGGAACTTGATATGAATTGAACAGCACCACCATGTGTTTGGGTCTGGCAGTTTGCCAACGATCACAAGATTCGAACCAACTCGGCCACCGTTCCAACTGTTGATGCACTTCCCATCCATCATGCTTTCCACTTGCTCAAGCCAAGCAAGGAGTCGAAGGAATCCAAACACGTCATAAAGAAAGGCGCAACCTTGGTTCTCGGGGGACTGTGGGCGTTGGCAGATGGCACTCTCCACGCGCACCACACTCACACACACACACTCTCTCCATGCACACACGGTGCATTAGTTGACCAAGCAATTAGGATGCGCAGAACCTGCACCAAAGCAGCAAAAGGCGACGACGTGTTCAGCTGCTGTTGCTGCTGCTTTTGTGTCATTGTGGGTCCTGAGACCGAAGTGGAAGCGAGCAGCCCGGATGACTGGATCGCATGGCTGCATGCGTTGCTGCATGGAGGGAGAGAAGAATGAATGGATGCCAGCCTGGAGATGACTGTTCCATACTGTACATACCTACACAGCAGGAGAATGGATGGGTGGGCGGACGAAATGGCGATGCGGAAGATGACGAGAGCGCCGGGATGCTACGTAGCGAGTGCCAGTTGTGAAGTGGTGAGCCAGAATCAGAAAGTACTTCAGGAACCCACAAAAATAGGCTGTGACTGGGGAATTTAGGCATTATTGCACAGCGTGTCATCCCTTGGGACCCATTTTAGTGCAATTCCTCCACTATTGTTTCACATCGGTATGCAAATGTCGTCCCTCCTGTAACCAGATTGTGCCCAGCTCTTGCCTTGATCTTGGTGGGCGAGTCATGCATGCGTCATTCATTGTCCAGAATTCCGAAAAGACATGCCATTCACATCTCTCTCTCTCTCTCTCTCTGAGTGTGTTGTGCTGTGCCACTTGTCACTTGCTCATACAGCCAACCAACCACCTTTCGTTCGGTCAGTTCCGTGCAACAGGCAGCAAGTGAATTGAACGTTAAAGCAAGAAATGGAGTGCAACGCATTTGAGAAACGCAAAGGTGACCATCGGATGACCCGACCACTCATCAACTCCTTTGCGCACCAAGACCGAAGGGCCAAGCCAGCACGTGCCAACTTGAACTTTGGTCAATGAACCAACACGAGAGCCAAAGATTTCAAGGCGACAGGCAGGCAGGGAGGCAGACAAGACAATTTCAAGAAACGGACGCAATCGTTTCATCCCTCTGCTGGACAAAAGACACAGCGTTTGCATACTCTCTGCGCTACAGAGGCGCTCCGTGCACAGTGGAGCTCGCCACTTGATTTCTTTCTTTGGCGGCCCACCTTGACCATTAGTAATATGGAACTCTGTCGACTCGCTTGGAAGCATTCTCTTCTTCTTCGCATCGGGTGCGAAACGCCGAGAGCTGCTTGCGCAGCTTGTCGATCGTCTCAGATTTCTGACCGAGGATCTGGCGGCAGCATACAAATGACAAGGTAACGTTAGGTCCAGCCACATGCGCAAAAACGTATCCTAAATCAATGCGTCGCATGCACATCGTAACACAACAGAGTTCTGATTTCTTTTGCAGCGCACTCACTTGATCCAGGCGAGTGACATACTTGTCAATGTCGTAGTCAACCACGTTGTCTCCCTGAAAAGCCGTTCCACAAAGCCCACCGTTGAGTGGCGTTGCTTCCTTTCTCCATCGTTGTTGGGGATGGCGCGCACTACACATCTAAGACTCACTTGTATTTCCGCCAACAAGGCTCCTTCTTCCGTCAACAAGATGGCACTTTCCTAAGGCAACACCCATGCATGGTCACTATCACCAAATGGACCACCAGTGTATTCCATCTCACGCACTTGGATTGCGTTCATGTGAGCATTCAACAAGTTCTCTTGCTCTTCGTACAGAGTCTGGACCTGCAGTGTCAACGCTTTCAATACCATGCCACGGACACACTCAAGGAATGAGTCCAATAGAGGCATGAATACTTACCACGCCATGAAGAACTTCGACATCATAATCTGCCTTGGCATCTGCGTCGGTGGTGGTATCAGCTGTTGCTGCTGTTGATTTTGCTTTCGCTGAAGAGGCAGACTCTTGGCGAGACTGTCTCCTCAACGAATGGTGAATGAATCGAATGTCGTCCTGACTTGACACCGAGTCCGAGCGGGACGTTCGTAGTGCTTGAGCTTCATCTTCTTTGTCTTCTTCCTCGCCCTCTTCGTCTTCCTGACCATCAGGGAACAGTTGTTTTGTCACGCCATTAGAACGACGAGGAGACCGAATGACAGCATCCGTTTCTATCCATAACACAGTGTGAGCATTGTGCACATTCACGTGCTTTCGGACACAGAGTAAACCTGGCTCAAAGTTGACATCTGCGATGTCAACCACAGCTGTTCCATCAAATGCGTCTGCTGCAACATGCTTTTCTTTGACGCGATCTGCGTATCGCAAAGTGTTCAACGTGTGATCCGAGCTTGAAGAGCAAGGTGATACCGTGGCGATCATGACCGTTCTGACACCCAAGGAGCGGAGGTTACGTCATCATACCCAGATGGCCTGGTCTTACTTCTGAAGCGCAAATGAGTCGATACTGTACCTTGCTTTGGCATTTGTGAAGGAATCCTTGAGGACTTGGGTGAGTTTGCTCGCACGAAAAGGAATATGTGTGTTGCGACCCGCATTGTCGAGCGCACTACAATCATTAGGCGAGCTTAGCATTTGGACTTGCCCTTGGCTTACCATTCTTGCAACCCACCGAATGCACTCTTTGAGAGCAAGAAGACTCTTGTTGATCTCAGAAGACTCGAGTCGTCGCTGTCGATTATGGTTTCTTGTGTCTTGCGCACGTTCACTTCCAGCCAAATCAATCAGCGACAATTTGCCTGATCGAATCGTATCGTTCACAAAAACGAGGCTCGTCTATGAGAGATCACACGTGTCCGATGGCCACGATGCAGAAGAACCCACCATAGAGACTGAGGGAATCTCTCTCGCGAATGTTGATTTGGCAAATGCTGTGGGAGCGCGAAGACACGTCGTTTACTTCGGTGGCATGGGTTGTTCGCAGACTGTTTCCGCGCTGAATGACTTGCAGCAGCTCTTCAACATTGCGTAGTTTTACTTCCTGTAAATCGACGATTTGAACTTCCCCGTTGCCGTCTTCTCGAATGGTCAGTCGCTTGCGATGCAGTAAGTCTTGACATCGTCCCCCGTAAATCTCAAAGAAACTCAAGTATACTTCCAATAAGACTCCTCTATGGCGAAAGCCGAAGAGACAGCAAGGCACAACTGTCAGCGATCCTCTGTGAAGACAACAGCATCACCATTACAACCGTGCGCACCTCTGTTCAAAGATCTGAACTTGCGCGAAAAGGTCCTTGGCAAGATATCGTTGTAGTCCCTGCATGGTATGCGTTTTGCCGCTTCCAGTTTGTCCGTAGCTGTTGGAAGTCACAGCAGGAAGTCAGAGATCATTGAATGCTAAGAACGATGCTTTGCCCACTCACGCAAACACAGTTGCTCTTCCATGCTCTTGGAAAATGAATGGCACCAGAGGTTGCGCAGAGTATTGGTACACAAGTTCGTTGGACGAAGACTCATCAAACGTCTGTTTGTCAGTCAACACAACATGTCAAATCTGACGCAAAGCTTCCTGGGATCCAAACGCTGATGACTCCGCACATGATCAAAGCTGAATGCATTGCTGTCGAGGTACTTGGTGATGCCGTCCACTTTGAGTTTGCAGTCGTGCACAATGGCCATAGGATTGAAACACGTCACTGCATCGTAGTCGCGTTTCTTGACCTCTTTTGGGTTCACTGGTCTTTTGCGCACGCAAATGGTGATCTTGGTCTCGCCTGCTGGTGCGTGGGGGGTCGGTTTGTTGGCATTGTTTTCACGAAACGCTTTGATCATGCGCTGGAAATCCACGTCTCCTGGTTGGCCGCGCTTTTCGTTCAGCTGGTTTTCCCGTTCGCGGGCCTGCTTGTATTCGGCCATGGCGCGGCGGCGATCTTCGCGGTTCTTCTCAATCTGTTGGTTGGTTCGTTCAAGAAGAGAAATGAGCGCACGGGTCCACACAACATACATCAGTTTGAACAACGTTGATGGTAGCGTCGTCTGACCTCTGCGATGGCCTGAATCGTGTTGGGCTTGGCGCGAGCGGGCGTCGGCGTGGGTGAGGGTTTATGGGGTGTTCCAGCTTGCTGCTGCTGTCGGGTGGGTGTCGTGCTCACACGCGGATTTCCATTCGCATTGGTATTCGCATTGGTGTTTGCATTGGCATTCGCATTGACGTTGGCATGTGCGCGCCACGCCATTTTCGTGCGACTCACACGGCGCTCGACTCACTTTCTCAACCCCTCAGCCAAAACGAGCCGAGCTGATTCAACCAACAAGCTCTTCGAAGCGGCACTGATGCTTAGTATGGTATACTGTATCCAAGTCACTGGGCAAAACGTCCCAAGAGAAGCTTACAACGCATTACACCCAGCACACCCAGAGCAATTGCATGCCGTCTACCTGCAACATATATAAGGGTAGTGCGAATTGTGTTGACGCGCATGACGTGGTGAGCTGGTGAACACTTTTGAGTCGAGTTTCCTCAACAACAGATGCTGCAAAGATGAAAGTTTGGAGCACAGTCAAATGCAGCACATTGGATAGAGAGAGCAGGAGGATGGCGCTCATTTTTGTGAAGGAAAGCAACAAGTGTCGTTGCTTAGCATCTCTCAAAGCTCACAACCAACAGTCAAAACTGATGCGCATTCCACCAATCCCACAGGGACAGCGACTCAACTCCTGGTACAGGGCTCTCTGTTTTCATTATCTAGCAGTCTTCTGCACACTGTTGTTGTTGCTGGACTGCGACTGTGCCCAGACACCCAGCGGTTGTCATTTTTTCTCGGACTAACCCAGCTAAACTCTCGATCGTCAAATCAATCAATCGATCACCCAACACGCCAAATGTCGGCCGACACATAACGGGTTCTTGACAAAGTGACGTTCTTCCGGATATTCCACGTATACCAACCTGTATACTACCGTCTCAGAACTGCAAGTTCAACCTTTCAAAGGGCAATCAGGGCTACAGTATCGAGCTTGAGCAAACCCATTCGTGATCTTTGGGGTGGTGCACACCAATGCTTCGAATACTGGACGCCCTGTTCTCTTTTTTTTCTATTGAGAGTGGACAAAGCCGAAGAAGAAGCCGTCATCGAAGAAGGAAACAAAACCAAAAAAAAGAAGAAACAACCAGCCAACCTGCCTGCACTCGTTTGGATCTGCGGGCGGCAACGAAAGCGCAAGCAGAGGCCCAGGCAAAGGCAGTGTCCTAGCAGCAGCAAGTGCAAGAAGAAGTCTCCGTGCTCGCTCGTTGAACCGTTGGATTCGTGGAGCCGTTTTCCCTTGTGTGGGCTGACTCTCTCTCTCTCTCTCTCTCGCTGGCTTTCCTTCTTTCTCTTGGAGCCCTGGTTCGCCTCCCTCCCAACCGTCGGCGTCTTGGTGGTGGAGCCTCGTGGATCCTTTGGTAGCATCGGACAACTTGACAAGTGGCTGCATGACGTACACGTATGGGAACAAGACTTCGTCGCGCATGCCAGTGGGTGTCGGATCTTCACGCAAGCGCAACTGGCGCGATGGTGCCGGCGCGATCTCGGTGGCCGCCCACTCGAGAGATTCGACCAGTCTGCTGGCAAGATATCGATCGAGTCTGCAGCGTCGACTGTTTTTCAAAGTTATGAAAGGCAGCGATGCCATGGACGACGACGACGAAGACAACAACCAACAGGAAGACGACGATCTGCGCGGCAGTGTCGGAGAAAGAGAAGACCACGACGATGCGGAAGAGAATCAGCTCTCGGAGCAACCAAAGCTCACGTTGAGCACCATGCCGATGGAGACTGTGGGTCTAATCCTAGCGTTTCTGGACGGCGAATCGCTGTTGATGTGCCGCTGTGTGTGTCGCACGATGGAAGCATTGGCGCACAACCGCCAGGTGTGGAAGAACATTTGCGTCAAGAAGTGGCCCGTACTCAAGACCCAAGTACTTCCGCAACTACCGGGTGCCCCGGACTACGATGTAAGTCGCCACTATATCGGGTGTTTCATTTCGTTGCCCGTTGTTTCGCATTTTCATTGGCAACTGACTGTGGCGTTCTGATGGGAATTCTCGCATCCAGCTCATTCGCTTGTACGGCGGATCATGGGAGCGCTGTTATCTCGAGAAGAACCAGCACAATCAACGTGCGGAGATTGAAGTGACGATCCCCAACTTTTCTTCTTGCCGAGACCGGATTGTGTCGGAGACGTTTGCCATTGAAGAACATCATTTCTGTCTGTGGATCTTCCCGAAAGGAAATCCCAATGAGAACGAGTACAAAGGGCGAGTACTTTCGGTGTATCTGGTGCTCACCGACCTGGAGATGCGTCCGTACAATTGGTTGACTTGCGCAGTGTTTACGCTTTCCGTGGTGAACCACAAGGATGAAAACAAGAGAATCGAGTGGCACTCATGTCTCGTGGACAACAAATTCAATATGAATCTCATCAATTGGGGTGTTCACTCGCTGGGGACCCTGGAGATGCTCAACAATCCCCAGAACGGATTTTTGAATAACGATGCACTCACAATTCGTGCAAAGGTTCGCCTCATGACGATCACATTTCAAGTGGTCTTTGAACAGCATCTGAAAGACCATCATCATCTGGGGCTTGTGGATTTCACCAAAGCCGAAGAGATTGTGGTGCCCTTTTGCTCGAGTCTTAATGACTTGCTCAACAAGATGCAGGAGGATTTCAACTTGGAACCTGATCAAACAGTGATTTGGTGCTTTAATCAACCAGTCATTTCGGGTCAAGCACTTCGACCTCGGAAGTTGCTGACTTCATCTCTTGCGAACAAGAATCGTGCCATGTTTGGTCATTTGCTTTGCGACGGCATTGATATTGATGCGTACAGTTGCTGTCAGATATTCGTCGAGCAACGAGGCCATGACGATGAACCCATGGAAGTTCCTGAACTGGTCGAACTTCAACCAGAGTACTCAAGGATGAATAGCGAAGGTTATTTGTTTGTCAAACTGTTGAACCCAGCCACCAACAGGTTGGATTACTTGGGAAAAGTTCGCTACTCATCGGAGCTCTCGACAAGTCATATTTATGAATGCGCAGCCCGTTGCCTTGGTTATGCATCGTCCGAATTGCTCATGTTCAAGGAAGAGATCGCGCCGATTGTTTGTTCTGGTCCGATTCTATGGGATTCAACGCCCGCGGCGCAGTTACAAAATGATTTCGTTCTTCAGCCAGCTGACATTGCTGTGTTTGTCGTCAAGCAAGAAGTTGGTGTGAACCGGTTTCGTTGTCTCATGAATAGCTTGTTGCTTGAACGCTATCACGAAGCACAGCATTTGTTGCAGCATTCCTTTGCTGAGCCGACACTGCAAGATCTGGAGATTTTGGGCGAGCGGCTTGACATCCCGAAGTTTCGTGTGCGAAGTGCGTTCCGTAAATGCAGTGAAAACGGTCGCAAAACACTGGCATACATCATGGAGGGCCGTCACCTCGGGTTCATTTGTGACAGCTGCGGAGAGACTGACTTCAAGGGCGCTCGATACAATTGTTATTCCTGTACAGATTATGATCTGTGTGGCAAATGCAACGGTAAGCAGACTATTTGCATCTTTGACCTGATCAATTGATATCATTGATGATGATGCTGTACGTGTGCGTATCGTTTCGTAGTGGAAAGCCAAGAGATCACCCATCGTTACGCCAATGTGGACGGGAAATGGCAACGTATTTATGATTTTCAAGATCATCGCTTCAGCCATCGCATGCGCGAGTATCTGCCTGTTTTCTATCAGTACACTAGTCAGGAAATGCCTGCGTTTCTTCCTGGGTCAACACCGACCAATTCACCTCTGCCAAGCGTATCGGCCACAATCGGCGAGTGGTGAACACCCCCCACGTAGGGATGATGATTGTCACACAGTCATCGCGCGACGATCAATAGTCCAACCCACTCTAAAAAGAATACTTATATACTGCCTCCTGTCTTTCTACTGGCTGTGCTGGAGTTCTTGAATTCGGATTATGGTGGCTGGCTCAATTGATGGATTGCATTCGGTATGTACGATGGGTCTTGTCGTACCCTTCTTGAGCCATTTCCTTGTCATGATCACGCACAGTCTTGACGAAGTCTTTGGGGGTGAACGAAAACCCGGCAAACTCATTTTTCGGTGACACCAAGAGTCGTTTGTCCTGCTGTTGGCGTCAAACAAACCCAATATTGTCAGTAACCCAGCCATCACTGGATCCAACAAACTCAAATCCAGAAACGTACCAACAAGAACCCATGGTCAGGAACTTCTTTAGTGAACTCTTTGTCGAAATTCTGCAAATCTGTCTCGTTGCGAACTCGGGGCTTGAATGGCGGCTTGATTTGCTGCCTTTCCAGTGCAGCCCAGTTCAAATCTCTGAAGAAAGGATGATCTCGAATCTCTTGGTCATACCCAAGATCCACACGACACCCAATGCGCTTGGTGGGATCCTTTTGCAAAAGTGCATCAATCAGACTCTTAACTTCAGAGGAAAGCCCGAAATGAGCTGGAAACTTGAGAGGAGCATGCATTATCTTGTGGCACATTGTCTCGACGTTGCGATCAAAGAAAGGAGGCCAACCAGTTAGCATCTCGTACATGAGTGTGCCCAGGCTCCACCAGTCAACAGCTTTGCCATACTCTTTTTGCACCTTGCTAGGTTTGCCCGATGACGTCTTCTTTGCCTTTCGCCGACGGGTCAGAAGCATCTCCGGAGCCAAGTACTCTGGTGTACCACAAAAAGTCTTAGCTCCACTGAACTCCGTCACTTTGGTCTTGGAGAGCCCAAAGTCAGTGAGTTTCAAATGTCCATTCTCGTCCAGCAGAATATTTTCAGGCTTCAAATCACGATAGACGATGCCTCTCGAGTGCAAGTACGCAAGCGCACTGATCAATTCCGCTGCATAAAAGCGAACCATCGATTCTGAAAATGAGCGGAACTTCTTGAGATGGAAAAAAATCTCTCCACCACAACAGAAATCCGAAATCATGACGAGTTTCGTGTGGGTCTGGAACGCAAAACGAAGCTTGACAATGAACGGATGATCAACGCCACTCATGATGCTTCGTTCGGTCATGGTGTGATCAACCTGGTTGCGCTTCACCAATTCACTCTTGCGCAGCACTTTCATGGCGAGAATCTCGTTAGACAATTTGCTTCGAACAAGAAACACTTTGCCAAACGATCCTTTGCCCAATACTTTGAGGATCTCGAAGTCGTTCACATTAACAACAGCTGCTGGTGGGTCGTAAGAATCCTGTAGAGATGTTGAGCCAGGGGAACTCATCGTGCTCGTCACTGTTGGCCGATAATTGGAGATCAGGTCATTGCAGCTGTGGAAAATCGAAGTAGATACACAGCACTCCCCAAACACATCATCATCATCTTCAGCATCAAGTTCGGTCGGGATCAAATGGTGTCCACGACGCCGTTGGCTTTCGTCTTGATACTGACCGAATAAAAACGCTTCCAGTTCCTGCGGACGTGGATGAAGACCCAACAAGTCGGACAGATACTTTGCCAATGCTAATCGTCGTTGCTCAATCACGTGCAACGAAAGCGAGAAAAAGAATCGCTTTGGTGGAAAATACATCTTGCGAACGGTGACATATTTGTGACTCAAAGCCTTGTGAAGCTCGCGAAAGTGTGAATACCGTCGTTCACAGTTGAAAATCCGCGAGGTATTGGCAAAATGCACATGAATCTGGAAAAAAGTCACTCGGCCACTACTTCCGCTGGTAGGTTGAGGAAGAACCTCTTTCGCTTTGGCTGGTGGCGTTCTCGGTGTTGGTGTCTGAGGTGTTGAGTCATTCGAGTCATTTGTATCTTCATTTCCACCGTTCTTGCTGTTTGAGAAGAGTTTTTTTAGTGATAACCGTGTGCTGCTGGTGCGTTTGCTGCGAGGATCTGCGCCAGAGTCATCCTGATGCTGAGGTGCTTCTGCAAGTGCTGACCCAGAGTCACGGTCGTTCACGATATGATGGCGACGGTGATACATCTCATTGGTCACCAAGTCCACGCTTTTCCAGGTCGGAATGTCGATTTTGCGGATGTCGTCGACGCGCAGCAATCGAGTAACTCTTTGGCTAGTCGCAGTTTCGCACACCGTTGATCCAACAGCAGGTCCTGACCTGCTAAACGGACCAGCAGATCGCGAAAACGTTCCGCTGAGGTCATTGCTGCCTCTCGAGCTGCTGATATTGCTGCTGCTTCTGCTGCTCACATGATTGTGTCGACGAATGTTGGGCATACGATATCCATTTGTGTTGGATGCCGCTGTCGGCGATTGGGCTGCGGATTTGGCGAATTCGGCACCATCGGACGCTCGCGTTGGAATGTAAGCACCCCCACTCGCGTTTTCATTGGCGTGGGCATGCGACGACGACGACGACGACGCGTGATAGGAACGTCGCATTCTTGCCGTTCAAAGGAATGAGCTCTCGCTCTCTTGCCCAATTACTCACGTCTCCCAGAGGTGAAGCTGAAGCTGAAGTTGACGTCAAAGGCGATGCGGTGTCGATGACGACACGATCCGATCGGAAATGAACAGAGCGAACACTCGGTCTTCTCCTTGTTCCTCCTCTTCGGTTGTTCGCTCGTTGGTTGCCCTGCTGCGAGCTCTGTCGTGGCACTGATTGCACTCCAAACGCCTCTGACTCTTACCTCGCCAGCTCAATCTCTCACTCTCTATCCTTTGCTCTTTGAAAACTGATCAACCGAGAAAGGACAGAAAAACCTCACACACAACTCAAACAGACTCACAACAAATTTCATCCCGAGGTTTTTTGTCAACGGGGTGACGTCGCGGTTCGTCAGATTGTGGTCGAAATGATCGGTGCATTCAACCAGTTTGCGAGTTTGTGCATCGCGATGTCGAGATTTGGGCAGACCGACTGGATGAAGCCCTGAATAGCTGGCAATTCAAGGTTCTCCTGAGACGATCACAAGCATTTAGTAGTCGACTGTCAGCACATCTATCGGTCTCTCACTCGAATCATACAGACCAGACTGTCCCTTACCGTGCTGTTGATCAGATACATGGCGATTTCGCCCCGAAAGTCCACGTATGCGATCCGCACGTAAAGCTCTTCAGGTGCACGACCAAAATGCGATCCTGGGAGAATCGCGACACCGGTTTCGTCCAAGAGCCTCTCACAGAGTCGTACATCCGTGTCGATGCCTCGCTTGGCCAAGCTTTCACGGTGCTTTTGAAAGCATGGAAACAAGTAGAATCCACCCTGGGGAACCTGAACTTCTACGTCCATCCGCCCCAGCCGATAAGCGCACCATTGACCAATGATCTGAAGCGTTTTGCGGCATTTCTCTTTGTACGTAGAGAGTTCCATGCAGCTATTCCGACAATCAGACCAATATAGATTGTAAGATTCGCCGTTTTTTTCCGCCACATACAAACATCAACAGCAGTGCGTACTCGGATACAAACGCTCGACGTGCAGCGTATTGGATTGGCGAAGCAACCGAAGTGTACGTCTCCGACGCCATCACAAGCATATGTTTCCGTAACCAACGCATATTGGTTGGGAAAATCCAAAAGCCAATGCGCCATCCACCGGCGCCACACCATTTGCTCAAGCCGCCAGACACGATGGTGCCTTCGGGGTAGAATTGGGCCATCGAGACATGCTCTCCAGTGTGATGGAGTTCAGCATACAGCTCATCCGAGACAACCAGGATTCGGTATTTCCTCGCAACTTGGGCAAGTGCTTCCAACTTTTCAGTCACATACAGAGAATTGGTGATCTCCAGACAATCAACCATGGACCAAGCGATTGCAAGTGTGCTCACTTCCTGGTCGTTGTATGCGCAGCCTGTTGGATTCGACGGACTGTTGAGGATTAGTATCCGTGGCACCTCTAGAGAACAAGATGGAAGTGGATTAGTGACCATCCAAAAACTGGGCAACTGGTCATACACACCAGGATGACTGACGCAATGGGCTTCGAGCACTTCAGGTCGAAGAACCCACCGGTGTTTCGCGTACGTCGGCAACCAAAACATATTTCTGCACCACCAACGGATCACAATTACTTCATTTCACTGAGCTGTTCAAACTGCTGTGCCCATGTGGAGGCTCTCATGAAATCGATCTTACCTTCCTGCAATTGTGGCCTGCGGAGCATAACTGGTACAGCTTGGATTCGGGAGTAAAAGATCTCCGTAGTAGACTGTCTGGAGAAGGAAAAGAAGCTCTTTGGTGCCTGGGCCTATCAGCACATCGTGCCGAGTAAATGAGAGACTGAGTGATCGATTGGCATAAGCTGCAACATCTTCGCAAAGACTTGGAAGCCCTGCGACAGGCAAGTAATCTCGTTGGTGAGAGTTGGCACTGCAATCCACAAGACATAAGAACACTTGATCATCGCTAATCATTCCATATGAACCTGTAGCAGGACCCACCGCAACTCATCCACGATACACTGAGGAATCGGAAATGGCGACTGGCCCAGCCCTAGTTTGTAGATCACTTTGCCATCCAGAATCAGTTTGTTGCTGAGCTCATCGAGCGCACTTCCAGCAGAAGCTCCCAACATGCGAACTTTGCAGTTGATCGCATGATGTGGGCCCTGTGAGGCCGCCTGCAAAAGGGAAGAATTCGGTGGCGGCGTGACTGAGCTTGAAAATGTAAGTGCTGTCGCAGTGGAGGCACTACCAGAAGCAGATACGGAAGAGATTGCTGGAATAGACAGCGTTGAGCTGGAGAGTCGAATTGGCTCTGGTGTTATTACCAGAGAGGTGGCTTGGAGAGTCGGCGACGAGCGCAGTACCATTTGCAGCGGGTTCGCATTTGGTTTCTTGGGCTGCAGGCGGCGATGCTTTCGCGACGAAATCACAAACTCGTCGCCTTTTGCTCCATCTTCTTTGCCTTCTTTTCGCTTCCGCGGTGATGTGTTGTCTTTTGCATGGTGCATGGTCGAAGAAGTAGGCGTTGGCAATGGTTGCTCAGAACCACACTGTCCACGTTGCTGTTCGTCTTTCTTCGCGACCATCGTGGTATTGCTGGTGCTGTCATCAATGCGCTGAAGCTCCTGCACTTGTTGCTGATGCTGTTCTCGCTCTTGTTTCTCGATCTCTTTGGCCTCCAGACCAAAAGCGCTCGGCTTGAGCTCCCTCTTGACCGACTTGCTGTTCGTGACCAACGACTGGCTGCGATGCGGCCCCAAATGACGCTGCAAAGTGGTGCGCGGCAACTCATATTTCCGCGCGGCTTCTCGAACAGATAGTTTTTTCTCCAAGACTTCCTCAATGGCCCTGCGGAAATGGGGCAAACGCTCCGCTTTCGGCACTCGCCCGCGTCCATTTCCGTTCTTGTCAGTTGGCATTTTTTTGACAGACTTCAACTCGTACTTTGGCACACCACCAACAGTAACACTCCCACCCAAGAAAAAAGAATCGAAGGGGCTTCTATTTTAGTAGTACTGCTCTCCAAATTGAAGACTGTGCGCGTCGACTTGATAAGTAACAGCAGGACCTGACACAACAAGCAATGGCGCTCAACAAAAACTTCCGCACGACGTATTACAAGACGTTGGGGGTGCCAGTGCTGCAGCACGTGGATGTGGAAGCGTCTTTCAGTGCATTGCTGTGCGAGAATGTGGTAAACGTCAAGCAGATCGTCAAGTTAGCCATGGAATTCGGCATTCCGCCAGCAGATCGTCCAGTCGTGTGGCTGCTCATGGCCGGCGTGATGCCCCCTTACAAAAGCATTTGGGAGTTTGTTTCGGCCGAAAAGAAACAAATCTTCATGGATTTGACGGATGCTGCCAAGGCACTGATTGGATCCCTTTCACCGCCGTCGTCTCCACGTGAATGCGCACGACACCGTGCCCCAGACACCAGCTCTGTGGTCTTGGAAGAGCAGACACAGCGAATGGTGGAGGACTCCGAACAACAAGAGCTGCCCCATGACGGCGACAAGGAAGAAATACAGCATTCAGAGCATTCGCAAAACCAACAGTCTGCGAAAGAACAACTCCATGACGAGTCCAACCACAAGAATCTGCAGCGCATTGCAAGAACCCGCCTGATTGCGCTGCATCAGTTGTATTGGTGCAGTATTCTTGGCGAAGAGAGTCTTCATTGCATGGACAACACGACATTGCTCGATGCGCTGCTGAGCCACATTCAGCAGGTCGTCCAAGAGGAATCGGATCAGTTTTGGTGTTTTGTGCGCTTTTTGCAGCTCCTGGACCAAGGCCTGGAAGTTGTTGAACCACAAGTTCCGTTGGAGTCGTTTGCGGAGATGACTACGACCGAGTTTGAGGCGCTACTGCTGCGAGTGGTCGATACAATGAACGCGATTTGATTTGATGTTGTGGTGCGATCATGTGCCGCCCACCATGCCACTAGTCATGACTAGCGATACCATCTAAACACTTGTTTCAGCCACTGCTCCTGTATCGACCTGGTCAGAGTGGAGGATTCGTTCAAGTTCCCACTCGAGTTGCAGGAAGAAAAGACGGTTCTCTTCGTCTTCGGCGGCAAATTGTTCAGCTAGTGAGGTTGAAATCTGAAGGCACGAAAACACCAAGGGCACTCAGTTTGCTGCGACACTTGACTTGCAAACAAGAAATTCGACAGCACGTGCGCCAGACCACGTACATGCAGAATTGGTTGGGGTGTTTGTTTTGGAATTTCTGACTTGCTCCACCACCGCTTGAACAGTTGGTGGGCTGCGAACACGGCGAATCCAACAATCTCCAGCAGAAAGAGCATGTCGCGCCAGAAACGACGACGACGACGACGAGCGTCAAGCGATGGTTTAGAAAGTGGCTGATGGACTGTGTATCACACGTAAAACGCCAAATGGACAGCTATGGAACGATCGACGTCCTGGCAGATGCAGAAAAGGCCTGGATGATTCGGGCATCGCTTCAGACGGTGCATCAGAAAAGAGAGGTCTTTTGCAACTACTTGGCCAGGGCTGTGAGGGATACGAAGTTGGTGGAGCATCAAGATTGAGAGGTATCCTGTCATGACAACGATCGGTGTAGTCTTGGAGTGAAGAAAGTCCGCGCGAGCCGACTGAGCTGCATGCGTTGGAGGGACCTCGGTCTCTTCTTCTGGATCTCTCTATCCGCTTTGTTTGGTGCGATCGCGGTGAAGAAAACCTGGGCATTTATTCAAGGGCTGTCAACCGTTTCAATCTCTGAGAAAGGGCATCCCGCCCACCCACCTAACCAGCAGTTCATTGAACGCTCCTCAGTGCCACGTTGGCCATGAACAAGACGCGCAGTCTGCCCCAAACAGCAAGCGAATGGATCGACTTCAAGCGTCTGCCGCGCGAGTCATTTTCGTCCGATTCATATCAAGAGCACGAACCACAGGAGGAGTCAGTCCTCGACCCAAACCAGTCGTACAAGGCGTTGATTGCCGCACTTCTCGCTGTCTCCAATTCGTGCATCACTCACCGGTCCGATTGCGACTCTTCTTACTCCGTGGAGAGCGAAGAAAATGTTAGCAGTGTCAACAACAGCAAACGAACGACACCTTCGTATGCCGCGTGGCTCGCTGTGGTGTTTCCAGCCAAAGAAAAGACCTTTACCTGGCGCTTTTGCGTGCTGAAGGGCAACAAGTTCAAGATATTCGTCGACGAGGACCTGGAAAACCCGAATTTGCTGAGCTGCCACTCGCTTGTTCACGTCGAACGCCTGCACTTTATCAATCGAGGCTTTTGTGTGTTTGATCAGGCCAAGCAGCAAGTTTGGCTGCACACAGACTCGGACAACGAGAGCTTTGAAACGTGGTTGGCGCTCTGTCATCATGCAATCGAGAGTTGCCTCTCTTCGACACCAGATATGCTGAGGCTTCACGACGACATCGTCACTGCCAGTGATCTCCGGCGTGGCTCGCTGGGACACAACAAGCCGCTCACAGGCTGGTTTATGGTTCGCCGCGTGTACATTCGTAATTGGTTGTTTGGCCGCAGGCGGTCCATGTACGTGACGCTTTGTGATCGTGTTTTTGCGGGATTTTACGTCGACCTCGAAGGCAAATGGGCCGATTTTCATGGTGACGTCAAGTCTTTTCGCGCGCGGGCAAGTGCGCTGGAGATACTCCTTGAAGACGGTCGTGTGATGCAACTGTGTGGCAAAAAGAAACGACCTGTCGAGAAGAAATGGTTCGCATATCTTGAAGAGGCGTGTCATCCAGCACTTGCAGCATCGTTGGATGCAACTCTGTCCTTGCCCACAGCGTTGCTGTCCAACACAATAATTGAGGTTGAGCTTTGACCACCACTTGTGCTTTGCAGCTTTAACAGGCAATGAATCGTTTCCATCCAGATGGATTTGTTGATTGATTGACCTATCACCACCAATGGTGGACTCCGCTACGTTGATTCTAGTTACAAGCCACAAGAGCCAAATTTGGAGGAGCTCAAAGTAACCACTCGCTTGGTGCTGCTTCAGATTGACCGAAGTTTGCATCCACGGTCTGGATCAGGAACGGTGAACGTCTGCGCGCGCTAAGTCCTCTCTTCGAGCACCTCCCAGTCGCTTTCGTGATGGCCCTCGCGGCTCCTGTGATCCTAGAACCCCATGCCTTTGTGGTGGTTTGGACTATTGTGTTCTGCATGCGGGCCTGCACCACACTGGTCTTGCTGGGCATTGTCTGGTACTTCAACTGGCTGGCTAAAGACACAAGTGTCTGGCGACGCCAAGTTCACGCTTTGTCGCCCACAGCAATTCATCAAGTGACAATCTTTTTCGCCATCATGCTCGTGTTTCACGCCTACAAACTCGGACAACTCGTCTCTGCGTCGCTCAACGAGGGCAAACTGCTCTTTCGAGCCACGGAACGTTTGAACAGGCACGAGTCGATGGTCACCGAAAACGCCAACCGCTGTGCATCGATTGCTTCACCCGTCACCGCACATCCAAAACCAGCGCATAAGGTTTCTGGACGAACCAAAGCCACTTGCAGCTTGCGGCAAATGATCAACGCCGTCTCCACGTCTTTCCAGACAGTCAGCAACTTGTTTGGCGTTTTGGGCATTCGAAGCAAATGGTTCCATGAAGTGTTTGCGATCCGCGAGAGCATTGAGCTGGCGACACAAACCTACCAGGTGTATCGCATGCAGTGTCTTTTGGCCAACGATCGGATCAATGGGATCGCTCTCGTTGCTTTGTTTCTGAGCTCCATTTCTACGTTGGTGATCGAGTCCTGGACCCGAGATCACGGTCAGCAGTCCATCGAGACACGACTTGCACTCATGATGACGGATGCGAGTCTAGACTTTGTGTTTGCGATCGCCATTCCCATGTTCTCCCAGGTGGCTTTCCTTGAAGTGCTCAACATATCGACCATGACGTTTGTCAAAGCCAAACTCTTCGATATGCTCTGGTTCGTCACGTCCATCCGATGGTTTCAGCAGTTTTCCATGACGTCCGAATGGGATATCGCGTCCACAATCATTTTCCAGATCGGACTGTTCTACTGTCTGATGAAAGTGCAAGATATTGTGCAGCGAAAGGACCAGATCGCACGCGAAGTGACTGTCACCCGTAGCAATCGGCATATCAACACCATGAGCTACCTTCTCGGAGCCACTAGAGAGGGAGGGCCGGCTCCATTCTTGCTGGCAAAAAGGTTACCACGCTCACGGCGTCACCGAATTCTTCAATGGGTTCCAGTCGTTCACGCTTTGCTGGGCTTTGTGGCTGTGGTAGCGTCTCTACATGCTAGATTCTTTACTCGCCCTGCGGTGAACGGATGTCTCTTGAGTGGGTACGAATGGTTCAAGAGCTATCCCGTGTGCATCATGATGGAAATCAACTGTTACAGAAGGCAAATCAACGGCAACGCACAGTCCATCCACGCAATCCTAGTGGAAATGGACACCAAATGGCTGTTTTCGCTGTTCTTGAATCATTGTGAAGCGTTGGAAATCCCTCAAAGTATTCAATCCATTCCGACCCTCTACTTGCTGCAAGTGTACAATTCCACTCTGGCCAGTTGGAATTCCTCAGCTGCACTGACTGAATCAACGAACCCACAGATCACCATGGTGCGGTTCATTCGAACGAGTCTACCCGGTGGCGAGGTTCCTCCAGGTCTCTTGTCGACATCATTTCCTTCGAGCATGGCCTGCCTCTTCTTCGAGCACACCAACCTCCAGTCACTGCCACCCGAGGTGTTTCCAAAATGGAGTGAGCTTGCCCAGCTCTACATCGACCATTCGCGACTCACCGAGGTTCCTCTGGTGCTGAGCAAACTGAGCTCTTTGAGGTTCCTGTATCTTACCAACGGCTCCTTCAAAGCCATTCCCGAGGGCTTTCTAGACCAACTCAGCAAATTGACGACCCTGAGGCTTTCCGGTAGTGCTTTGAAACAACTGCCAACGCAACTGCACAACCCGGCGTTGGAACGCTCGTGTTACTTTGAGATTGAGCACACAGCCATCACTTCGATTCCGCAGTGGTTGCAAGCGTTGTGGACAAGATTTCCCGACAACGCGCCATGTTCCACAAGTGCATTTGGCAGTCCCATTTGCTCAAATCGTTTCACCCGTCGATTGATTGGCCGGGAGTTGCCCTTGGACTCCATCAAGTGGCTGCTGGCACGATGTTTCACGGATCTGAATTCCATCAACGGATGGGGAGGAATGGAGCAGACGGATAAGGCCAATGCCTTGCAATCGACTTGAACAAAGCGGGTCCATGGACAGTCAATTGACGAAACGTGGAAGCGGAAGCTTCGCGTGTGTGGTATTGGAATTGGTTTGGAACCTTTAAAGCTGATAACAAGAGTCTGAAAGATGGAAATGAAGCGATCCTGAATAGGTCTTTGGCTTTTAGGCACACGAAGAAGAGAACCCGGCACTGTCATTAGTTGGTAAGACAGCGAGAAACTCGCGAATAGCTGCAGTATCTAGCTTGTCGCTGACTCGACGGGTGGCTCTGGCTTCAAGAAGTCGGGTGCGAAACTGCTCTACCATGTGGCCAAGTCGGCGGTCCTCGATGGCTTGGGTACACCTACGCGACAGATTGGAAAGCACAGCAAGTCGCAGCTTGCAGATGAAAATGTATCGTTTCCACAGAGAGGATGACCGTGAGTATCTCCATGCCGCCTGAATGAGGATGGCTGCACGGGTCTGTACGCCCAAACGGATCAGCATCTCGCAACGAGTGATGCCAGACAAGTACTTGCTCTTGGCGGTGAGCAACATGACCGCAAATCTACACTTGATGGCGACTTGGATAATCATCGACGCAAGAACCATTCTCTCTTTCGTCAACTGGAACGCGCGTTTCAAGCGATGGCGAACCACACAACGTTTCATCCAGGTTTGCAGCAGAAGGTGCTGACTCGAAAACTGCTTTGCGTTCACGGAAACGTTATTGTCTTGCTTGGTCGATTGCGAGCTAAATGGACAAGTCCGAGCAATGCGCTGTCGCATTTCTTGCTGCAAGTTGCTGTCATTTCGATGAGTTTGACCAAGCCATATACCATCCAGCCGAGGGCATCTGTGAATAAAGTCGTTCGTCGATGGTACATCACGACTGTGTACATCAATCTGTTTCATGACGAGCGAAATCCATCGTCTCAATTCCACAGTTAGCACGAGATCATCGACATCAACAAGTGCCAAGCTTCGTTGCATCTTTCGCTTCAGCTGTTCTTCTTTTCGTTGACGCATTCGCAACCATTTGCGTCGTTTCTCTTTCTTTCGAAGCAATTCCATCTGGGTCTTGTGTCGCACAAACCATGTCTCCACTTCCTGACAAATACGACGTCTTGCTTTTACACGTACCAGGCGGTTGCGAGCCAAAGCTCTCAGAAAGCTCCGAGCGATCATCTGCCAGTTAACAAACTGAGCAAGGCGAGTGAGCTTGAGGTCTTGGGTCACCTTGGGCAGTGATTGTGTGCGAAAGTGGTAGCCACGCCACACTGCTTGACATTGAGCCAGTCGTTTGCTCAAGCGAACTCGGTCGTGGTTCATCTTGAAGGCTTTCAGACCTCGCCTCAGAGCAACGCGTCGAAGCACAAAGCTCTCCATCTTGCGTCGAGTCCAGACCGACCAGATTTGCTGGATGCACATTCGCAGCATTTCTGGATTCACATGGCTCCGACGGTTAGATCGAGACAATGCTGCTCTGTCCCCACAATCTGACTGACATCGAGAATACTTGATACGCTTCTTCTGGGAGCCACTGATCTCATGAATTGCTCTTCCGTGACTCTGACATGTGACGAACGACTTCGCACATTTTCTTGAACCCGATGGCACACTATCATGGTGCTTTCGACGGAGCAGATTATCTTCCAAGGACCGACTCTTGCCTTTGAATGAACGCCGTTTTGGCCGAGTACGACGCATTCTATCACGATTGAGGCACTGCTCCACTTCAAACGAGTCGGCTGAGACCAAATCCGTCTGATTGCTAGCGCGATGAATGTTGGTGGATACCTCGCTGGAAATGTCACTTTCAAAGGTAGACATGCAATCTTCCGGAGAAGACATAGCAATCAACGAGCCTGTCAGTTGGTGTCTTTGCTTGAGTACACTGGTGGAGTACTCGCTGCTGCTGTTATCCGAGAAAAACGTTTCTTGAAGATCGTTCATCTTGCAGCAAAAGTCGTAGTAAATCTTCCACATGGAGATTCCCATGTCAGCCGACAGCATCGACAAACCGTTCGGCGCCATTCCGTCGTCTTTGGCTTTAGTCCACTCTTCACATTTCGGGTCCACAGACTCTTGCAATTGGGCGTCACCGGTCCGCAGGATGCGGTTCTCTTCCTCCTGTTCGGGTCTTGGTCGATCCTGATTCAATTGCCCATCCGAGGAAGATGAAGACGACTCACGTGACATCGGTCGATGCGTTTCCTGACGAGTCACAGCTCGGCTGTCGCCAACTGCATGGCCTGCGTGGATTATCTCGTGCTGTCCGCTACTGACCGTCGGCTGGACCGAATGCCATTCTTCTACAACTTGTCGTGTTTCTCCTTGTGCCTGATCCTCATGGATGTTTAATTGTTCCGTTTGCTGGGTTTCCTTCTGTTCGGTGGTTTCAACTGCGTTTTCCAGCTCTTCTTCGTGCTCCTCTTCCTCCATCTCAGCTCTTTCTTCTCCTTCTTCTGCTATCGGATCAAACAGATTTGGCTCTTTCAACGGCGTGGCAGCAATTAGCGCCACTGTCCCGACGGCGACCCCAGCAAACACCACTTTCAACAGCTCTCGCAGCATCTTGTGGTCTTACGCTGTAGCTTGCATGCGGTGGAGCACTTCTACCACAACATTTGCATTGGCGAGGCGGTCGGTCTACGGCGAGAGCTGGACGAAAGTGAGGCGGTCACAAGCTGGATTCCAGAAGAAACTCCTGCTCTTCAATCACCAAATCCACCGCCCAAGCGCGACGAGAAACCGTCAATGAGCAGGAGGTTTCATCAGTTCAGAAGAGCGAGGTGATGCTGGAGCCAGCGAGAAAGAAAGAGACGAAGACATGATGGGATGGACCACATCGTCTGCATTGATAAAAGCGCATAGTTGCCAGCAGTTCCAACGCCATGTCAACAGACCCTGCAGAGCCTTTGGGGAAGGTGCGCTGCACTGTAGCAACCCCCCTCTTTCGATCCACAGTTGTTGAAGTGTCATGTCCTCGGTAGCTCAATACCCTTCTTCTACTGATTCCCTATGATAATCAATGATACTCAGAACTCGCTTGTTCTCCAGCAATTGCGCGGTGCCTTGCAAACTCGATCTAACGGTTAGGGGTTAAAGTTCAACTTGCTGTTGCTGTTTTTTGGTGGACCACACCAAATCAGGTGGGCACCAAATTTTCCAGATGGGTTGTTGGACTGTATTGGACCATCGGCGCTTGAGTGAGTCAGAGAGTTGACCAAGTGAGTAGCCTGCTTGGACAAGTGCGTTTCCGTCCACTTGCTGTCTTCGGCTTTTGATATCTCTGCGTTACTTCCTCGGCCGAGTCACACACCCACAAGAGGGCGCTGCGTTGGCTTTCATCTCTCCATTGATTCTGTTGCGGGGCTCCCCGCGAGGCGTTTCAGATCGACCAGAACCGAAACGACGTGGCCCACTCACCCACCCACCGACCCACTCGCTTCGTCTGCTTGAACCGATTGAACCGGCAGAGTGATCGAGCGACGACACCATGAATCCCTGCAAGTCGACGCTGAAATGCTGCGGATGCATGCTCATGACCCAGTTACTCTGTCTGCTGCTCAGTCTCGTGCCGCTGCTCGTGTTCATGCTGGTGTTCAAGTTTTATGTGATGGACTGGGGCGAAGACCAGATCCGCAAGGCGCTGAATCTGGCGCAAAACCAGAGCATCGGCTCCATTCCGGTCGATGTCAAGGCCGCTAACAACTGTACGGGCTGCGTATTTGGAAACAACCTGCAATGGCCCACCAACACCACTGGTATGAAACACTTTTTGGACTCTGAAGCCGGGTCCACGTCGACAGGACTGGTCGCAACTTCGTTGGCTGCTGCAGCCGTGACCGGAACAGCTTCCATGCTATGGGCTTCTTTTTTTCCTTCGGCGGCGGCTGCGTTGAGTGCGTCCAGCGGATTCTATGAGATGACCCATTTAGTCGAGCAAGCTCAGTTTATCGGATTGATTGGTCAGCTGGAGCTTCGTGGCGCGCCGTCATTTCTCTATCAGTTTTCAAAAGAACTCGCGTGGACAAACCTCAATTTCCCAAAGAGTGGCAGCAATGATGACAACAAAACCCGACGACGGCTCTTTCTGAACTCGGATTCGTCGTCCAAGACGCCTGGTGAAACTGGTGTTCCTCATTACGCCAAGATGCTCCATGTGGAACCCAAGGATCTGTTTTTCTATACTTTGATGACATTTGCTCTGGTGATCGCGGCGCTGCATGGGCTGTACGTTCTGTGGATATGCGTGGTGAGCATGATGTGCAAGAAAAAGCAGACGTTCAGTGAGATTGCGCGCAAATGGTATCGCAAAGTCATCTGGGCGGGCATCGTGGTTTTGTTGCTGGCTCAATACATCATGAGCATGAGTGGCTTCTTCTACGTGTACAACTTTGGCTTTAACTCGGAGGAAAAGGACAGCAAGTATGTGTACGGGCTGCTTCTACTCATTGTGGTGATTGGCTTTTCAGTGTTGTTTGGCGTGTTGGTCGTCTCGACTAACCGCAAAGAACTGGAGGACGTTGGCACTTATGAACACGAGCAACGACCGTTCAGTGCCAAGTACAGTGCCTACTACGACGAATACAACTTCGACAATCGTTTTTTCTTTGTGCCACGCATTTTGCTTGCGGTGATCACCGGAGCCATCGTTGGCATGGTCACGAATCCGACCACCCAGATCCTTTCGATCCTTGGTGCCACCGTGGTCTACTTCATGTTGCTCATGGCCCGTGCGCCAAATCTGCTGCGCTTTTTGTTTTACATCGCCGTGTCATCGGTCTTTATGAAGATTGTGCTGCTTTGCTTGATGCTGATGTTGGTGAAGGATGACTATTTCCCGCAGTCGGTGCGAAACAATGTGTCGTATGCGATCATCGGCATCAACATGTTTGTGTTCTTTCTCATGTTTTTGCGTCAAGCATACGTGACAATTCGGAAGCTGATCACGACCTGCAGCAATCGAAACAGCAAAGAGGAAGACCTGGGCAGTGACAACCGCGACCAGACACACCAACCGCTTCGTGACCGTCACGAAGACTCGTCGCCCACTCCTGCGATGTCCACCAATTATACTCGCGCGGAATCAACCGGTTGGAATGACATGGAAAACGGTCAAGCCAAAGAGAAATTCTCGATGGATAACCCTGCAAATCCGTATAGTCACCAAGATCGTAATCCCGCTGCAGCCGCTGCAGTTGGCATGATTGGCAGCCAAAGAAGAGATGGGGGTTACTCTGATGGGCAGTATTCGCAGTATTCGAACGGGCAGTCCTCAAATGGCCAGTTCTCCAATACGAACACATCAACACGAGAACCGAACCGAATGGGGGAAAGCGCTCGGGGCCAACAAGGGTCCACAGAAGCAGTCACTGCTGGTGTTGCTGTCGGCGCTGCAGCAGCAGGTGCCTACTATGCTCACCAGAGACAAAACCAACAGTATGATTATCAGTCACCACGAAAAGCGAAGGATGTGAGATCGGAACTGGGACAATCATCAAGTTTTGACCTTAACATGCATTCACCAGGGAAGTTGTCGGCCTACGAGCTTCAGACGATTGGAGAATCCAGCGTTCCTGTGGATTCTTCCGTGGATACCTCTTTTCCTATGCGTGGGAAATTGAGCGAGAGCTCCAGTTTTGAAATGATGAGCGGAAGCAGTTCCTACCACGAATCAACTCTAGCGGCAGTGGCAAATGCAAGCGTGGCGGCGAGACTGAGCAACCGTAATATGATTGACAGACGTAACGAGAACCAAAGTGTGGATATTGATGCGCTCTCTGACGCACTCGCTGAAGAACCAGGGTACATGGGGCGAATGTCCAATGAAGTTCGTGAATCGGGTCCCTCCGACTCCAACTCGTCCGAGACGGATCCCAACGCTAATTCGTTTGTCACCGCAACGAGCGCCTTCACCACGGACCCGTCGAGATCACCTGTGCGTCGACCTCCACCACCTCAAAACGAACTGGCCAAAATCGTCTCACCACGGAGTATGGATGAACGCTCATACACTACTGCTGAAGAAGATCAGTCGTTTGTCACCTTTGCGAGTGCTGTGTCCGGCAACGTGAATAACAATGAGACCTTCAACAGTGTCCATTCGATCGATATCGACGAGGATGACAGCTTTGCAGCGGCGTCTGGCACCGCCAAAGCGACGCTGAACATGGATGCAAGTTTCGGAAGCACCCAATCTCACGAAACGTTTGCCAGTGCTATCTCGAGTAACACAGATAATGGAAATGTCACCACGACGATGCTCACCCACACGGACACTCTGGATGAGATTGCGATCGCGTACATTCAGAAGGTTGGTGAGACCGCGACGAAACATACCAATGATGTGGCTGGTGATGACGCCGAGCGAGAGTCGAAGGCCGCGAAAGAAAGGCCCGATAATGATGTGGACGATGGACTGTCGTCGGATGACTTGGACGTGGACACGATGGACCATGTTGCGACGCTCGAACGGTTCAGCGACGAGTCGTTTCCTACTGGATATCTCACACCCGGCGAGAGTCTTGCGACCCCAGATGTAGAGGCCACCGAGAAAGGTGCTGCAGGTGACGAAGAAGCGCAAGCACAAGAAAAAGAAACCGTGCGTCCACCCGCACAAAGTCAATCGAGTGCTGCGAGCACCGGCGACGGTATTACTGCATATGATCGTTCGGATTCCGTTCAATCAGATGACGATGTCGATTTCTATATCGCAGGGCGACGAGGAGGGCGTCGCGCTCCTCCACGCGACGATGCGGACAACGCCCCAAACAAGGAGCCGAAAGTCGCGCTCAAGCTTTGAGTCTGTTTTGCATTTCCTAAATAATTTGGTAGAGTAGAACCCCAAGTCTTCCGCGCGCTGTTGGAAGCCATAATTTAGAGACAAAACGAGTGTTTGGCCGTCGTCACTTTGGTTCTTTCCCTACGAGTCTGTCTTGGGAGATCACTGGGCTATTGACTGCAACGGATGGTGGTGATTCGACATGATCAGCTGGAGCAAGTGCTCTGGGGAGCGTCGTCGCAACGTCATCGCTCCAAACAGCTCGATGGTGCTGTGCTGTTGCAGGCGTTGGTGGGTTATTCTGCTGCTGGGGCCGTTGTTTCTGTTGCGTTTTTCACTGACTAATGGGATGCTTTTGCCCAATCTCTTGTGCAGTTGCTCGCGACCAGCGCCGCGTTGTCTGGTATTGTGCGCTACGACAAGGCGTCTCTGCTTCGTTCCTTGGGCTGTTCAGCGATTCTGTTGGTGTATTTCCGCAGCTTGGCGCTGGTGAGTATTTCTGCGAGTGAAGTGACAGTAGAGGTGGAGGAGCGTGGCGTGGGAACCAAAGGTCTTTCGCTGGGTTCAGTTTGTGCGTCTGTTGCTGGTGATGACAGGGATTTTGGTGGTCGGCGATGTTGCTGTTCCCATTCTTCATCGCCGGCGCTCCATTGGGCAGCGGCAAGAGGCGATCGCGTGGCAAAACGATTCGTTTCCGTGGATCAAATTGACCCTCATCGCCATCATTTGCGTCAACAACGTGAGTAGATTCGCTATGAGCCTAGCCAGCAGAGTGATGGGGGGGGGGGGGGTGTCAAGTGCTGATGATCGATGATGACATGGTGGATATAAAATGATGTGCTTGTGTCAAGATCATTTTGCTGGTTCGTGTGGTGCGCAGAACGCGACAACAGCCTCTCGCCTTGAAGCAACGACAAAACCAAGAGAGCCGCCTCAGGGGGTTGCGCCAGCGATTGCAGCAACAACAACCAAAACCCACGCACTCGGCATCAGATCCGCACGAGTCAAAGAAAGCAAAGTAGATAGCTGAATTGAATCTCAAATACCAACTGCCTTCCTAACCTTCCATTCTGCTCCCATCCATGCCCAAGTGAAACTTTTTGGATGGCATTGGGTCAACCTTCGTGCAACCTCCCCGTGTTTCCCTTTTCAAAAAGGCATTCTGACCTGTTACAACAGCAGCGCCCAATACGCGCACGGTGACGGATTGGGACGAGTGGGAAGAGAACGCGGGATGCGTGCGTTGTACGCGTTTCCGCTTGTGGTCAGTCGCCACGGAGAAAAAGCTGACCAACGAGACGCTGAGGATGTCAACCACACACACACGGCCTCTCTGGCTCCGCATGAGAGTCCAGGTGGCCGTGCGCTGTGCTCGCCAACAGCAAATGTCCACGCTGAGAGGCTCTGGAGCCCAGCTCAACAAGAACTCGCGATGCGCATTTCTCCAGATCAAGAAGTCATAGCGAGTCTGCAGCAAGTCGAGTCCACAGAGCCGTCTTTTGAGTGGGTGCTGCGGCTTTTGAGGCGATATTGCATGTGTTGTTGCTGCTTGGAGAAAACGTGACCGACCAGTGCCGTATGATGTAGCCCTCCGCACCAAGCTGTCCACTCGCCTTCTCTGGTGTTGCAGCAATTCTCAACTCTGATGCAAAAGTTGATCCAGCACGGCGCTTTTCCTGGTGAGTCGGAGTTTGTGAGACGGAATACCCGCGCGGGGCTTGGTCGGACAGAATGAACCCATTGATGCATTTGGTGAGCAGAAATCCAAGCGAGACTGACCCGAGCGGACAGCAACCGAGCATCAATGTCAACACCAGAGCTGAATCGCAAGCGAAAGCTTCCACCACACCAATTGCACGTGGACACGACGTTTCCAACTAGTACCAAAAAAGACAAACGCAACCATTCGCATTCGCATGCTCATTCCCACCACAAGTCGCAAACGTCGTCGTCAGTCAAAGAAGAATCTCAGCCCAAGAAAGACTTTAGTATTGGCAACATCATGAACACAACAGAGACGCAGCACAATGAGGCGCATCAGCACCACCAGCCCAACAAGAATCAAAACGTGATTGAAGTCGACGAAGACGAGGATCATGACGAGGACGAAGAGTCCTCCACGCATCTTTTGACACGCAAGAAACTCGCGTCCGAGAGCGTCGAAAAGTATTCTGATATGATTGAGCGCCTGTTGTCCAATGCAAGTCAGCGCGAGCAAGCCGAAAGCTTTGAAGCAAATGAATTGGACCTTTTTACAAGACATGAAATGGATTCGCTTGTGCAAGTACTCAAAGTGGTGGTTCGTCACCGCATTCTCTGTGAGCTCGATGTCGAGTTGCTGATGGCGTTGATGAAAGAACTCGACAAACAGGTGAGTGACCCAAACTCTGCTGCGACGCACGAACCCCTAAGTATGCTCGGTGTCAACTGCGAACAACTCATCCTCGGATGATGCACATAGGCGAGAAGAGGAACAACGATTGATGCGCTTGCTGTGTCGACGCTGGATCGTGGGGATGATGAGTGGAAAGCATCAGGGAATGACTCACGACTGGTCGCTCGGGTGCAATGTGCTTTGGACTCTGCGATCTGCATGCTAATTATCATGTCCACACCAGATATTGATCGGCGCCTCATTGCAGAAGAGAGTATTGATACCTGCGCCGAACTATTCAAGCATGTCGCTCAACGCTACGTGATGCCGGTGCTGGATCCCACCTCGAACAGCAGCATTGCTGTTCGCTCGCAACAATCAGGAGACCCCGCATTTAGTCTGCAGACACCAACGAAAAAGAATCGAGAACGAGGCAGAGCAACGCCACCATCAGCCCGCTCGCACGCTCGAACACCAACGAGCAAGACGTTGTACAAAGCGATCGACAAGTTGATTCCGGTGCTTTGTGACTTTATGGAGTGGCTAGCGCGTTTGATTCTAGTGGTGAAAAAACTGGCGGATCGATGGATCTTGATGTTCAGCTCCTCGATGATTTCATTGTTCTCACTAGAGTTCAGCTCTCAGGCGATTCTACTGCAGCAGAACAGCCTGACTGTGTTGCGTTCGATCGTTATCAACTACAAAGGTCATCGGTCACTACTGATGAGTGAGACGTTGTCTGTGATGATGGACTTGCCGTTGACAAAGAAAACGCTCAGAATGTTTCGGCTTTTCAATAGTGACAACACCGTGCAGATGATCTCAGTTTTGATCGTGTCAATGATTCAGGCATGTGCATCAAGTCACGAGTGTGCGTCGAACACAAGTGAAACCGAAGCTCGAGGTGACATGAATGGATCAGATGAGGAGGAGGAAGCCAATCAGGTAATGCTTGAGCAAATGAAGGAAGCGCACGAGGTGTCAGCAGTTTTCGTTGGGATGCTGCTCAAAGAATGCATGAAAAAGCACGATGAAAGGGACAATCGAGTGATTCTTGACAATTTTGTGGACGACTTACTTGTTATGTTTGTACGTCCTGAGTGGTGTGGAGCGGAGATTATCTTGGAAGTGCTGATCTCATCCTTGGTTGGCATCTTGGAGTCCAGTTTGTCCAAAGGATCCAGAAAGCTCGAGTCACTGTATAGCTTGACTGCGCTATCGTTGGTTGGCAAGATCTGCGTGTCAATCAGAACTTTCCAGAACGTTGATAGCCAGGAAGCGATCGAGGACGATGCTCAGATCAAGGATCTCTCAGAAGAGCATGAAAGCTTCATGAAAAACGAATTGATGCTTCAGTCACACTTTGAATTTGCTCAAGAAGATGTGATCAAGCACATGCTTGTAGTGTATCTGATGAAAAACGATGACTCGGTCGCGAACCTGGACGATGCAAAATGCGTGTTACTAGCTCGGTTTGTGGATTCTTCCAAGAAGCAGAGTGAATCGTCCGACCAGATGCCTGTGATCATGAATTCGCTGTGGAGATTGTACTGGAAGTCATTCTCGACGAAAAAGATCAAGGCTTCCCCACCAGACGATGATCTGGCTCTTTCCTTGTCCATTCGTCTTGCTGTGTCTAGAAAACTGTGTGGATTGTTTGATGCTTTGATCGCGAACTTGATGAAACTCCTTTCCGCCGGTCTCCCGACTTTTCGCGCTCGAGTGATGAAGGCGCTGGCTGGAATCGTAGATGTGGACCCGATGCTTATGGCAGACGAGATCGTGCGTCACGCAGTCTCACGGTGCTTTCTGGACGAAGCAACTTCAGTGAGGCAGGCAGCAGTGGATTTGGTCGGCAAATACGTGTCATTACAACCTCTCTTGGTAAGTAGGCTTTCGGCTGGGTGTTGGGTTGATGATATGCTGATATTCTATGTATGTGATGAATGTTTCAGTTTGATCGTTACTTCGATGTTTTGGTGGAACGACTTCGAGATAAAGGCGTGAGTGTGCGGCGAAGCGTGTGCAAGATTTTCCGCACGTTTTTGACTACAAACAACGAAGGAAGTGTTGATACCGCGGAGATCGACCTGCGCCGCAAAGTGAAGTGCATGCGTGTCATGGTGGAGAGAATTGGAGATCCCCTTGAGGAGCAAATGGTCAAGGGTTTCATCATCGACACTTTTCAGGATGTGTGGTTTGGCAGTGGGTTTTCATCTGCATACAGCATTGGAAAACCTGAAGGAGAGGAAGCGCCACCAGGGTGGAAAGTTGTGGAGAGGCCTTCGTATGAGGCAGCTGAGAGCCCCCAGGCTATTGTGAACAAGAAAGAGTTCTTGTCGCCGGATGGAAAGGTTTGCCGGTCTCTTGATGATGCATGGAATGTGCACCGCACCAAGTGCATCACCCCGTCCAGCATGGTCAAGAAACGCTCGAAAACTGACGACACCTCTGAGACGGCCAGCACTATTGTTGCTGTCGTGCACAATGTATCGAATCTTTCCTGGTTTGTTGATCTGTTGAAGCGATTGATGCAAGACGATATGGCCAACTCGTCAACCAAGAGCGGTGCCACAAAAACACGTTCGAAAGGCCGAGCTGAAGAGCTTCAGGCAGCTAATGAACGTGCTGAACGAATTGTGTCCTGGCTGGTGGAATACCTGATTCGCATCGAGGAAGGTCAGCTGATGAGTGGGCTGCTGATTGATGATGCGCAACTGCAGTTTCTGGCATGCATGAAGACGTTGCATGCGTTTTGTGATGTGAATCCGCTGTTGATGACAAATCACTTGAAGAATTTCATGGTGTACCTGCAAAGCGACGACAAGAAGAGTAAGTCGCAAGAAACACAAGTGCAGAGTCTGGTGGTTCAGATTATCCGACTTGTGGTCCTGCGGATGACTCGCGTACCTCCAAGCATCGTGGAACAACTGCACAAAGTCCTGAAGAACTTAATCTTTCAAGCCCCGCCAAGTGTTGTTGAACCATGTGTGAAGTGTTTGGCTGCGCTATCGACGAGCACGAAGAGCCCACCCGTAGAGTTGCTGACCCTATTGCAGATATTCTATGGCTTTTTGATGAAGCACAAAGGCATCCAATCGCTGGAAACAGCAAATGTTGGAGTGACGTCGAATATCCAACGAGCCCTGTTCACTGCTGGTCAAATAGCTGGCTCAATGGATTTGGATGCCAACTTGATTCCAGCTGATGAAACACCAAAAGGCATGCTGAAGCAAGGAGAGGTGAGTGATTTGACAACTATGAAGCACCCTAAGCTTTTGTGTTCACGGAGCTGTGGGGGCATGCTATGTGTATGTATGACCATTAGATCATGGAATCTCTTTACAATATTTACGCTATTTACTTGAAGAAACCGGGCAATGATGCCTGTACAGCCAAAGCAGTTCAGGGACTTGGCTTCATGTTTCCAATCCGACCAAGACTTCTCTTGCGAGCAGAGCAGGATCACCTGTTGGAAATGCTGCTCGTGCGTGCTCCGATTGAAGTGCGTCACCAAACGGTGATGAGTTTGAAAGACTTGCTAAAGAAAGAAGAGCACCGTCTTGAAAAGGGACTTGCTCGAAAAGCGATGAACAAGAAAAGATCAAAGAAGGACCAAGTTCAGGGTGATCAAGAGGCAGATGCTTCTCTGATTGGGAGCGTGATGCAAGCGCAAATGAAGAATCTGTTGGCATTGAGCTTCGAAAAGCAGGCTCGTGTAAGAAGTGAAGTTGTTGCCTGCATCGGAGTTCTTTTGACTCAGGGTCTTGTGAGTCCGCTTCACTGCATGCCGAATCTTGTTGCGCTGGAAGCCGATCATGTGGTGTCGATCCGTGATGCTGCCCACGCACAATTGGTGGCCATGAATGAGAAATTCCCGACGTTGATCAATACTCCAGCCATCGAAGGCATTTTTCTGTCGCATTCCTTTCAGCTTCGCGCTTTCGGCAAGTGTTTAGTGATGGCGCTGGATAAAGATCGTAAAGAGTACTGCGTGTTTGGGAGATTGTACACGGACTGTCTCCGAAATACTCGAAACCAGCGTAGTATGTTTCTCCGATCTCTGGTGGGCCACTTCGACGAACGCGGGATTATCCTGTCCAATTCCAACGCCCGTAACAAGCCCATGAAGACCGTGGATTATTTGTGTTACGTCACTCAACTTCTTTCGGCACTTCCATACGATATCGAAGACGAACCTCTGTTTGTGATCTACCTTATCAATCGCTACGTGTCCCTCAAGCTCGGGTATGGCGCGGTGATTTCTTCGCAGCTGATCTTTCGTTGTCTCATTGTGCTTTCTTTGCGTGCAGAGGTGTCATCAAGGACCTTAAAAAGCGATTCGCGAGTTTCGGTATCGCTCCGGACCTCTTGAAACAAGATGACGTGGATTTCGACACGATTGAGGTTCAGGAGTATTTGAACAGGATGGACGACAATGCGTTGGCCAAAAAGTCCAAAGCTTTGGAGTCTCTTCAAGTTGCAGCTTGTGTCGCACTTGCCATCGCACTACTTCTTCGATTAAAGTTCTTCTTGAAAGAGATGTATCTTTTGGAGAACGAAAAGTGCCAGTTGTATCAGCCTTCCCAATCCATCAAGGTGCGTAGTGGTCGCTTCCGCGAATGAGGAGACTCGTACTGACGTGACTTCTTGCTTGGTTTTGCTGATGTGGGCGTAGATGAGCGATCAGCCCGTGATTCTTGCTGAGCACAGCCCCGAGCTTGAACTTCCGACAGCCGAAGAGCTCAGAGCAGCTTCTCAGCTTGAAACCTGCTGGAACTTCTTTGTATTGCTCCACAAGGCCGCTAGAAAAGATCAGCACCAAATGGATTTCGAGATGACCTACGACGTGACCTCGAATGGAAAAGCCAAGAAGCGAAAAGGCAAACGACGCAAAGGCAACACCACTTCCAAGCAATCCAGACATGCGGTGGAGGAAGAAGAAGACGAGATCATTGAAGGCTTCGAGTAGAAACCTAAAGGAGTGATATGATCTGCCCAATCGCGCACGATTACGGTTGTTGTGAACGAACAAGCCATCGTGACTGGTGTCAAGTCCTTGCATCTAGCTTAGAACCGATGTGGTTACCTCAAAGAATGCTTCTGGACGTCAAGTTGTGCTGTACGGATACAATCGCTGCACATTGGATTCGACAAGTGTTTGTGAATGTTCACAAAGTCGATTCAATGAAGCAATTCGATCTCAGAGTGATGGGAGACTTAAATCAAAGTGCTCGACTCTGTTGTTGACTTCTTGTTCGTGGCGCAGACGCTGCCATTGCGTCTCAAGTTCCTCCAGATCGAAGAACATGGCGAAGTTTTCGTCTTGCTGGATGCCGCACTGGCGCTTGACGAATGACTCGGTGGTATGGATGTGATCCGGGTGGAGGATACGCTCAAGCTCCCATTCGAGTTGCAGAAAGAAGAGCCGATTCTCGATGTCTTCCTCGGCGAATTGACTGGCGAGTGGTGTCGTTTCTCGTTGCTGAACACTTGAGACGCGAATCTCTTCAGCTGCTTCTATCCGGTTGCCGACACCAGGACTCTTTCTCACCACCGCATATGCGTTCTTGGAAATGATCAGACGTGGAGCGGCTTGATAATACCAGGAAAACGACTTCACAACCGCAGGAGCATGAAACCCATCAACGCACATCAACAAAGTGCCGCCCCAGCCACTCACCATTGGGTATCGAAAGAAAAACAAGTGGCAAGTCACTCCAGAATCTGACGACAACTCGTTCACCCGCAAGTAGGTCAGATCCAAAGCACCAAAGCGACCGATTGTCACTCACACCTTTGTTGCAGAAGCGCGGGGAGACTGCTGCCACCCTCCAGTTGGTTAAGCAACGCCCAAAAGACCCAACGAATTCGAATTGAAAAGCCTTTTCCTCTGTTGAAACAAGATGAGTGGTCACCTCCAGCCGAAGATCGCAAATTCAGAGAAAGGACGGTCCTTATGTTTGCCCTTTGCCTTCTCCTCTGTGAGATGAATCAAAGACAAAACGACAAAACCAAAGAGACGAATGTGTGGAACTAGACACTTGTTGTCATTGATTCTATCTTACAACTTACAAGCAAGCCGTTTGATTCGGCTGCTGACATACTTCTTTGTGACACTCACTCCACTCCATCACACAACTCACTACGCACAAAACTGTAGTTCTCAAAT
>JAMFLO010000034.1:0-159792 GCA_027475765.1 Paralagenidium karlingii
AACCTGCATAATTAATAAACTTTTTGTCCCAGCAACATCCAGGTCCAAGCAGGTCCAATGAATTTTGCTAGGGCCATAACGATTTTGATGTCTATCAATACTCTCGGTATGTAGATTAACATTGCGCATTCGCTTGATGTTTCTTGTAGATTGATCGCTTAAACACTGATTGGTTGATGTTTCTTATAGCTTGATTGGTTGATGTTTCTTATAAATTGATTCAAGGATGTTTCTTATAGATTTATTGATTGTTCTTTACCAGGGCCATAACGATTTTAACACCAATCGGTATCGAAATCAATAATGCAACATCGCGGATGTCATACCGGTATTTTATTTTTATGGTGGGTATATACTGATATGGCTCGCTTACGTTCAGAAGTGGTTGGTTCGTATTCTAAGGTGTGTCTAATGCGTTTCGTCCTTAAAAGGGGGTGTTTCATTGTTCTGTCATCCGGAAATAGTCTTGCCAACCGACAAATTAGGTTTCAGGGGGATGCCGCAAATAGGCGTCTCTCAGTATCGGAAAACGCTGTTTGCGTCGTCTGTGATACCAATGACGTCGATTGCATCATCGCTTTGAAGAGGGTATCATATTTGTTGAGTTGTTGTTCTCATACAATGGTAAGCAGATGCCACAATAAGAAATCTGATCCACATCCCACCGCTCTGGTCCGCAGTCTATGGAAGCATGAGCATCTTCTCATTCACGCAGATCATGGCGCGCGCACTCAAGAAGCAGCAGCCAGTCAAGAAGAGCAAGTCGAAGAAGAGCGCGAGCAAGGCGCAAGTGAAGGTCGGGCTACCAAAATGCACGCACTGGCTGATCCAGGAGGATCGAACGTGTCGCAAGTCGAGGAAACCGTCCAGTGAAAAGTACTGCACGGGCCACTTGGACGAGATAGCGCGGCGCTCAACGGTGGCGCTGTCGTCGCTGGAGGCATCCACGCTGGCCCTATTGCGCAAGTATGATCTGACGCAAGAGATCTACGATGAGACGAGCCAATTGGTTGAATCGGTGCTGCGCGGTGCGGATCCAAACCGGCACCCGGCGATTGACGAAGTGAATGCATGGGAGGCAGCTCAGGCGTTTAAATCTGTGCTCGAGAAGGTAACAATTTCCCTGGAGAACAGCAGAATTTAAATTCAACTGCATTTGTGCCTTTTGTTTCGTCGTTTTTTGTCACTGTTTCACATCTGCTATTTCTGATCTGTTGCATAAACGGAGTTTCATGATCCGCCCCCGTTTGCTCATCCTCCGCTCAACCTGTGCATAAAACGGCATCGAGAGTACCCCTAAGCCTCTGAGAGTGAATGTAGGGACCAGTGTGATGTACTATATATATGTAGGGACCAGTGTGATGTACTATATAGTACATCACACTGGTCCCTACATTCACTCTCAGAGGCTTAGGGGTACTGTATAGTACATCACACTGGTCCCTACATTCACTCTCAGAGGCTTAGGGGTACTCTCGATGCCGTTAATGTACCATGTAGTACATTAACGTGGTCTCTAAGGGGGTCTATCGTCGTCCGATGATTCATACATCCATGAGTCGTCATGCACCTTAGGCAGATTCCAGTGGTTATCTGTTGAATCCGTAATTGGAACGATCTCCACTGCTTGTGTCCCACATTGTGACGAATTGAACTTTGTCTTCGCTGGAATGACCTCATCTTCATTGTCGGAATCATATTCGTCGTCCGAATTATATAATTTTTCCGAATCTGAATTAGATTCCTCCTTATATACCGCGCTATCCGTGGCCACCGGTTCGACATTCGATTCATCCAGTTCTGGAACTTTGCTTACTTCGATATTCGAGGCCTCGACAGGCTCGATTACCGATGGCGCTGGTGTATCAACAACCTTAGCGACGACTGGAGGTATTGACTTGTGGTGGCATTTCTTCTTCTATATTACTCTCCACGACAATAGTTTCCTTATCCATAATAATTGGATGCTTGCCGCATCGTTCTTTTTTGCGTGCAAACAAACACTGCTCTCCATTCCTCTTAATGAAGTTACACATTTTATATGACTAAGGTTATGTTTATTATACTATATATGTGTCGCTCAAGATCATCATAATCTTTTTATGATGTCACACTCTGCAATTTCCCATGGAAGTCACATTAGCGGATTGTCGTTCGAGTGTTGCTCTCGATGTCGATTTCGACTGAGTCACCATGAGTCACCATGAGTCACCACTATCGTGTCTCATCAGCGTATTTCATTTTGATGTCTATTCATTCTCTAAGTCATTGTAGAACGATCTCTATTTTACTGAGTCACCAAAGTCACCACTTTTATCAATATCAATATATTATTATAATAAGGTATGGTATGATAGAGGACATACATGATATGTAGTGACTGTAAATAAGTGGGAGGAAGTTACAAAAAGTGGTGACTCAGTGACTCATGCTGACTCTTATATTTAGAGGTACTCTGGTTAGCTGTCATTGAGTGGAAGGTGGTGACTCAGGTGACTCAGTGGCGACTCATTCGATTTTAAATGCCTGCAGTAACTCTTGGTCATTTTTGTGATTTTGTGAATACCGGTTTTTGTTTTTTGTTATTGGTATATACTGGTTCTTATCGGTTAGGCTCAGAAGTCGTTGGTTCGTATTCTAAGGTGGCTCTAATGCATTTGGTCACTAAACCAAGTTGTACATATTACTGGGTTGGTGATCAGAGGGACAATGGTGTCATCAATTTGAGGTTTTGAGGTTTTTCGTTCATTCTTGTTTCCTTCTCTCCCAGTCTCGAAATTACCACTTGCTGCCCAATCCAAGAATGCCGAAGAAAGGTACAGCGAAAGACAACGCAGATGCGCGACACCAGCAGATCGCAACGCCGCATAAAGGAAACGCGACCAAATTATCGTGCAACATAAAATGTGATCAGTCCGTTAAGGATCTCCTGGCTCCTGACACGATTGAGTTGGCCAACGGTGTCGTCAAACATTTGAAAGAAGAAGATCCTGGTATTCTTGTGCAGATTATCGACCAGAATGCACTGCATCAAGCATTGGCTATCAACGATTCACCTGTACCGCAAGGTGCCAATGCTGATGCATCAGCTGAAGCATTTCGTGCATGGCTCATAGACGGAGCTCGGAATGTCCATCCCAACTGTCAATTCCCCCGAAATTCGCCTTTTTCGTTGGCCTTCCATCAACTAACTCAAGGTGACGCCCTTGATATTGTGTATGTGCAATGGCAACAGGTTGAATGGATTTTCCACCTTCGAGAGAATCGCCGTGGAGCAAATCCGATTGGAAACTTTGCGATTGTCTTTTGGATGGCCGGAACAGGAGTTGAACGAGCCACATTCACTGCCCACCATACCGTTTTTGGCTGATATGTTGGGGTCTAGGGGTACTCTAGATGCCATTTTATGCACTGCTTGAGCGGACGATAGTGGAGCGGACGATGGTGAATGGGGGTACTTGAGATTGTGTTTCTGCCTTTCCCTCTCATCACTCAAGACGGCAGACGAAGGCTCTGGCGAGTTTGACGCACCGCCGCAAGTCAATGGAAGCAACGCATCGGACCCGCACTTCCTTCCTGTCAACGCCGCGAAGCTAACACAGTCGTTGATCAGATTGAGTGACAAGCAGCGCGAAGTTCTTGAAAGAGAACTTGATCAAACTGATGAAGATCCTCTTCTGGTCCCAGGTTTCAATCCGACTTGGCGGCGTCCGGTTGCTGCGGGAACAGTTTGTGACGCGATAGCAACATGTGGAATGAGGACGTTATCGTGCAGCATTTGCGCTCCCGCCAAGTGCGGTCACTACCGCTGTGGCGGCCAAGTGCGGTCACTACCGCTGTGGCCGCCGGCGCTGTCAGAGCTAATCTTCCTACAGAAACACTGGCGTATGCAGTCATCATCAACAAGATCGCTGTTCGTCAAGATGACGCAGGAACGCTCCATTTTTTCTACCAGCTTTCATAGTAGCAAGTAACAAGTAATTCAGCGTGTATTCGTGCTGAAGTGGAGGCGAGCTGGTGGGGGCTTGTTGGCTTCTTGGTTCATCTTGTTCGGTGTGCAAAGGAGCAAAGGCAAGCCTTACATTTGGCTTTCGTTAATGTACCATGTAGTGCAGGACAGGACAGGACAGTTGCCAGTTGGCTTCTTCACAGCATTTGATGGCTTTGTGCTGTCTCTGGTCGATGCACAACGCCGACATCTTGTGAGAACGTCGTGGCGTCGAGTGTGATCGAGTGTTGTGGCTTTTCTGTTGGTGACCAGTCTGAACCCGATGCGATTGTACTGAATCTGTCGTCTGCCATTCGCATCTCTCGATTCTCCTTGACGTCCACACTTCGTTCCGTTGGGATTCTCGTTCAGACGAAGGAACCAATGAAAAGCGTGATACCCTATCTTCAAGGGACCGTAAGCGGTGGGGCGCACGCACACTCTCCTGCAAGCACTGGACAAAACACTTTAGTCCATGGACTACCATCTGTACAATGCCCAGTGGGATGGTTCCGCTTGTTGTCTCGCTCGCAAGTCCTTGACGCTGTTCGCACTTGTGACTCGCCACGACGCAAGTGTTGGCCTGACGCTTCTCTCGCTCGACGCAGTGAAGAGAAGCAGAGGCAAGAGCAAAGCAACTACTGTACCAAGAAAGAAAGACAGGGATCAAAATGGGGATCTTTGTTCAACTTCTTTAACCCGGCTGACCGCTTGCTGGTCTAGAATTGGGTCTTTCATAAATACTTGAGGGAAAACAGTTAGCAAATTGCTGAATGGCAAAGATCCGACTCGATCTTCTTCTTCTTCTTCTTGTTTTGTTGATGCAGTCGTGGGTTGCCCTCATCGATCTTCCTTTGCAGTTTAGTCCATTGGGTTATTCTCGGCCTTGATGGGCTGCACGTTTCCCCACGTGGATGGGGTCGTGTCTGGGTCGTTGCGCATTTCGATGCTGATGATGTAGTTCATTTTGAAGGAAGCGTAAGCAATCCGATTCTTTTGGTTGTCGGCGTTGGTTTTGGTTTGTCTTGAAGACTGGAAATTGCAGAGTGAGGACCTTGGCGTGTTGATCTGGTGGGTTGTGGGCTTTCTAGAAACCTCCAGATGGGTGAAGGAAGTACCAGTACAGTACATGGCGGACGAGAGCGAGAGCAAAGTGGTGGTGAGCTGGCCGGTTGCCCTTACAGTACCGTTGCGCTACCCACCGGTTCCACGGGGGAGTTTGTCCCAAGAACTGAACAAGAGACAGGGAGATGTGGTTGAAGATGCGTTGGGTGAGGAACCTGTGAGAAGTGATGTGTGGGTAGACTGCATAGATGCGAGATGAGCACATGGGGTCTTATACTGTTGGCAGGGGTTTTGAGATCGAATGCTCCTATGAGAAGTGATGCTTGGTGCAAGATTCGTCTTTTCACTTGGACTCAGATGGGTTTGGACTGTCACATTTTTCGTTTTAAAAGCCAAGTCTGGCTCGTCGCACGTGGCTTTGTGAGTTCAGTGGAGATGGTGGTGGGCGCGTGGATGGCACAACTTGAAGTCGGCAACAGAGGAAAAAAGAATACAAAACTGAAGCCGTCTCTTTCAGAGTCTCTGGGGGTTCCGTAGTGCCTTGTCATGGCTTGCCAAGCTGCTGGTTTGGATCGAAGGATCAGTGAGTCCAGCGGGCGACCGACACGATCTTTACACCATGCGAACGCATGTGCCGATCGCTGGTCCTGCATGATGTGAGACTGTGAGGTGTCGACACATTTCGTGCATTCGGTCGCCTGTTGGCTGCCACGTGACGAGGAGAGGGACGCGTTGGCGAAAAAAGAAAAAGAATGAGAGGTGCACGAAGACAAGCCATCCATCTGATTCCAGTTCTTGCATTGAGGATTCTCCCAGCGATACTACTATATATTTATATGTACTTACTGTAGCCTTTGAGCGAGCAAGAATCCTCTGAAGCTGACGCTGCAGTTAGGTTTCCTGTCCATGCGACAGTCGCGTGTCCTTGGGATTGCTCGCCTGCGATTTGTCAGTTTTTTAATTTTATCGGCTGATGACGAAGCCGGCGGATGATGATGCCAGCCGGCGCGAAGAGCAACACGTTGAAGCGGTAAAACACACCGCGAGGTCAATTCGACACAAGATGCGAGCTCTTTTTCCACGTCATTGTCCTTGCATTCGAACCCACAACAAGCCAGCACGTGGCTTCAGCTGTTGGCTTTCGCGTTCTTTTTTCCTCTGTTGCCGACTTCAAGTTGTGCCATCCACGCGCCCACCACCATCTCCACTGAACTCACAAAGCCACGTGCGACGAGCCAGACTTGGCTTTTAAAACGAAAAATGTGACAGTCCAAACCCATCTGAGTCCAAGTGAAAAGACGAATCTTGCACCAAGCATCACTTCTCATAGGAGCATTCGATCTCAAAACCCCTGCCAACAGTATAAGACCCCATGTGCTCATCTCGCATCTATGCAGTCTACCCACACATCACTTCTCACAGGTTCCTCACCCAACGCATCTTCAACCACATCTCCCTGTCTCTTGTTCAGTTCTTGGGACAAACTCCCCCGTGGAACCGGTGGGTAGCGCAACGGTACTGTAAGGGCAACCGGCCAGCTCACCACCACTTTGCTCTCGCTCTCGTCCGTGTCTTTCACCCATTCAGCCATCCACCCATCGGATCATCCATAGACGGCACCACCCGACGGACCACCCAACCAGTCGCAGGAGGCAGGAACTCCACCTCACTTTGCAATTTGCCGTGGTGAAGACAACAACAACCGAAGAAGAAGAAGAAGCCGCCGCTTCCTCCGCACCAACTACCTTGAGACAAGATGAACTACATTGTCAGCATCGAAATGCGCAACGACCCGGCCACGACCCCATCCACGTGGGGAAACGTGCAGCCCATCAAGGCCGAAACCAACCCAATGGACTAATTGAGTGAGCCAAGATCACCTCACCACCACCTGTTGCATCGGGTGCAGAACGCTCGGCCCAGACAACCACCAAGCGTTATGATATCGTTATTTATGAAGAAGCAAGAGGCAGGGAGCTGAGTTGAGTTGGAGTTTAAGACCCAAATAACCACAGAGATCTTTGTACTTGACGCTTTTCACATGGAACCTGTTGTTCGTCTTGCGCGAGGTCTGTTGAGAGCTTCAGTTGGCACCATGGCACCATTGAACCGTGTTGCCCAATGCGCTATGGAGAAGCACCAATATCCTATTGCGAGGTCGAGGAAGCTCTGATAGCGACAACAACCCTTGGAGGAACTAGTAGAGGGGGGGGGGGTGGCAACGGCGAAGTCAGTTAGTCGATGAAACGCCGAGCGAGCGAAAAACGAACAGGACCTGGCGACCTTTCGTACACCGCAGATTCTTTCGCAACAATCAGCAAATGCAAGCAGCGCGCGGCAACGACAACTCACTGGCGATTCACGAGACGCTATTGCAACCGTCAGCTACGGGTGGCCGTGGTGGTGCTGGCTCGATGGTGAGTAGCACACCATCGGTGTTCTCACCAGATCGCAGATATCCAGCAACGATTAAGGAGTCCGAGTGGTGCACAAGCGATGTGGTGCACAAGCGATGCCCAGACCAAAGACAAACCATCCACCAAACTCAACTCAAAGGTCAAACCCGTCAAGATGGCCAAAGCAACCGACGACGGCGTCCAATGGAAATCCCAGCAGCTTCTCCCGGAACGAGCAGATTCTCTGCGCACTGTAGAGATGGGGTTCCAAGTGCGCAAACTGCGTCTGGTGGTGCTCTTTGCGGGGATGGCGCGCTTTGCGTTGGTGGTCATCGGGGTGCTGCGTCGTGGCGTGCAATTGCATCAATTGGGCAGCCATGGAAGTCCCATCAGCCAGACTCAGGTCGACGGGGTCCTGGACCGACTCAACACCATGAGTGGCACAATCTCCTCACAGCTGGTGAACCCGATTGTGGTGAGTGTCACGCTCATTCTGCCTGTCATGTTCGTGTTTTCGCCATCGTCGCCGCTGACAACCAACCAGCGCAGCAACCAGAACCAAGACGACACCAACTAGTGCTCGGCTTTTCTACAGTTGTTACCCCCCATGGCCAAGTTTGTGCTTTCTCATGCGCTTGTGGCACGCCTCTCGGCCGGTTTCTCGAGTATCTACGTCACCAGTTCCAGCCAAACGGTGTTTCGCATCCTGCACAGCGATCTCACCCAAGAAACGATGGGTTCCAACGTTTCCAACGGCACGGCAGCAGCCAACACCATTCTCAAGAATTTTCTCCATGGGTTTGATGTCACCCCTACGTCCACCACTTGCCTCGAGACCGGGTCCACAGACTTTTATGACGATTACTTTAACGATGTGTTGACCACTCGGCACGCCATGACGACCAACGTCGACTTTGCCCTTCCATTGCGTGGATGGATGCCTAATATGATCCCGCAGGAGACGGAGCCCCAACAGAACGCGCTGATCCAGACGGGTGCTTCAGGATCTGATCTTGGCCGGGCTCACAGCCATTGGCATCACCATCGCCTGCGACGACACGAGCGCGACGGGACTTGGTGCAAATGAAGGAGCACTTGCAGAGTAACAATTCCTGCAAAGCGAACGGAACGCATCTTTCAGCGAGATTGTAGAGCAATGGGACGACTTGTTCAACGACAGTTGGGTGGATTAGTGCGTCGGCGACTTTTGCTTTGGCGCAGGCACTGGCACGCATGGTCCCAATGCGACTGTGTGGCAGGTGTTGCTCATGGAACAGCTGCAGCACACGATGGGGGAGAGTTTTCGGATGGATGGAACAGTGTTGTGGAGCGAGGCGCACGTCAAAGACGAACGCTTTGCCCTGGCCGATGGGATTTGGATGGACATGGTGACGCTGGACATTCCTACTTATTCCGACATAGCCAATACACTTTCGCCACCACAGACCTTTGGAACGACACGATGCTTTGGTTCCATCCGGATCCTGAAGAGCTCACCTCGTGGATTCCACGCACAGAAACGATCAGTCAGCTCGAAGGTGGTGCCAACACCTGCACTAATGCGGCCTCTGCGACTCGATATCCGGCACCCATGGTGCACGTGGCGCCGTACACTACGCCCTGCATTCTCCGCGCCAATGAAACTGTCCTCAGCGTGAACCAGCGTACTATGCGTCCACGACTTGGCATCGAGATACTCTTCGAATGGAAGACATAGCATCGTTGGCGACCTTTTTCAGATTGCATCCGGATCACGACAAAGCGAGCGGCGTAGTGGGTCGACTCTGGGAGTTGTACTCTCGAAACAATGTGTCGGAACCAGCCAACGCGCAAGACTATGACGAGATGATGGCGTTGCTGCAGAAACTCAACTATGACAACTACGCCACCTGTGTCACGGACCAGTCCCGACGGTCTTTGATGCTGGTCGGGTATGACAAACGCATGGTAGCCGATCGACTCGTCTTTGACGATGCCCACCGAGTGCAAGTGCTAGACACTGGCATTCGCGCAGGATACTATGAACCGCTTCTTCGTGCGCAAAACACACGCAAATGGTACACCATCGCCATGGGGACTTGCACTGGCAACTGCACGATCTGGCCACGCAACTCGGTGCCAAGTGCGGCGTGGAAGACTGTCAGGGCCTTCTGTATCCGCTCCACTCGCTTCAACAGATGCTGGTGCTGGGCAAAGCCAACGTTGAGGCGCTGTCGAGCGATTACACTTTGAATCGAAAGAAACTCGTGACGCTCAACGCCACTGAAGACATTCCAGATGTGCTTCCAGCCAATCTGCCTGTCTGGACACTAGATTTGGACACGGGCCAAGAGGAGTTCATCGGCTCGCTGTCCTTGTTGACCAACGAGTTCACCAATCTGTCCTGTTCGTACGTGGCCGAAGCCTATATCAACCGCGTGCCGTTTGCTGCTTCTCTTCAGACGAGTGCGGGGGTTGTCATCATGTTTGGCATTGTAGTCTTTTTTGTGTTGCGATCCGAGAAGCCACTCGCCGTTCAAGAGCCCATGCAAGTTGGGGAAGTTGTGCACAACGATACGAACTATCCAAAGGCACTGCTGACGTGTCTCGTGCGGAGTCTGCAACAAGTGGATGGCCAAGGATGTGAGATTCCAGTCGACGCGCAAGTGCTGGAACAAGAGATTGTATTGAAGCATCCGACCAAGCCGTATGTGATCAAGGTGAGTGTGGCTTCCGTCGAGGCCAACCAGCCCAGCAAGAATACGACAACACCAGGCCTTTTAGGATTGTTGTTGGACGAAATGCACTCCGAGGCGGACAAGCAACCGCGTGAACAAGGAGAACGACCTCTCTGAGAACCATTTTGACTGACGGCCGGACGGACCCACTGACTGCCGATACGAGGTCGACGATCAACGCCAGTTTGCCTATGAACTTCACGGTGGAATCCTGACTTACACGAACGTCAACGCGACTCGGTGGCGTGTAACAAGCTCACTGATGAGCCTCATGGATCCACAAAACTGATGGCAGCACAGACGTCCAGATCCGCATGGGCTCAAGGTGTCACCTTGAAGAACACAGTGGGCCTGCTGTTTGGTCAAACTGGTTTAGCCACGAGGTTCCTGGTCACGCATCCTTGTGCGACTCATCGGGAATGCTACTCGATGCACTGGTATTCGTCTGGGTGTTTTGTCAAAGTGCAGGAACTCGGAGTCCATGGAACAGATCAACTCAACACACCACCTGGACCCGATTGAGGCCCATTTCTTGCGCTGATGTGATCAGGTTTGTGTTTGCCGTGGGGGTAGCTGTCAGAGCCGCACCAGCATGACAACACCTTCTTCGCTGTCGTGGTGATCAAACGTGATTTGCGTCACCAGTTCCAGCCAAAAAAAAAACGGCGTTACGCAGCAAAAAAGGTCATCTTGATGTCTTTTGTCATTGGACTACGTCTTGGACGATGCGCTGGAGGTCACCAAAGAATCGCTCACCGTAAGAGTTCACCCAGGTGTCGTGATCGAACGTCGTTTTTCGATTGTGGTAGACGATCGTATCGTATCTGTGACCTTCAAGACGACTGTTCCGGTGTATGCGACGCTTCAGACCATCGTGGGAGGAGTTGTGTGTGGTGGATTGTGGCGCTGCGACCAGCCAAGCTGATCTCGTCGAGGTGGTGGATCCAGAGTTCCTCTGTTGCCGTGTCTGGTGCCGAGAACATTCAACAGATCAAGAAGGCTGCAATCCCGGCAGGCGACCAAGTGGAAGGTTGAAGCCTTATAGCGCTCTGGCCACGACTCACGGTCAATGAGCAAGACCACCCAAAGAAGCTAACAGCAGCAGTGACTACAACAGAACTCTTGGGACTTCTGATGGATGCAATGAGCTGCCACACCGAAAAGCGACGCGTCGCTGTAACACTTGTGCCACCAGACTCTGTCAGGTTCTCTACCGCCAATGCACTAACACAGCAAAGAACCAGCCTGTACTGGGTCTTTTAGGCTTTTTGTGAATGATTCTCTTTGCTTTTGGTCGTCTTCTTGCGTATGGTGGAGCAGCTCCAAGCGCTTTTGAGTGGAGTCACAAGCGCTACTAACGACACGCACTAGAGTTTGTTCCAGTTTCTGACAGACTTGATCGAAGCATCAAGAACGTTGCGCCTTGGACTGCACCGCCTCCCAACATTGAGCGATGCGAACGGCATCAGAAAAAAGAGGTTGGGATCGTTACCCGTCGAGCAAAAGAAGCAAGAAACCGCTGGGCCACAACAAGGTGAGGAGGTCAGGCAAGAAAGCTGCTTATGCCGCGTTTGATCAAACGCACTCGTCACACGACACAAAATGCACGAAGAGCGCGACCAAAAGAGCGTGTTGCCAGCACCAAACACCCAAACACCACTTGCAGACCTTGTTCTGACACGGAGCAAGTTGTTCATCAAGCACCCTACCAAAGCCATGCACGGAGCAACCACCTCGTCCAGTGCCAAACCCTCTAAAGTGGTCGATGACGGTGGGCTAAAGAAATGGAAGAACCAGCCTCGACAACAGCAGTCAATTGGCGCAGAAATGGGTTTCCTGGTGTGCAAGACGGCCTCGTGGTGCTCTTTGCAGGGATGGCACTCTTTGCGCTGGTGGTCAACTGGGTGCTGCGTCGTGGCATCCAATTGCAACAACTCGGTGCCCATGGCAGTTCCATCACTGACGCGCATGTGCAAAGCACGTTGGATCGCCTCAACACCATCAGCGGCACGGTGTCTTCGCAACTGGTGAACCCCATTGTGACTGGTGTCATGCTGATTCTGCCGGTGTTGTAATAGGATGAACTTAATGTAGCAGCGCCAAAAGCGGCTTCGTGGTTGTCTGCGTTGTCGAGATTTGTGCTGACCCAGGCACTTGTGGCGCTCATTTCGGCGGGGTTCTCCAACATCTACGTCACTAGTTCCAGTCAAACCGTCTTTCGTCTGACGGAAGGCGACTTGACTCAACAATCGATCACGTCCAATGGTTCGATCGCTTCTTCCGCCGTCGACACGATCCTCAAAACGTTTCTCCAAGGCGTTGATGTGACTCCTGGGTCGACCAACTGTGCGTGGGATCCCACGTTTGAGGCGATGACGGGGTACCTGGATTTCTATCAGGACTACTTCAGCAGTGTCCTGTCGACCCGCAAGGCCGTGACGACCAATGCGGATTTCTCAATTCAGTTTCGCTCGTGGATGCCCTTCATGCTCCCGGACGAGCTTCCGCCTTCACGAGAAGCGTTGCACCAAACGACGCTGCAGGATCTGATCCTCGCCGGGGTCACCGCCATGATTATGTCTATCGCCGGTTAAGACTATAGCGAACTCGGTCACCAAGCAAACGAAGCCGCGCTGGAGAACCAACACCAAACCCAAATTCAAGTAAATCAGGCGATTTCCAGCTTCCAAGCGGAATGGAACGACCTCTACACCGATAATTGGGACGGCCATTGCATCAACGACGTGTGCTTTTATGGCGGCACCGACGTGTACGGCACCAATACTTCCTTGTAAGCCATGTACATCGAGTATCTTCGGCTGTCCGTGGGACCATCCTTGTAGTTTGATGGAGTGGCATTGTGGAACGAAACGCAGTTTGCCACGGAACGACGTGAACTCGCTTCGGGGGTTTGGATCGACATGGTGACGATTGACATTCCAACCTACGCAGACGATACCAAACAAAGTCCCTACGATCTCGCCATCACCGACACGTGGAACGAAAACACAAGTCTCGAATCGCCTGTCGTCGTGACAAGCAACACGCTTCCACGAAGCACCACAATCAGTGGTCACGAGTGCGGTACAGATACCTGCACCTATGGTGCGTCCTCGACGTTGTTCCCCAGCCCAACGGTGCAGATTGCTCCCTACACCACGCCATGCACTATCAACGCCACGAAACCTTGAAGAGTACCATCGATTCCTTGTTTGCACTTATCCAATGGTCTGCCAACCCTCTGAAAGCCAGCGAGAAAGAATCGTTGGAGACTTTTTTCATAACCCATCGTGGTCTGGACCAGGAGCACGACGTGATTGAGCAGATGTGGGTCCTCTACAATCGATTCAATGTGACGCAGAAAGCAACCGAGCCCGATTTCTCGCAAATGTTCCTGTTGATTTATGCGTTGAACCTGAAGGAGTATGCAGCATGTGTTCAAGAACAATCCAAACACTCGCTGATGGTGTATGGGTTTGGCAAACGCATCGAAGCGGACCGCATCGTGATCCAGGATTCCAAGCGAGCCTTGCAGGCAACCGTTGGGATTGATTATGCTCACCATCCACAACGATTTGAACCGATTCTCCAAGTGCAAAACGTGCGCAAGTGGTATTCCATCTCGGTGGGTCATCTGCAATGGCAAATGCAAGACTTGGCCGAGCATTTTGGCGCCGAGTGCGGTGTGGAAAACTGCCAGGGGCTCTTGCATCCTCTCGAGTCACTTCAAAAGGTGTTGGTGCTCGGCCAAGAGAACATCCATGCCATCTCCAGTGACTACACGTTGAGCAAGAAGAGACTCGTGACACTGCACGCCAACGACGATGCCCCCGATGTGCTTCCAGCCAATCTACCTGTCTGGCAAATTGATGACGAGACTGGACAGGGAGAACTCGTAGGGTCTTTGGCCTCGCTCACCGCCGATTTCACCAATCTGTCCTGCTCGTACGTCGCCGACACGTATGTGAATCGCATCCAACGCAATCATTTGTACCTGGACAAGCTGCAGCAGACGATGTACACATCGGTCATGTATTATCTGTTTCAGAATGCTTCGGTGCGCAACCTCAACACGAGTAGGGCCAGCGTGCAATTATCCAGCGAATCGTATCGCTGGAGTAACATGGTCGAGTTGATAGGATCGTATCGAGTCGTGACGTTCAAGGCTACGGTACCGTATGCCGCTGCGCTTCAGACAAGCGCGGGGGTCGCTGTTGTATTTGTCATTGTGGTGTTTTTGGTCATGCGACCCGAGAAGCGACTCGCTGTTCAAGAGCCCAAGCAAGTCGGCGAAGTTGTGCATGACGATGCGGCGTATCCAAAGGCTCTATTGACGTGTTTGGTCGTATTCTTTGCGAAGCAGACGCCCAAGCACTTGCGATTCCCGTGGATGATCAAGTGGTGGAACAAGAGATTGTGTTGCAGCACCCGACCAAACCATATGTGATCAAGGTGCGTGTCTAGGTTGACATCCCTGCGTATGGCCAAGCTGGTTCCTTTTCCATGGTGCTCGATCCCGCTGATGGCAATCGAGACGGTTGGTGGCGGGACTACATCTACGCCAAAACGAGTTGCATGACTGGACCACGACCAGTGCAAAGGTTGAAGCTCCCCACGACGCTCAAGAGACTTGGAGGTCGTCCATCAGAAGATTGTGTTGCGCCACGCGACGCTGCACTTTCAGGAAGGGTAGAAGCTTCCTGTCCGTTCTGAACGAGTGAGTTGTCCAGACTTCTTGGTGGCCACTGACCCCAGCTTTTGGTAGGCGACCTCGGGGAGCATGTCTCTTGTCGAGTTGCGGTTCTCGTCAACGACAACGACACCATTTACAGAGTTTTGTCTTCGACGATCTTCGGAGGTTGAGCGTTGGTGCCCGGTAATACCGCATGCTCTCTCCGAGGTGTACATGGTGATTCCATGGTGAACGGTGTCCTTGGACTTGCGGGTTCTGCGCTCTCTGACAGACGTCTCGTTCCATCATCAAAACGGCAAACAAAAGAGCAATGCACAACATCGAATGCTTTGTGGTATTTGGCGTTGCATTTAGGGCTCTACTCCAAGGATTGCAAGGAGCTCCCCTGGTGTCGTCGTAGTCTCGCACATCCATTGGCAGGCATCAAAGCGATCCACTACAATACGATGCCGTGGACTCGGTCGGCACTTTTCGCACCTTGACTTGGATCATGAACGACTCCTTTGGATGCTTTAACACAATCTCTTGCTCCACCACTTGGTCATCCACGGGGATCTCGAGGGTTTCTGGACCATCCATGCCTTGAGGACTTCGAACCCGACAGGTCAAGAGCACTTTCGGGTACACCGCGTTGTCGTGAACTAACTCACCGACTTGCTTGGGGTCCTGCACGGCGACACGCTTTTCCGGACGAAACACCAAGAACACCACCATGATGAGCACCAGCGCCACCCCAATGCTTGTCTGCAGCGCCGCTGCAAAAGGAACCGTCGCCGTGAAGGTCACCAGGCGGTAAGAACCGGATAAATCCACGACATGGGCCCACGGATGCAACTCACTGGAAGTGTTACTCGCCCCACTCGAGTTGATGGTTCGAACCGAAGCATTTTGGAACAAGTAGTACATGGCAGAAGTGTACATGGTCTGTTGCAGCTTGTCCATGTACAGATGATTGCGGGTGATGCGGTTCACATAGGCTTCGGCGACGTACGAACACGACAGATTGGCGAAATCCTTGGTCAGTGATGCCAAGGAACCCACCAAAGCCTCGTTGTCGGCGGCCTCATCTTCCTGCCAGACCTGCAGGTGACTAGACAGCACATCGGGAACGTCTTCGATGGCGTTGAGCGTCACGAGTTTCTTTCTGTTCAGGGCAAAATCGGTCGAGAGCAAGTCCATGTTGACCTCTCCGAGCACCAGCATTTGTTGCAGCGATTCCAGCGGATAGAGAATGCCCTGGCAGTTGGTCACGCCACATTCGGCACCAAGTTGGGTCTCCAGATCTTGCATTTGCCACTGCAGGTGACTCAATGAAATCGAATACCATTTGCGTGCATTCTCGACGTGAAGAAAAGGTTGATTGACCGGCACTTCGTGCGGATACTCGAGCCCTTTGATCTCGTGGATCCTGTTGGTGTTTCGAAGGATAAGCCGATCGGCCTCCATGCGTTTGCCGTACCCGATCACCATCATGGACTTCTTGGATTGCTCGTCCATACACGACGAGTATGCATGGAAATTCAACTGCATCATTAACGAGACCAGGTCATTGAGATCGTGTTGATTGCCTCGCTCAGAGACGTTGAGGCGGGTGTACACGTCGCGGATCTTTCCGACCAAGCTGGGCTGCTTGTCATCGCCTGGATGGGTCTGGAAAAAGGCATCGAAAAGCTCAACGTCACTTGCCGTGAGTGGACCATCATACCAGTGATTCCATGCCGCCTTGTACGCCTTGTAGATACTCTCGGTGGTGGTCCCCGCATTGATGATGCAAGGCGTGGTGTATGGCGCGACAACCACTTGAGGGCTCGGAAAACGGGCGGCAGAGGCGCCATAAGTGCAGATGCTGGCGCCACACTCGAGACCACTGATCGTGGAGCTTCGAGGAACCGCTTTGACGATTTGTTCAGGGCCTGTGGATCCCTGGTGGCCGAATTCCACGTTGCCTGTGGCCGAATGCCACGTCGTTGTGATATTGAGGTCGTATTGACTCTGCTTCATGACCGACTCGGCATCAGTGGGAATGTCGACGGTGACCATGTCCATCCAAACGCCTGGTGCAAGCTCGTAGCGTTCGCCCATGATTCGACTCTCGTTCCACAAGGCAGTGCCATCCATCGCAAAGCTTGACCCGGCCAAGTGCTGCAAGTGTTCCAGCAGCAGCACTTGCCACACTTTGGCGTTGGTGCCATACTTGGCAGTGCCATTCGTGAAGCAAAAGGTCTCAAAGCACTTGTCAGCCCAGCTGTCGTCGTACACATCGTCCCAATGGTCTTCGAGACTGGAAAACACTCGGTCGCGTCTGTTCTGGTAGTAGAATTGAAAGTCCAGTGCCTGTTCATTGGCGTCCAAGTCATACCCAGTCGTTTCGTTGCCCACCACGGCAATGCCAATCGCGGTCAGTCCTGCCAGCATCAGGTCTTTCAGCGCCGTCTTGTTCAACGGATCTTCTTGAGGCTGCAGCTCGGCAGGAATCATATGCGGCATCCACGAACGAAATGGAATGGAAAAGTCCACGTTGGTCGTCACGGCCTTGCGCGTGGTGAGTACGTCGCTGAGGTAGTCGTCGTAGAAGTCGGTCGATCCAGTGTTTGTCTCTTTCGTGGGGTTCCACGCACACGCCGTGGACGGTGGAGTTGCATCGAACCCTTGCAAAAAGCTCTTGAGAATGGTCTCCACCGCTGCCGTGCCGTTGGTGGTATTGGCAGTGGTCGCCTCGTGCGTGAGATCACTTTGGACAATGCGAAGCACTGTTTTGCCCGAACTCGTGATGTACACACTCGAAAATCCCGCTGAAATGAGTGCAACCAACGCCTGGGAGATCAGAAACTTGGTCACCACGGGCAGCCACCGACTTCTTTTCTTGGCCGAAGAGCCGCCACTGCCATCACAGGTCTCAGGGTCGAAGCTGGAATGCTGCATCGAAGGCAAAAAGATGTACAGCAGTGGTAGTATGAGCATGACACTGGCCACGACCGGGTTCACCAGCTGGGAAGTAATGGCACCACTGATGGCGTTGAGTCGATCGAGCGTGTTTTGCACACGTTGATCCGGCACGGGACTTCCATGGCGGCCCAGTTGTTGCAAGTTGACGCCGCGGTTCAATCCCCAGACCGACCCGAGAGCAAAGAGCGACATTGCCAAGAAGAGTAGCACCAGCCGCGTGCGATGCACCTTGACACTCATTTCCACACCCGTGGAAGGCTCGTTCATCGGAGGTTGTTTCCAGCGGGCAAAGTCGCCGATCACTTTGGCGTGGGTGACTTGTTTGGGCTTTTTGGGCAGTGCATTTGCAAGCACCGAGGTCCATTTGGCCGGTCCAGAAGTGCCACCGCTGCCACCGCTCGAGCCCCTCGAACCAGACGCCGAAGCCGACAGAGCCGGGGGGTCGGCGGCTTCTTGTTCTTGGACTTGTTCTTCCTTGAGCATGACGATGGAGAGTGCGAGAGAGAGAGAGCGATCAAGCAGGGACCTGAAAAGAAGGGAAGAGTCACCTGTAACCGGTCGATACAGAAGCTGCCGTTTCCGACGCTACGACGAAAGCGAAGACCTTGCTTCCACCGAATGGAATGCGTTCTGGACTTTTGTCGCGCGGATCACGACTTTGCGCAATGTCACGTGCTCGTGGCGTTCATTTGATCTGGGGCTTCGAGCCTTAATGTCACCCTTGTCATTAATCGCACCGAAGAAGTAGTATGATGGCTTCCCATGCTTCCAATGGAAGCTCCTTCTCGTCTCTCCACTCACTTCCTCACGAGCGCTTCTCCAGTGTCGCATGCGGAGGTGTAGACTGCCATGCGAGGGCATTATGTTGCTGGTGGAATCCTGGCTTGAGCAGATCCGCTGGTACTCAAGCAGAACACACTGATCAACTCGTTGGGCAGAACGCACACGCCTCGGATAAGCTTTCTATTGCATTTGGGAACGCAGCAGCGCAGACGCGTTTGTGGCAAACTCTTGAAGACCCATGGCTTGGAAGGGCAGGCAACAATGGGTCGTGGTGGGTGTCTGCTCTGGACCTGACCGCCACGACTGGTCCGTTCTTGAAGATTCGCTGTTTCATGCTCGCAAGCGACTGTTTTCATGGTCCTTGTGGTGTTGGTCCGAGTGATCTCTCGATTGACCAAACGTTCGATTCCGGTGGTGATGGCTCAATCAATGGTGATCCCACATTCTGCCGGCACCGTGTCGTCGACAATGGCATTAACTGGATACTGGACTCGCAATCGGCACGTCAGCACCCATTTGGAGGATTCGAAATGAACTTGCAGGTGCGCAAGCTGTGACAGCTTGTCGTCTTTGCGAACATGGCGCATGGCGTTGTGTTGCTCTGCTGATGGTCTGGTTGCTGCACAGTGGCGTTGCAGCGTCAAGACAGATCTGTCAGTGAGAGCCAAGTGCACCAGATTCTCGATCGTTCAACACCATTAGCCGAACCTTCACGTCGCAGCTGGTGAACCCGATCGTTGCCTGTGCCCGGCTAGTACTTCCTCTCGTTTTCCTCTTTATGCCATCGCGCGGAACTGGTGTACAACGATGCCAAGTATCCTGCTGCACTGTGTGGTGCGTAACCTTCAACAACGTGATGGACCAACGTCAGAAATGCCGATTGATGACCAACCGGTGGAGCAAGAGATGATGTTGCACCATCCGACCGAGTCCTTGTGTGCTGCGAGTAAGCGTCATCCCAAAGCAAAACCGAAGTAGGTTCGGTTGAGGAGGCTCTGAAGGATTCGTCTGCTCAAGTGCATTAACTCCATTAAACATTGCTGGACACCAAATGTTCCCTTTCCATGAACAAAATGAACAAAATGCTGACACCAAAGAGCCCATGCCATGCCATGCCACCCACCTGAGCATCCTCGCTCGAAACCGTGGGAGAGTTCCACTTCCAATCGATTGCTCCGATCCTGTGAAACCACCGACTCGGTGGTCTCTTGTGACCTCGGCTTCCCTCTGTCGATTCCACCCACCTATTCTCTCCAGAGCGCACGAAACCAAATGACACACGCGACCAAAGAGTCCAGGTGGCGAGTATTTCTCACTAGTACGCTTCGCAAATCTCAAGTAGAAGACCACCCAACAGCAAAATGCCAAAGTCATGGCGGGGAAGAACCGGAGCAGTGTCTGGCAAACCAATTGACGGTAAGAGGCTGCCAATAGGTGCCGTTGGACCAAGAAGCCATGTGGACCGTTCACCAATTTCTTCCCATAGCATTCTCGACAGGGAGCCAGTGTCATCAAGCTCTGGCAGATTCATCACCAAAACTCGATGTGGCCAAGCAACAAGACAACGCCATGGGGGCACATCCACTGGAATACCATCGATTTGGCGGCGCAATTTGGTGCCGAAGGCGGCGTGCTCAATTACCAGCAGCTTCTGTTTCCTCGGGACGCCACCCAGCAAAGGCTGGTGCTGGGCGAGGCCAACCTGGACACCCTCTCTAATCCATGACGATGTCTTGAGCAAGAAGAAGCTGTCAGGGATGGCGCACCAGATGGGCTGCCACCTGAAATGGACGTGTGGGAAACTGATCTGGACACTGGACAGGAAGAGTCTTTGGCGGCGTTGTGGCCGACACCTTCGTCCACCGCATTCTGCGCAACCACTTGAACTTGGAGTACTTGCCGCAGGCCCTGTATACGTCAATGTTGTCCTATCTGTTCCAGAATGCGTCCGTGCCAAGCCTCGCCACCAACACTTTGCCTACTGCCAGGGAATCCGACGACCAAGCGCTTCCGTGGCTGCGTTTGGTGCAATTGGTCGAAAGCCGTTGCCTGGGGCGTCTTGCTCACATTGACCGTACTTTGGGCGGCAGCGGCAGCGGCGGCGGCAGCTGCAGACCAAGCGCTGGTTCGGGCTGGTGTTTCGTCTGGTAGTGTTCTTGCTGGAGCTGTCGAGAGCGGCATGTGGTGGTGGAAGCACCCTTCGCCTATATGTCGCGTGCCCCTATTCTCACTCTCGCTACGCTGGTGGAAAAGAAGGCAGCAAGAAATGGTGGCACAGATACAATGGGGAGTTTTTGTTGGTTCCACCGGGTCAGCAAGACGTAGTTATGCCTCATCGCAGCCAAGTAGCTTCTAACCATGTATCGATTGAGCGTCAAAACACACCTATTCTTTGGTCTCTACTGGCTGTTTGCTTCGAGCATGTTCTGTCCATCTGGACGTAGCTCGAACTTGGGAGTATCTTGATGCATGCTCCATCTGTACTCATCCTCTCGGGATCTTGCGACTTCTGAGCGACAAACAGGTCGAATCGCCGCTGATGTCATTGCTACCAGAAGCATCATCAACTTTTGGTCGCTTGCTGCCGGCGCTGTTACCAGAGCCATCGTCGCTTTGCTTGCGCTTGCCTCCGACCACCGCGTTGCCTTGCCAGTTGGTGGAACAGTCATAGATGACCCCCACTTGATCTCCTTGCCCGTCAATCGAGACGTTGGCTCCACCCACATTGATCTTCCCATTCGTCAACGTCACACTCTTCACAGGTTTACCTTCGTACGAGACTGAAGCCACATCGTACATGAACCTGGCACTGCATTGACTCAAGGATCCGTCCTCCGTGGCATTCCACTTGTGATTGGAGTTGCATTGCGCCAGGTGCAGTTGGCCCACAGCATCGCAAACCACACACTGACCAGTTTTGCACGATGCAACAAGTATGCATCAGTGAACGCATTCTGGAACAGAATTTGAATGCCGCGGCAGCAGGGAGAGTATTCAACTCGCCCACCTCAAAGTACTTCAACTCGGCTGTAAACGTACCAGTGCATCCTATTTGCAGCAGATTCGCGACTTGTTGCTCAGCTTCCCCAACAGCCACTTCCACTGTTGGACTTCTTGGCTTGTGGCACAGAATTCCAAAACGAATTGGGATTCGTAAACTGGCAAGCCGCCGGGTTGATCACCACCAATGACATCAACACCTTGTACAATCCGCATCGCCAGGGCCAGGCCAGTGTTTCGTATCCATGCAACTATTTCATTCGACCATATTCCATGAATCTCGACTTTCAGATCAAAAGTGGTGACGCCAATAGTGCCTGCCACAAAGAACGTCAAGCATTGACGGGTCCCGACAAAAGCAAATCCTTCACGGTTGCACCAGATAACACGGTGTCGATCATGCGGGCGTTTGCCGATTGGTCCATCCCTGGAGCCTCCAGTAACTTTGTTGCCTTGATGGCGTTTGCCACGAATACGGCCAAACAGTGTCTGGCAGAGACCGGCACCAAGCTCAGTCGAAAGGCCATCCCAGTGCTTGTGGAATCGAACAGGTCATGCGCCTCGTTGAAATTGTCTTGAAAGTCGACGTTCCGATAGGATTTGCCGTCAAACCAGGTTTCTCCCCGACATATCACCTTTGGCCGAGACCACACGACCATGTTGGTCATAATGGAACGTCCACGATGTCAAGTCTATCTTGGGCTTCTTAAACTCGGCGGTCTTGATGGTCACTGCATTGTTTGGATCGGAGATGATCTTGAAGAACTTGCCGGGCTCCCCCATTGCTGCCTCAAACTCCTTTGTGTTTTCCAAGTCGAGTCCACTCGACCTTCCATGAGATACCGACGATACAAAGTCCACGCTCCTGCCCCACAAGTAGTTCCAGCAGTTGGCATCACTGATATCCCCGAAGCCATTCGGCACAACGTGATGACGTAGTTGGGTTGAGGCTGTCGACCATTCCTCTCGTTTCACTGCACACCATTGCTTGATTCAAGTAGTTCGGCGGTGCCGCGAGTAAAAAGCCAACAAACCGTCGATTACCATCTTTGACGGCATCGACAACATCCAGGTCGATATCTGTGAACATTTCACAGACCCCTTTGGTGACCGTGAACCACTGGCAACTGGTTTTGGTTAAGCAGGTCTTGGCAAACTGTGGAGGATCCATAGACAAAGAAAGAGGTTTTCCATTCTGGTCGGTGATTGCACCTTTCGGTCGCACGTTTGAACTTTCAATCTCGCCGTAGAAACTGTGCTGAGGGCATATCCTGCACTGAATGTCTTTCTTCTGCCTCTTGGAATCTCGCCCGCCATCACTCCCGAGCAGTTCTCTGTGAATTCGACAACTCTGCGCTCCGCACAGACTCAACTCACAGGGGATCGTACCATTAGATGGCGCGGTTGCATTGCTTGGTGCGATGGTTCATTGACTGAACGCGTTGGAGTGCTTGTGCCATTGGTGCGATTTCCAGATGCAAGCGAAGTAGTCGGACTGGGCATGATTGTGGAGTTTGCTCCACTGGCGTTTGTTGCACGTGACGGCGTCGAGACAGGAGTGGTCGAGTTCTTGACGCTTCCAACCGTTGTGTTCAATGGCTTTGAAGGTTTGGTAGTTGCATTGTCACACTCCCTGTTCCAATTGGCTTGGTGGTGACAGAAGGAGTTGTCGGCGCTGGTGCTAGGGTCGGTGTCGAGGTCGACGTCGTGTTGGAGACTAGTGCTGTGAGTTTGGGTGTACCGCTCGGGGATGACGTTGTCGCTGGCACGGACCAAGAATTCGGAAGAATCAATAAAGGTGACGTACTGGCAACTGTCTTTGGTGAGGTCAATGGGGTCGCCACGGGGGGTTTATTCGGTGGGGTGGAAGTGGTTGCATCCGGCTTCTTGGTGGTTGCCGGTGAAGTTGATGGAGTGTCAGGTGTTGATGTTGATTTGAGCGTCGTGGGAGCTTGCTTGGATGACTTTAACTGGATTGGATGTGGCTGGCGATGGTGTCGTCTTCTGGGGTGGTGACGTTTCGGGTGGAGAAGTCGGCTTGTTGGTTTTGGTGGGGATCGGCTTTGTTCGGGTTGGCCTTGGCTCTGTCGAAAGCACTCGATGGACATCCGCGACGTCTTGAAGATGCATGGGGCTACGAGAAATGGAAGCACTAACAGCTTCCAAATGGAATCCAATGGCAAATACGAGACACCCTGTTGCTATCAAGGCAGCCAGAGTCCACTTGGTGTGTTTGGAGGAGGCAAGTTCAAGCTTGGGGTTCTTCATGGTGGCCGGTCGAATGCCAATTCGAAAATGACCCCCTCCCCCCAGTTGAGTGTGAAGCAACGTGTCGCTTGGCATCGATAACGTTCGAGACGCCTTCCACTTCGTCCAAGACGGCAGTTTTGGTGGAGTCGATGGTTGGAAAGGTGTTCTTGCAACCTAAGAATGGCATGGCGATCCACGCCAATGGCTTCAAGTTTGCCACGTTCGAGGGAGGACTTCAAACATTTACTACCCATCCACCATCATGATGAGGACACGTGCATCTCACGACGCCTTATGGTGATAGGTGCAATACAGACATGGGCAAGTGTCGCCATCAACTCGGTCAATGGAACAATGTGGATGGTCGTTGCTTTCACACGGTTTCCAATGCACTTTGCACGAACCACTTGAGCAATCGAACGGACCTGTCTCCTAGTAGTGAGTGGTCTTGGCTGGATGAAACTGACTGGTCGTGTCGTTCATTCTTTCATTCATGCCCCATGGATCTCGTGCTTGATAGCAAGTGAGAGACGGGAGAGATCCACAACAGGTAGCCTGCAAAGGCATGAGCTGAGGGTCATATGGTTCACCATGAAGTCGGGCATAATGACTACACCACTATCTAGGAACAACTATGGCTGTGGATGAGGTGGCAACAGAACCGATGAGTCGTCGAGCGGGTGAGATCCAGTGTTGTTACTCGTCAAAGTGGGATCAGAGTTGTTTTCATCTGCAAGTCATGACAGGAAGCATTCAGAAAGCTCTTGCGCGAACGAAAAAGACACTCGCGTCCACCCTTGTTCATCGTCCAGTGTTGTTCCCTGGCACAGAGGGGTGCGAATGCTTTAATGGTGGCCACACACACCCATCTCTGCCAGACGAATGCTGCTCTCATCTCTTCCGAGGCCATCAGAGAGAGAGAGAGAGAAAGAAAGAAAGAAAGAAAGTGCTGTTCCTCCAGTGACCAGGGCCGCTGGCTCATGACCGAACGCTATCCACACTGCATAGACCACAAGCCACGGTTCCATTTCACCTAGAGGAACTGGTTCATTGGTGGCCCGAGGGTCAAGATGTCACGTGACCCGCTCGATCCAACATCCCATAATCTGACTAAATCTCCAACCACCTTATGGGCCGGATGGGAGACTACTTGTATCGGCATGCGCACACCATTGTGCCAAAGCCTAGTCAAACCCACAGCCTCCGTCGAGTGCACGAGAAGCGAATGGCAAAGGTATCAACGAACTCATGTGCCAAACGGTTCTCTTCACTGCTCATCCTAAAACACCAGCCAAAGTCCGACCTGTTTGCTCTGGTGGTGGTCTAGAGCAAAGCATTTTCGACCGACCCAACACCATCAGTGGAACCATCACGTTGTAGCTGGCGAACCCGATCGTGGCGAGTGTCAATGCTCATTCTTTCGGTCATCTACGTGTTTAATGGCTTCGAAGGGAGAAAGGCGGCGGCGTACGGCGTACCACAACAGACATGGCGAGACCAGCACCAAGAGCTGCACCGTGTGGACAATGTGTGCCAACGCTGACATAGTTGCTGATCGCTCGAAGTGTTGGTGGCGCGCATCTCGGCAGGCTTTTCGAGTAGTTACGTCACCAGCTCAAGTGGCACCGTGCTTCGTATCATTCAGAACGATCTAACGCAAAAAGCGGTGGTATCGACCATCACGTTTGATGGAAGCGCAGCTCTCGACACAATTGTCCAGAGTTTGCTACAGCGAGACGACGTGACATCGCTGCATCTGATTCGCGACGAGGTGCAGCCCCAAGCAATTGCGTGGAGAGGTTTGATCTTGGTTGGGCTGATTGCCATCGAGACCTTTGCGAAGACCGACCCATGGCAAAAGGTGTTTGTACGAGCAGACTGACACCCGGTTGATCGATTCAATCCTGGGGCCGAGCACATGGAGCAATGGCATGACCAGGTTGGCGATGGTGCAGGCTCCGGCACCCTGGAATGAATGAGCACTATCGGATCTCACCCTCGCGACCTCTTGAGATGACTTGTGTTGAGGATCCAACGACCGGCCATACGACGACGAGGGGGTCCACTGAACGGCTGCATTCGATGGCTTGCGCCTGACTGCATTCGTCTCCAACCAGCCTCCGTGCGCACCAATTGCCCTATTCACCATACTGCAATGACGCCATCGGTCAAGCGATGGGACGTGTCCCAGATCCCTGCTCTGCCAATCAGAGAGCGCACGATGGCCCTCGATTTTGGACCAATCCGCGTCGCTGGTTGCGAATCCCATCCATCGGATTGGCTGAAACAGTTTCCCTCCTCCTTTCCTTTTTCTTTCTCGTTGGTACCGTAGTAGTACGGTACAGTTACCGGTATGAAACTGTGCTCTCTGGTCCGCCTCTCCACATTCGGTTGCTTGATACTCTTTGCCACCAACTTCAGCAACACGGGGGGCAACGGCTTCATCGTGCTCCAACGTTGCAGGTGGGTGGGTGTGTTGGAGCTTTGGCTGGCTGTTGGGCACACGACGACGACGTCGTCTTGCAGTCCGTTTGAATTCTGAATTTGATTGTGTTTTGTAGGGGGCTGTGGGCTGTTGGCACTCTGCTGCGTGTGGTGGCCCCAATTGGTCTTTTCGCAACGAAAGAAGCAAGTGACGTGCAGAGACCAACACTTTGGCGGGGCTTTTTTTAGCGCCACCCGAGAAGAAGAAGAAGAAGAAGCAAGCAGCAAGAAGAAGCAAGCAAGCAGCAAGCAGCAAGAACCCACTGAGGACAAACAAGAAAGCTCGAGAACACCGTTTGGGTCCAAGGCGCACTGGCTCACTGGCTCACGGGTTGACTGACTCATTGGTTGACTGACCGAAGCGGTTTAGTCGCGTCTGGTGCGGAAAGGAGGGGAAGGAGGGTGAATTCCGCAGAGAGAGTAGGCAGGTGTCGTCGACGGTAGTCTACCATCACAGGATCTCTCGCGTGCATCGTGCCGCCTTGAACCAGAGCACTCCCACGATGCATCAAGTGCAACCGAATGTGCATCGCTACGCCGCAATGGGCACTCGAAGCACTTGCACCAAAATCGACCTCCTGACGCCGTGTTCTTCGTCGTCCATGGGCTTTGCACACCAACGCGCCATGCAATCCAATGGCCGTGGCAACAGTGATTCCACCTTGTGCGTGCCTTCTTCGACCAATTCATCACCAGGCTTAACCAACGATGGCTCCACCACGGTGTTGTCAACTTCGGCGCCCAAAAGAACAACAACTGGCTCCATCTTTGAGACCCTGATGCCTGCCCGCCGTGCCAGTGTCGCGTGGGTTCCAGACTCGCTGGCCGAGAAATGCTACCATTGCCACGTGTATTTCTCTCTGGTCGTGCGCAGACATCATTGTCGACGATGCGGCAATGTTTTCTGCGACTCCTGCACTTCTTCGCGAATGCCAGTGGTGTCGCAAGGGTTCTTCACGCCCGTGCGCGTGTGTGAAAAGTGTTTCAAGGCGGCCAAACGAGCTCGCCCCCGGATGCGCAACACACGCAATGAAGGCAACGATGAACCGGCCGATTACGGAAGCAGCTTTGACAATGAGCCAACCCAACAGCAGGGACAGGAACTTCACGATCAACTTTTGCGTGAACAGCAACAGGATCAATGCGCGATCTCCAGTTCTTTCAACGAAGCGTCCAGTCGCAGTCAGAACCGGTCTTCCCAGGCGCCCTTTCGACGCTCACGAACAGCGGACGATGACACGTTTGGCGAAGATCCGGAGCAGGACCAGCTCCATGAGTTTATGCCTGGCCAGTATCATGTGCACAGTCACTGCGAGATGAGCCATAATTCATCTTTGTGGAGCGACCAAGACAGCGAAGATTTGCTTGGGTCGCCGACTTCCAAGTTTCGACTCAAGACGCTTCCGGGTGAAGTCGTGATGGTGCGAACCGAAAATGTGCGCATTTCGTTTATGGAAAGAACACAGCACACGGGAACACTCTGCAGCACCAATTTCCGACTAGTGTTCAATCCAGATGCTCCGGACCTGATCAGTGCTGCTGGTGGACTCGATCTGAACTTGTGTCTGCACCCAAATGGTGTCAAAGAGGATGAATTGCCCTACGAGAGTGACTGGGACGAACCTCTGAATGCGTACCAGGCCATAACGCTGGTGTCGATCGAACGAGCCAAGCGCAAAGAAGTGGCAGAGAGCGACATGGGTGTGATCGATCTGGTCTGCAAGGATTTCCGCCATGTGCAGTTCTTTTTCGATGGACTGGTGGGGTTGCAGTCGTTCAGTCAGTTTGATGCAACGTATAATCTGATTCGACAGTATGCCTTTGGCGAACCAGCCGGTCCGATGGCGGAATTTGCAAAGTTTTCCATGGAGAAATACGATTTGGTGCGTGATGGATGGAAAGAATACGATCCGGTCGAAGAATTCAATCGCATGGGCGTCACCCATCAAAACAAGTGGCGCATCAGTCGACTGAATCAGAACTACGAGATGTGTCCAAGTTATCCGGCACTCCTGGCGGTGCCGTCGAATGTGTCGGACCACGTGTTAGCGCAGGCCTCCAAATTCCGATCCAAGGGACGAATCCCGGTACTGTCATGGCGCGATCCGCGCAGTGGGGCGGTGATGTGTCGAAGCAGCCAACCACTTGTGGGGTTGGGCCACAAACAGTGTGATCGTGATGTGTTTTTGGTTCAGGCCATTGCAGCCTCCAATTTCTCGTCGAGTCGTGTGGTCATCATCGACGCGAGACCATGGCGAAACGCTGTGGCGCAAAAGACAATGGCGCGTGCAGGTTACGAGCTCACGGCTCGCTACGAGACGAGGCATCTCAATGCGTCCTTGAAATACGCTGATATGGATTTGTCAGGGCAACGCGCTCTATTGCGTTCTCAACTGGAAGAAATGGACCCTTCAGCATCCATAGTGGGTCAAACGAGTGACTCACTGTCGATCAGATCTGTGGAATCGAGTGTTGTGACTGAGTGCAAACTGGTATTTATGGGCATTGAGAACATCCACGTCATGCGCAAGAGCTACAACAAGTTGCTGGACTTGTGTATTAGCAAATCCAACAGCAGCAGTAGCGAGAAATGGTTGGAACAACTGGCATCGACTCGTTGGATGGAGTTTTTGTCCCGGATCATTGGTTCTGCGGTGGACATTGTCAGAATCATTCGAGACCAGAAAGCTAGTGTGCTGGTCCACTGCAGCGACGGATGGGATCGCACCACCCAACTGGTGTCGCTGGCGCAAGTGTTGCTGGATCCTTTTTATCGCACGATTCATGGCTTCCAAGTGCTGATCGAGAAAGAATGGTGCAGCTTTGGCCATAAATTCCGGGATCGCACTGGCCATGGACTGAGTAACTCGTCCTCGGAGATTGCTCCGGTGTTTTTACAATGGATCGATTGCATTTGGCAGTGTCAAAAGCAGTTTCCAAGTGCTTTTGAGTTCAACGAGCGGTATCTGATCTTTGTGTTGGACCATTTGTACTCGTGCCGCTTTGGGACGTTTCTGTATGACTCCGAGCAAGAGCGACGCCAACAAGAAGCCAAACGTCCGACGGTTTCGCTGTGGACATTTCTCAATGCGATGGATCGTTCGGTTGTCGTCAATCCTTTCTATCACGCCTACGAAGCGCCACGAAAGAAATGGAAAGCCAGTGTGACGGCAAGAAGGCACTGCTTTGAGATTCCTTCCCAGCACACTGACAGTACTCAGCCACAACCTTGTTCTCGATGGAACGTTAACATGCGAGGCTCTGGGGGTGAAGAAGGCGAGAACGACAGTGGTGCAGCAAGTGGAAGCTCAGGTGCAAGCGCAGGCCTGAGAGATCGAAGTATGTATCCCAATTCGGCGAGTTCGCTTGCGTCCGGTGTGTCTGAGAGCGAGTTGTCATCGTGCCAGTCAAGCCCACGAGGCCCGTCAGGAAACGGCGAGTCAGAGATGGCGGTTGGCGCCGATATTGAAACAATGTTCGACTTGGAGCCAGTGGATCCGGCCCATGAGGAGGGTTTTCAGCAACAGACTGGAGACTCTCTTGCCTTGAACCTGATGGATGAAGAGGAAGAAGAAGGTCATTCGTCGTCCTGTTTCCATCGCATTGTTCGTGACTTGGACTCTGGTCTTTCATTTCCACAACCGGTGGAGTCTTCTGCGACTGGCAAAGCTCCTCAAAAGGTCATGCTTAGTCGACTGGTGTCGGCACCCGCGACGACGGCAATCTCACAAGCACCTGCGAAACCGACTGAAGTACCGAAAACGGCAGCTGAAAAGGACGCTGGAGACACTGGTAGCAAAGACTTGGCTGCTCCTCCACCAGTGAAAACACCGCCAAAGTCGGACGATTTGCTGTTGAGAAGCAGAAAGACGCCGTCGTTCACCAACGTCCCATCGGTTTTGGATCGTCCAACCCTCAAACGTCGTTGTTCATGTCCGGTACTGTCGTTGAACGCCGTGTCGTTGAATGACCACGTGCGTCGTTCGTCTTGCAGTGACGACCAGGATCCGCCCACAGGAGAGAGTAGTCTGGAAGACGAAATGACCGCGAGCAACAACAGCAACAACAATCCCAACGGCAACAACAATCATGACAGGTCCCATTCCAACTCTTCGGGCAACTCGACTGGTGATGGCCAGGTGCTGTTTCCTAGCCACTCGCTCAAGATTTTGCGCTTTTGGACGTCGTATTATCTGCGGTGGGACTGTTCGAGTCGAAACGAACGCGACGCCAACGTGGAGATTGAGATTTCCCATCGTGACGTTTTATCCCAGTTGCAGCGAGCGAAAGAGAAACTCGAGACGGTGCAGCAACTGGTAGCGACACAAGTGCCCTCTCCGCTGTTGCGTGGTGTGTTGTCGTCGCCAGTGATGTCGCCAACGTCTCCGTTTGGCCGGGTTCCTGCTTCATTTTCATTGGCACTTGACACCGCCGTCACCAAAGAAACAGAAGATGTTGGGCGAAAAGAAGACCAACGAATGCGCCTGTTGCTTGAGCGTCAGAATCAGCGGTTGGAGTGTTGCCTGATGAGCTATGAAGACCAGTTCAGTCGCGTGTTGCTTGGTTGAGCGAGCGCAATTGATTGATGTAATTAGAAAGAGACCTGTACACTACAACACTTGACAAAGCCAGAGCCATCTTGTGGATTCATTCAAGACCAACACAGAGAAACGTCGATTTTGTTACTGGAGAAGGCAGTCTTCGGTCGCTCGCTTGCCCTTTTTGTCCAGCGCCAGTTGTTCTTTGGCGTTCCATTGCTCTTGAAGAGAGCTCAAGAGCGCTTTCTTGTCCTGCAATTCACTGTCAAACGCATGCAGATCTTCATCCTGTTGTTTGCTCAGGGTTCGAATGTCCTATGATGATCATGTCCAAGATGAGTATCGAGCTCAGTTGTGAGATGGACAACACGCACACGCACCTGGATCATCATTTCCTTGAGTTGGTCCTGTTCGATCGCCAGTTTCTTGCGTAACTCGCCCAGCTCTTTGGCTTTATCTTGCTCAAAGCGGAAAAGTTCTTTCATGTGTTCGGTGTCCACGTGGCCCAACTCCGTTTCCAATTCAACCACGCGACGCGCCATTTCCTGTTGCTTTTCCATCAATTCTTTGGCTTCTTGATGGAAAGTGCGCGAGGTCTTGAGAATCTCCTGGCTACTGGCCAATTGCTCGTGTTCATGGCGTTGCGCAAACGCACGCACTTCGGCTTCTTTGGTTCGCCGCTCTTGGCGCAATTGCTCCAACTGGCTTGAGAGCTTTTCATAGTTGTCGCTATGCAGCGATTTCAACTGATCAACTTGTTTGCGTGCGCGGTCGATTTCGTTTTGTTTGTGATCGATTTCCTGCTTCAAAGTGGTCTTTTCATCGTGCAAACGCGACGAAATGCTCTCAATTGCACGCTCATAACTCTCTTTCTGCTGGTTCAGAAGCTCTTGGGTAGCGCGTGATTTGCCTTCCAGCGTGCGACTCTCGGCCTTGAGCACCGCCAGGGTCTTGGTCAGCTCGCTCTCTTTGTGCTTCATGATCTTCCGCAGCGCCAGGCTCCACGTCAGCAGATCAGTCGACAAACGATCACTCGCAAAATCCGCCAGAATGATACTGGGGCATGGACCTTTGGCTTGTTGTTGGTATTGGGCCACGTTTTTCTCCATGACATGACTGTTAGCTGCGAAAGAATCTTCAAGGAACAACGTGGCCTGCTCAAGGGTCATCTCGTGGTGGGTCGAGAGCTTCTGCTCGTCAATAACGCTCTGGTCCTTAAAAAGCGACTCGAGAAGCGCGCGATTGTACCGCGCACTGACTTCGTCGTTGCGTTTGTACGTCTTCTCGAGCAATTGGGTCATAAACAAACTCAGTTCCACGTGATACACGCTGAGGTTCACACTGGAAGACTTGAGATCATCTCGGTACAGCTCATTTAGTGCTTTAGACCGCGCGTGCTCGTAAAAGCGATGGATCGCCGCGTCGTCCACTGGGGTAGCATACAAGCTGCCACTCAACTCGACCTGCTCCGAGTTCTCGAGAATCTGGGTCTCCATGGCTTTGGCAAACGTGCTCTTGGCGTTCTCCAGTGCTTGTTGGCTTTGGCTCTGCACCACACGGTCCCAGGCGCTCGAGATCACGGGCGTGGTGCCGCTATTGAACGCCAGCACATAGTTGTGCGCCAGCGACACCAGCATGGAGCCACTGAGTTCGTTGTTCATGAGCTTCTTTGGCTTGAGATTCTTGAAGATTTTGCTGCGCACCACGTCCACTTGCTTGCGGAATTCTTCGCGAAGCGACTCGTACGGCTGGTGGATGAGTTCGCGCAGCAGGTTCTCGTCGTTGAGCGGTCGCACCATGGTCACACAGTCTCTTGTGGGGAAAAAGCTGGCCAACAGCGAGCGGATGTGGTTCTTCTCGACAACTTCCGAGTTGTCTTTGGCGTTGCCAGTGGGTTGCTCTTTGAGCGCGAGCTCCAAGTACTCTCTTGGGGTCACTTTCTTACCGTCTTCTTCCAGTTGCAGCGTGAAATCTCTTACAACCCATAGAAAATCTGGAAAGAATTCGGCCAAAGCACTCGCATTTGCCGTTGGATCCGCACTTTCCGGGTCTTCTCCAGGGTTGCCACTAGTGTTAGCACTGGCGTTGGCGTTGGCGTTGGCCGCTGCCGCTTTGATTTGGATGTATTTGGTGAGATGCACCACGAGCGAGAGATCCTCGATGGCACTCGAGTCGATGACACCACGGCTGTTGTAGATGAACAGCGACGACAGCAGCAGTGCGATGGCAAAGAGTCGTGAGTCCTGGGTCTGCGAGCGTTGGGTAGAACCCAGGCCTTCGGTGTCCATGAACACGACGGTAGTATCCGGCTTGAGATGCGATCCCGTCAAAGACGACGACGACGACGAGGCCTCCTTAAGTGGTTGGCCCCAGATCCAAATGCCCTTGGTGCACGCGTTGACGGTGGCGCCGACCTGGAACATGTCGCTCGCTTTGTCTCTTCCCAGCAGCAGATTCAGCAGATACGACTTGCCCGTGCGATAGAGCCCCGCGATGGATACGATCGCGATGGGTCCGCGGATGGATTTGAGAAAGTCGATGGCTTGGGAGTTGATCTCGAAGGCGTTGTCATCGCTCAACGTGATGAACGGGATCGGCGCCGACAGCGACTTGCCATTCCACGCAGAAGAAGATGCTGAGGCTGAGGCTGAGGCTGAGGCTGAGGCTGAAACAGCTGAAGAGGAAGAAGGCGACACGAGCGACGCCATCAACGAACGTTGGCTGCTTCAAGAATGCAATGGCGCCGTTCGCCCTTTGGCCCTGATTTGGGCTCAGATGGCAGGTGTTTCCCCACCCTTTCTGATTCCTTGCGGTGGCTACACAAATCGGCACTTGGGAATCCCTTGTTGGAGTGAGTGAGAAAGTGCTTCGACAAGGGATTTTGACGTTTGTCAAACATGATGTTGGCTCGGCTGAATGGTACAACGGCAAGACGGCTGGGTGGGCAGCAGTTTGGTCGGCTTGGAGCATTCAATCCTCAGCGACATGCACTGAAGACAAGTGGTTTCCATCGATGGCTGAAACCACAACATCATGAACTTCATCGTCCACAGGCTGTGAGCGCAAGCCGGTCCACACGTGTTGTGGACACTTCGCGAAACGTTGTGGCCAGCATGGGCCTGATTAGCGGTGGCTTGCTGTGCACCCGAATGACCAGCGATACGTGGCATCCACAAGAGTCAGTCGTGGCACAGAAAGATCAGGTCAAGCAAGGTGCCATCACCACCAGCGCCTTTGAAGTGGACTCGTGGCTGGACCATTCGCGCTCATCGTTCGAGAATGTGCTTCGTCCCATCCGACGTGAACTGCAAGATGACAATCGCAAGGCGCTGGCTGGCATCATCGCAGCCAACACCGTGGTGTTTGGACTCTGGCGCTTCTCCATGGGTCGACCCATGATGGAAATGTTTATGTGGCGCCACTTTGCGTGCTCGTATCAGGCTCTGGCTCAGGGTGGCCGCTATCACACACTCCTGACGTCAGCCTTCAGCCATATCACGTTGCCTCACTTCGCTATCAACATGTTTATGCTTTGGGAGTTCGGTCATCACATTCTGGCGCCAAGTCCCAACAAGCGCAATCTGGACGATAACGCTAGCTGGTACAGCCGCGCCATGGCCAACTCGCGCTTTGTGGAAATGTTTCGCAGTGCCGTCAACGACCCTCTCTTCCAATGGCGACCGAAGCAGCTGTCTTTGGAGCAGTTCATGACGCTGTATATGGGAAGCATACTCACTTCGTCGACGCTTGGAGTGTTAGTGGGCAAAATGCGTGGCACTGGCACGAGTACGTGAGCTTTGTGGTTGGGCTGACGATGGAGAGGTTGTTGATTGGTTGCTTTTGTTATCGTTGGCGGTGTCAATAGTCTTCTCGCTTGGTGCAAGTGGTGGTGTCATGGGCATTCTCACGGTCTACTGCCTCATGTATCCTGATAGACAGGTAGGCACATGTCTGATACCAGTTTTGCCGATTGGTGGACCTATTGCAAGCACTGAAATGCTGACCGACGCATGGTGTTTTCGGCGGATAGCTGCTTCTTTTCGGACTGGTGCAGCTTTCAGCAGCAGAAATGCTGAATCTGACGACTGCAGTGAATTGTGTAGGCGCAGTGTTCCAGTCGATGGCGTCGATTGATTTTGTGGGTCACATCGGCGGTCAACTCGCTGGGTATATGTTTGAGGAATACCGCAAGCAACAGCAGCAAGCACGATAGAGTGTTGAACCGTAGATATAAGGGAAAACATCACCGCACGTCCCGCGTTATATCTGTCTTTCACTTGATTCGGCTTTGAGCTGGTTTGAGCGGTGTGCCACGGACCATGCCATGGCATGTCACAAGACACGACAGCAGGCATCAACCAACCAAAGGAATTCTGTTTACGGTGCTGTTTACTCTGCTTGTTCGAGGTAATCCTTGACTTCGCTTGGTGTCAACACGTGGAACTTGCCATTGTCCTTGATGATGCCCACTTCGATGTTGTGCTCGTCCATCTCGCCCTCAAAGCTCTCGCGAAGCGTCAGCAGCGCTGTATGAATCGCATCTTCAATCTCCAATTCCTCATTGTAACGCTACACAGCCATCTGTCAGCACTCCTGAAGGTTGTACCGAGAGACACCAGACTCACTCTCTCCAAAAAGGTCTTGGCGCTGACAGAGTCCTTGCCAATGGCAGTGGCTTTCCAGCCGAAATAAGATCCAGAAGGATCGATCTGATAGAGTTGCGGACCATCGTCGTCGTAGCCCGCAAACAAAAGCGACACGCCAAACGGACGCACGCCACCCGATTGCGTGAACTCCTGCATGATGGCTGCCAGTTCGCGCACGAGAACACTGGCGGGTGCATGTTCCTACTCAAGAATGCAGGAAACGATCAGCCAAGTGATAGAAGCCGAAGAATATCAAGATAGAAACCCATACTTTGTACTTTTGGAAGTAAGTTTGCGCTTTCTTTCGAGCCTTGCGCACCAACACGCGGTAGTCTGGGCCCAATCCACTGTACACGACGCCTGTCCACAGGATTTTCGGGGGGTTCTGATGAGCAAACGCCTGCCTCTGCATTTATAGACAGGAATACACCCACCAGCAGTTTCGGAGAGCATGGAGATCTTGTTGTAGGAGGTCTCATCGACCAAAATGGTCGGCAATTTCTTCTCGGTCGCGATCACCACGCCGTTTTTGCCTGCCCAGTCAAACCAAACGGCGCAGAGCAGTCATGGATCCATTTAGCCGTTCAGCCATTCAGCATATATTCAATACATCTGATGCCAAGTGAAGTTCTTCCGCCGGTTTCCACTGCCTTGAGCGCATATTCAATCTGCAAGAGCTTGCCCGTGGGATTGAAAGTCGTAAGACTGAACGAGTATGCCGAGTCTGCCATTCTGGTCTATTCATGCAAGTCAAAATGAATTCAATGTTCAGCAACTTGCTGTTTGGATTCGTCCACCCCTTCAAAAATGCTCTTTCAGCCGTTTTTCTCTTGAGCCAACTGGCGGCCGCAGTCCGCACCTTGTTGCCCCCACGATTTGCGGTTGATTCCTTTTCCTGTTGAGGAGAAGAACAAGGTTGCTGATTGCGCGGTTCGGCTCAACGCGAGAGTGAACCGGTTAAAAGATTCGGAGTTGAACTCGAACCGTGAAGGTTTTTGCATGGTGCAATCGGATTGGCTGAGAATGTTTGTTTTCCATAGACCTGATTCCTGCTGGATCTGAACGAATCAGTCATGTGGGTGAGGAACGGCAATGGCATTGGCAATGGCATTGGCATTGGTGGCATCAAGTCAGGTTGTTAGAAGTCACAGGTGGGCAAACACACGGTATGGCGACCAACGCCCCCGTCCCCCCCCCCCCCCCCCACCGCACCACCGCACCACCGCACCACCGCACCACCACTGTACACTTTGGGCGGTGCAACAATTGGGTCACTTGACTTGGCGCAGAAAGCACATGGTGGTTGTGTGAGCCCTCCAAACGAGTTCCTTCAAGAAATGCTCAGTACAGGGCACTTGGGAAAGCCAGGTTCCACTGGAGACGCCATCTCCACCAAGCATGCGTCAAGCCAGAAAGAACTTCATCTCTCTGATCGGGTTCAGGAAGGAAAAACCTGACTGGTGTTGTCGGTGCCATGAACCTGGACAGACAGCAGACAACCAGAGGACTTGGGATGAGTGCAGAAAGACCAAACAAACTTCAGTGCAGTGCGTCGGTGACGTAGAGAGCCATGAGCGAATGATCGTTTTGCTGTCATCAACTTGATGCGGCCACCATGGAATGGACATATCGTGATGCAAGAGAGCAGTCAACCTCCAGTTCCCACGAGGTGGACGAACAACCAAGAGGATTGATGAACGCTGTATGGATTCCAGATTCGCTCGCTGGCAGATCCATCTATCGCACATGGAAACAATGGATGGGAAACACTTGAATTATCGCCTTCTTGATCGCAAAGCAAAGCCGTCTGCATCAACAGGAAAACCTTTAGTGTGCTGTTTGCTCTTCCCGAATCCGATCATTTTGCAATTCGACTTTGATTGACCACTGCAATGGCCAAATCCAAGCATGACACCAACCTCGCGCGTCCAAAGTGCACTATCGTGCTCTGGATTCCGCACGACCAACGTTGACCTTTCCACCTCTCTCAGCGAAACTATCCGTCCAGATGCGGTGGGCATCCATCGAGAGCTCGTGGGAGCGAAGCCGACATCTACCAAATTGACTAAGCGAACCAATTCACCAGCCACGACATCACCCAAGAAAGAAACACCAACACCAATAGGTTCAACGACGAGCTCGCCAATCACAGCAAAGACGGCACCACCAACACCTCCCCAGACCACCGCTGCACCACCAGCTACACCCAAGGTCAACAGCGCCAGGATCAACCGCACCCAAGACGACAGCACCAGCTCCAACCATCACCGACCTCGACGTTGGTGATGACTGCCTGGCCCAAAAGCAACAACGCCCACCGCACCAACCAAGGCGCCAAACAGCTCAGTCACGACTTCACCTCCAGTGTCAATTTCATCTCTCACTTCGACGCCAGCGGCATCACCAAGGAGCTCACCAAACGAGCAAATGCCGTCTCCAATGCTACCACAACGCCAACGCCAACACCAGCACCGACTGCTGCTGTGGCAACCAAGACTACTGCAGGTGGGAAGGTGACGGCCAGATCTCCAACGACGACCAACAACACCACTGGAAGCACATCGAGCAGCAACGCGTCAATTGCTTCCACACCAACTGCGCCACCCACACCAGCTTCTAATGCAACTGGCCCGACGATCACAGCCTTTCCGACCACATCGGTTGCAACTGGAACTCGTTCCAACGAAACTAACTCGACGTCGCGTGCGGTCAATGGAACCGGTGCACCAGGCAATGCAATTGGTTCAGCCAACGGAACAATCCCTTGTGCTCTGAGTTTGTGTGGTGTGGGAAGTTGCAAAGCTCGTCGGGCGCTGCGAGTAGCAGCGGGTGATGTTGTAATGCAACCAGTCAACAAGAGACCGATGCCAGGTGGTGAACGAGCGATGTAGATCACAGTCAGCCAGCAACCAAGAGACGCAATGGCGGTGGATTATTGTTCGAGATTTGCACTCGATATGGATTCTATGGCCAACTGACCAGCGCCAATGTGCGACCAGCTGCACCACTCACCACGGACAAGAAATGTGTCATGCCAGTAAGCGATCGCGGAGAATGCGGATTGTACATCCGTATCGTCCATCGAAGTAAGAGGTGTCGCACCCGTGCAACTTTTTCTACCGGCCATTCATCTTGAGTCTCGCCTTCACGATCGATGAAGGCATCCAGGAGGACTCGGCATGCAGAAATGCCTTCCACGCGATCCGGATACAACAATCGGGAGTTCTATTCCGTGGAGGCATACGACACCGTCACCATCACTCGCGTGTTCGTTGATTGGGCGATGCCGCAGAGCATTACTGGTGCCGTTGGTGCGATTGCCAGCTGCAAGGGACGAGGTTGGAGCGGATGTGATCTTGGATGCGACACGATCGGGATCGAAGTCGATGAGTAGGTTACGCTTCCCGCGAAGGCGTTGGATTGCTGTGGAGACTTGGTTGTTGCGTTGTTCGCACTCATTGTGGCCGATGGATTCGGTGCCGTAGAAGTCAACACTGGTGCTGGAGTCGGCGTCGAGGTTTGTTGACGACATTAGCTGTGACTCTGGGTGTTCCACTTGGTGACGTGGTCGGAATGGACGACGAGTTTGGACGCGTTGGTGGAGCAGTAGAACCTTTTGGTGTCTTGGTCGGGGCCGGATTCGGTGTACCGGTCGGTGGATAGGAGGTGATTGCAGCTGGCCTTTTTGTGGATGGCGGGGTTGGTGCTGCTGTGATCTTCGGTGGAGGTGTCGTGGCTGGTGAAATAGTCGGCTTGTTGGTGTTTATAGGCGTTGGCTTTGGACTTACTGCAAGCTGTCGATTGCCACCCCCCACGATCTTGATGAATCTTTCAGTCTGGAGAGGAACGGCCAAACTTGTCCAAGTGGAAACCAATGACGATCATCAGACAGCCAATCGCCATCACGACAGCAATTGTCCACTTGGTGCGCTTAGCAGCGGTGGACGTAGGAGAAACAGACTTGTGGTTCTTCATGGTGGTCTTCCGAACGCCAATTTGACAATCAGTGATGTTACCGAGGTGATCGAACCGTTGGTGCTGGTTGTACCGGCATAAGAGTGATCTTGACGTGCTGTCATCATTCAAACATATTGATCACGAGTGCACTTGCCAGAGTGGAGCAGTCACCACGTAGCAATAGCTTGAAAACACTTAAGAGATGAATCAGTTGGGGGCAAACGATGTTGCCACTTGACCCATGAAGGTTCGTGTCGGTTGACTCAACAGCATGACCTGCGTTGTGTCCCGCGGATCATTTCTGTGCACTTGCGGATCCAAAAGCCTTGCACTGTTGCTTCGTTGGGCGCCATTCGGCAGTCACACCTGGAACTGGAGTGTTGACTGCACCACGAATGCCCCCTTTGACTCAACTGTGATGTGGACTTGTGCTGAAGATGTCAGCTGAAGCTGGCCACTTGCAACGACGCTAAATGCTCGCATTCTATTCAGCGTTTGCGTGTGCCTGAGTCAACAGCAAGAGTTTAGTTGCAGTGTCGGACACTCGTGGCGCACCGAGATCGGGAGCGATTTGGCGCTTGGTTGAGTTTGTTCCTGGTGATCAATGGTATCTGTAGTGTCTGATTCGATGGAATACGCGAGTTATCATGGTGAAGCTCCAACTGAGCAGTTCTCCAGATGGCGAGTTCGACTTCTGTGACAACCAATGAGTTTCTTCGTGAGCCAGTGTTGCAGGTCAAGGAGTTGTGAATGAAAACAAATGGAAAGACCACAACATCGACCATTTCATCCATCAGTTCTATCTATGCCGGTCTCGTCTCTCATCCTTTCTCGCGTGAGTACCGTCGGGATCTGGACAGCACTCGCCTGAATTCTGCCTTGAAGTCACACTTTGCCTCTGAGTTTCATTGAATGGCAGCTTGGCACATGAGACTCGTCATCTTTGTCTTCGTTGTCTTGTTTGTCGTCCGTCGCTTCCCCTGCCGTATTCTTGGTGTAATCATACACTGCACACACATTGGACGACTTATCGTTACCCTCACCCAACTGCGCAAACTCGCCATTAGCAAGTTGAATCTTCCCATTCGTCAAGGTCGCCGATGTCCGAGAACGCTTTGGGTACTGTGGATCGAAGGTGACCTCAGCACGATCATATACGAGCTTGGCATTACACCTGTCCAATGTTCCACCTTTATCGGCCGACCAACGTTGTTCTGGGGCGCCTGTGCAGTCTGCAAGCGCGAATACGGCTGAGGTAGCACCCGCAGATCACGCATTTTCTGCTCCCACGATGCAACAAGTATGCTCATTCAGGAACACCAGTTGACCGAGGTTGTCACCTGTCTCGGCCAGACACTTGTTCCGAGCACTCGTGGCAAAACCAACCAGTGATCTAAAGTTACTCGAGTCCCCAGTCGGCAAAAGCACGAGTGATCTGGATCTTGTCACCAACCATGTTGAAGAACTGAAAATCGCCTTTGAACGCATGCTGTGCCAAGCTGCATCTAGAACCCGGCGGACCGGCGAGCATTTTGAAGTGGAGGTTCATGAAAAGGGGACGGTAGAAATAGTGGGTACGACGTGAACATCCCGGGTTCACGGTTTGGACTGTAGAGAACGTTGGTATCCGCGGTAACGAGAGCAGTTGCACCAGCTGCTGTCACCTTTGCTTTGGCAAAATTGTTGATATCACTCAACTCGTTAACTTCGAAGTACTTTAATTCGGCTTTCATGGTTCCATTGCACCCCAAGCCGAGAAACGATTCGATTTGCATCTCAGACATTCGCCAACAACCAGAACCAGCGTTCGACTTGCTGGATTGTGGGACGAAATTCCAAAAAGAATGGACATTTGTGACCATGCTCGTCATAACGATACGTCCAGTTTGGAAGCGACTTGTCGCGATCCTTGCCCATGAACTGCAGGGTCCCAATCACAACTGGACTCTGACTCTTGATGATATTGTAGAAATTCTGTGGCTCTCCCATCGCGTCATTGAATTCTGCTGTGTTTTTTGTTTTGGCTCTGCCATATCGAGCTTTGGAGTAATACCCGCGATAGAGAGTCCAAAGCCCCGCGCCACACTGATTCGTCGTATCCGGTACCACCGAGAGGGTGTTTGAGGTGGTTTCACACATTTTGACGGTTGGCGAGTTTCGGTCGGCACCCATTATCTCGATCAACTTTTTGCCCTTTTCGCAAGGCACCTGGCGATTCAAGTCATCGGGAGAAGCAGCGAGTAGGAAACCAACATAATCATATCCTGAATTCTTCACATCGAGATCAGCACGCTGGAATAGTTTACACTCGTATTGCTTCCCTTGAGAGGTGGCTGTAAACCACTGGCAAGTGGGTTCCGTCAAACAGAGCTCAGCACACATATGGACTTTATCGACGATCATTGCTTTTTTTTCACTTTGTATCTGCTCCGCAGGATTCACTTCGCCGCTTTCGATTTTGCCAAAGTATCCATGGATCGTACACAGTGCGTACGTGATGGATTCCTTTGCTTTCTTGCTGTCCCCCTGAGATGCACCACCGTCCACTGGCCGTGGCGATTTCGGTCGAGTACCCAGTTCGCGATGAACACTACAACTACCACCACATGCCTCCAGAGTGCAAGTCGTCCTTGTGCCGTTTGTGGGGTTGGTCCCGTTGGCTGGAAGCGTGGTAGTGCTGGTCACGTTGGTGCCCTTTCCAATCACACTTGAAGCAGTTGGCAACGTAGAAGACGAGGTGTTTCCACCAGTGAATGAAGCGTTTGTGCCTGATATGGTTGGTAAGGGAGGGAACGAGCTGACTTTTGGGGTGATAGTCCCATTGGCAGAGGACACCAGTGGTGTAGGTGTGGCCGTGTTGTTTTTGACTGGCTTGGTCGTTGCATTGACTCTTGTTTGAGATGGTAAGTTGGATGTTGGTGGTATTGTAGTTGTGCGTGGAGTTGGAGAAATGGAGGTGTTTCCAGAGGACACCGTTGGTGGCGGAGTGGTGTTGATGGTGTTGGTGGGCTTCGTGGTCACATTCACTTTTGCACTCGAAGCAGTGCCTGGTGGTGACGTTGAAACTGTAGGGTTTCCAATGGGTCCCGTCGGAGTTTGGAGTGGTCTGGTTGTCGCAGATGATGCTGACGCTGGAAATGTTGTTGCTTTGGTTGGCGTTGGTGTCGGTGTCGGTGTTGGTGTTGGTGCTAGAGTTGTTGGCTTGACTGTTGTTCGTGCTGGAATTGGTGTTGGCGGTGGTGTCGTTGGTTTAGCCGATGTCGGTGCTGGCGGTGGGGTGGTTGACTTGGGCTTGGTTGGCGTTGGCGGTGGTGGTGTTGCTGGCTTGGTCGTCGTTGGTGCTGGCGCTGACGTCGCTGATTTGGTCGTCGTTGGCGTTGGCTTGAGTGTCGTTGAAGCGCCAAGCACTCGATGAACACTCGTGGTGTTAAGGGCCTCGAGCGAGATGGACGAAGTTCCCAGGCGGTCCGACAGGAAGTCAATGCCAATCGTAAACCAACAAGTTGCAGTCATGACCAGGACCATGGCTGCTTGTTTGGTGCGTGTCGAATGAGATGGCTGCAGATTGGGAACCATTGCTTGTAGCCAACGCAACGCAGAGTGCAGAATGAGAATGGTCCGTCAATCCATTTTGGATCGTGTAATGGCATCCAAAGCCACAACCGTCGTCGACACGTGGAGAAGTTGGAGTTGGAGCTGGTGGCGATCGTGCTGTCATTCAAACGCGTTCAAACGCTGTCAATGAATTTCAAAGGCCGTGGCGTGGGATTCGACTTGGTGTCCATGTCAATGGAGATCGAAGAGTCTGCAAACTGTTTTCGTGGCTGCCACGGGTCATCAGAAGGTGGTGCATTGGCTTTTCAGATTCCCCACTGACTCACATTTATCCCACAGAGATCCGTCGAAGTCCATTCGGTCGTGTACAGGCCAACGTGGCAACAGAGAGAGTGACTCTTGTGATTGCTCAATGGCTGCAACTTGCCAGCTGTCGGGGTTCGAAATAAACGGTGCATGCAACCGTGGCACTTTTATGTTCCCCAGCACCAATCTTTCCATTCCACGTTGCTGTCGAGTCTCGTTAGCACCGCTTGGCTCCACTTGCTTCCCGCTGCCGATTAAAAGGGAATGCTGCCGTTGGTGATCGTTCAAGTGGCCTGTGAACGCGTCGGTTCGTTGACTCATGTGCTGCGTCACGCCTCGTTGTTTCTACTGGACGTCTACACTCTCCAACTGCGTGACGTCGTCCAAGCCAACGACTTGGAGTTGCTCAAGTACTTGGTTTTGGACCCGAAATGTCCACTTGGTGGTGGGTTTTCTGTGGCTGCCGTCGAAAAGGCGATGGAAATGGCCATCGCGGAGAACAAAATGACATTCCTCCAGTTTTTGCTCACTGAGGCGCCGTCAATCCAGGTCAGTGGACTGCCTACTTATGTGCTTGCCGAGTTTTGTGCCATCCATGGCAATCTGGAAGCTTTGGAATGGTTGTTAGAGCATCATCAAGTGAGTTGTTACAAGTGGGTGCTGGATAATGCAGCCAAAAGCGGTCATCTCCACGTGCTCCGATTCCTCATCCAGGTCGTCACGGACCAACAAGGAGATGATGCGGTTGATCGCTGCCACCTAGTACAGATAGCCATCCAAAACGGCCATGATCATGTGGTGAAACACCTTTTGAAAGCATCCAATCTGAACAATGAAGAGTTGAGGTCATTGCGTCACGATGCACTCAATAAAGGACTCTTGAGACTGGCGGGATGGATTGACGTTGAGTTCTCCGAGATGCCATTCTATCGTGAAAGTCTTGAGACTCATATGCAATACAGCGGAGAACAACTGGGGAAGCGACGCGATGTGGAAGAGCTCAAGTGGTTTGTGCAGCAGTATCCTGAGTCTTCACTTGATGCAGAGTTGTTGGTTTACGCGAGTGAGGCTGGTGATGTGACCAAAGTCGAGTGGCTGCTGGATACGCTCAAGTTGCCAACAAAACATGAAGCTCTTCAAGAAGCACTCGCCCGAGCATGTGCGCATGGACACATTGACTGTGTCAAAGTGCTTTTGCAACACGGTGCGAATCTGAAGTCTCTGGTGCAGGACCAAGCAGTCATGAATGGTCACGTGGAGATGGTCGAGTTCCTGCAAGTCGAGCACAACCTGACGTTTTTCAAGGACTTCGACACGAGTATGCAGAAAGCAGCTGAGAACATGCATTTGGAGATGGTCCAATGCTTTGATGTCAGCAAACCGTTTCCACCAGGAGCGTTGATCAAAGCTACCGTGCATGGAAACATACCCATGCTCCAGTTTCTTCTGTCGACACCGCACGATGTCAAGGTGTATCGTGAGATGATGAAAGAAGCGTTTTTTAAAGGTCAAGTTCAAAGCGCACAGGTTCTCTATGAGCACATCACCAGTCATGGACTCCAAGACACGATCCGTGACGATTTTCGGAGTCTTCGAACAGAGCTGCAGGAGACTCCGATACGTGCATTCGATAGCAATGGTCATCTGATGCTCGGCGTGTTCTTCTTGCTGCTTTCCCAAGAACCCACGAGTGATCTTGAAGGAGAAGATTTCAGTCAGATCCTATATGCGGCCCATCTGAGGTCCAACCAGGTGCCATTGATCCAATTTCTCTACGATCGAAAAGTCGCTGGATTCGAAAATGATATGATATCTAGAGCGGCTGGTCGAGGATTCTTCAAGATGGTTCGATTCTTCTTGGAGCATTTCAGTCATGAATTTGTACCTTCGGCCTTCTGCGAAGCAGCTGAAAACGGATATCTCAACATCGTCAAGTACTTGTTCCCCTATTTGGGCAAAGAACTGGTTGTGGATATTCAGCGCGTCGCCCGAAACGGTCATTGGCGCGTGGTGCAGTTTCTGTGTGAGCACGAGTCGACCATTCTTGATTCACCTTCGATGGACTCACCGGTTCCCGAAGCATTTTTGGAAGCTGCACGCAATGGCCATTTGCAAGTGGTCAAGTATCTTTTGGAGAATTACGAGAGCCGTGAGGAACTGGACGTGGAAGAAGCTTTTCATCTCGCGTGTTGTGGCGCTTTTGTGAATCTGGTGCAGTGGTTCCTGGACCACGAAGCAGCTCATGTTGATGCAGCGGTGGGGTTGCAGGTCGCGCGAAAAGCACTGGAGACGGCTAAACGGAAGCTGGAAGTGGAGCGCATGATCGCGTTCTTGGAAGACCAACTGACGGCAGAGAGAAGTCCAGTAAAGCGTCATCGTATTGCTTCCGAGTAGATGTGGTAGTACAGTCAAGCCAAAGAAGAGTACCAGTGCTCTGCAACCACTGGACGCTGGTGTCACCGCAGCATTCAAGCAAAATTTTCCCAAGACAACATGGATTGAGTGTGCTTGAGAGTGGAGAAGATGTGAATGTGAGTTCTTTATACAAAGCAAACGTCATAATAGCGACGGAATAGGTATCGAGGGAACTCAATGTCCAACAGTCCTCGATAGGCAATTGCTGGTGCCATACTGGCATTTAGGGTGTGTTCATTAGCCATTGAACTCGGGAGATGTCAAGGAGCAAATCCTCTGTTTATGGTTCGGTGTCGGGCTCTCCTGTCGCCATCGGCGCGTTTCTCGCTGGTTTTTGTGATGGTCCCCTCAAGCGTGTATGTACTTCTTGTGATAGAGTGGTTCGCGTTTTTATCCAGTTGGCTGGTCCCAGAACAAAGCAGGAGCAATTGCGACAAAGTTCCGTGGAGATGTTATGGTACTTCTTGCCATTGCTCGACTTGAATGGAAGGGGTATACAATCGCCATGACCAAGTTCCGTGTTTGCCCTTGGCCGCAGTGCCATGTTGAAGGGCGATGGCTGTTCGGCTTGTGCACCAAGACCAAGTTCAAGCAACATCATTTGGAAGCCATTCCGAGAGAGGACATTTGGGCAACACCTAGCGGTTACAAAAGACACTGAAAGGTTTTATAAGGTTTTGAGGTTTATAGGTATGTCAGTGAGGTTTTAGGTTTTATCTGGTCTTTTCGTTTTCTGTTTTTCATGTTTTCATGGGGACTTGGAGTAATGGTACCTAATCGGCACGCATCACACACCTTGGGCTTAGAGGAAGACTTGGATAACTGCTGGAAGATGATTGGCCATTGCAGACTTGTCGCACGAGAAGTCTTGGAGAAGCAGAAGATTCTTGAGTTTGGTTTCTGTGATGAAGTGGATATTTTTCCTAAAAGGAATAATAATCGGGGTTCAATTATTCAAAAATCAAATATGGTATACAGACAACCCAAGAACTTCGAATATTTGAGGATGCTCAAACCAAATGAATTGGGTATGGGTATACTACACCTATTCCAACTGAACGGTTGAGACAAGCACCATGTTAGGGAGAAATCCCACAGAAAGCGATCGGAAATGAAGTCAAGAACACGTGATCCTAACTACTCAACAGAATTCAAGCAACATGTGCTACGAAAATGGAAATCGAAACCCAAAAGAGAATCAACATTGACTTCGCCAAACGATTTCAGTTGACAGAAGGGACCTTGTATCGGTGGTTGAAGCAAGAGCGGTACCAGCAAAATGGTCAACAAGCGCCAAAAGTTGAAGACACGGACACCAACGCTATTCAAAACTGGATTACAAAGCGATTGCAGAATCAAGAAGTGACAACGAATGCAGTGTCGCAAAAGCTACGAACTCAAGCTCCTCAATCACTGAAGATGAAGACTTACAAGACTCAATGGCAACTTGCTTCAAGACTATTGGATAAGGCACACAAAAAGCAACTGGGCTATGTGCACCGATGCAACCAGTACAAAAAAAAGCACCAGCTATCCGAATTGTGAAAACGCTATGCCGATGCAGGACACGATGTGGGCCGAAATGCAAGAACAGACAAGCATTGCGAGAATGTTCAGTTGAATGTTGCGGCATACAAGCGCGAACGCCGACGCTGATCACTTGTGACTGCTCCAATCGACGCATGCAGTTGAAGCAAGAAAAGAAAGTGAAGCGAATCAGTTGCGGCGAAATCATTGGGACCGGTCTTGCAGCAAATGAAAGCATCAACAAAGGCGACTTCATCATTGAATTGTGATATAGTGCTTCAGAAATTTCTGTTGAAGGTTACAAGCAACATTACGAAGAGTTGCAGAAAGCCTTAAGGGTTTTCAGAGTGTGACTTGAAGGTATACAAAGTAGGAGTTTATTTTTGGATTTAGGACGTGCCGAGCAGGAGTTTCAACTACTGTTCTACGTCAACAGTATCTTGTAGGTTTAGTGAGGTTTTGAGGTTATGCTGAGGTTTTACTTGAAGGGACACGCCCCTTGAAGATGGCACCCCTTCAAGACGCCTCAAAGGCCCCTCAAAGTCCTCTCAACTCATTAGAATCACTTTTACTTAGAGCCACGCAAGTGACCAAGAATCAACTTTCTATCAAATACTCCAGTGTTCACCCTATTCTTCATCTCTTCCAGCTCCGTCATATCTATTGTCTCCAGACCATTTAGAGGCCATTTGATCAGAGCCCATTGAGAGTCTGTGAGTATTTTATCTCCACCAAAAGTAGATAGAACCGGTAAGCAGGTCGAGTGTAACTCTGCAGTCCCGACCGAAGTAATCAACGGCGCAGATGACGAAATGCTTAGATGGTGGATATCAGTAGTTTTCAAGTAAATAATCGTCGCAATTTTCAAGCAAGTCAACAACTGCTTGAGATATGTTGGCAATGGTGCTCCGCAGCATCGCACTGATTTCTCTTCTTGTTCTTCTTCTTGATCGCGTCCTTCAAGTCTCCCACAGACTGGTTCGCACCGCTAATGCGAGTGGGGGTGTTGAAGTTGCCCATGTGGCGGTCACTCCCCGGAAGAGTGCCGTTGGCATGCCAAACGACCCTCGATCCAGTGACTTGTGACATTGTGCATGCCAACAAGACCGGGCGCACGGGGTGAATTGAAGACCAAAGCCGCAGGACCGTGGAGGTGAGTGGCTGAGAAGCCAGTTTGAGGCCTATGGCCGTAGGGAGGTAAGATGGATCTAGATAAGCGTAAGAAATAAAGCTCACTCTCAAAACTACCAACGACCTACAAGTCTATTCCCAAGTTGAAGATCTCATAGCCTTCGCTCAAGAAACTAGCGCGTTCTTTGGAGCCATGAGTCTATGTAGGCATCGGACACTGGACAGAGTTTCCGTCCGAGTGTGTTGGCTGTTGGCTAACCATGTGCTGCTGCAAGATGCATCGACAACAGACGTGCAAGTGTTTCACACAATAACCAGCACCGAAGTGTTGAGCCATGACTGCAGGTGCCAATCCATCCAAATCCTCACCATTCATCCACGACACCACGTCAGCGTTGCTGGCAACAGCAACTCCCATGGCCACGTCGTGGTTACAGCTAAAAGCCAAGCGCTATGGAAGAGGTTAAACCATTCCCGATTAAACATTATGTCGAATGGTAGCCCCTGGACAAGGGCACGATGAATTCCTGTGGAGACAGCACCAGATTTGGAGGAGCAGAAGGAAGACAACCAGACTGGGCGTGTTGGTCAGAGCAAACCAGTGCTCGTACTAGAAGTGGGGCCCTACAAAGTGCAAAGGATGAAGACGACAGCCTGAATGTGCACCCAGGACGATGCCGAGAGGGACCTGGTGTTTCGGATTGTGCTGGCAGCCCCTCCAAACTATTTGCACCAAGAAACGACAGGCGCCAGCATGCGACCAAGGATTGACAAAGAGAACAAGTAAACTGCCACCACTTAGCCAAGTCATGGTCACTGACTTGATTCTTTGACGATCGCTGTGTCTGTTAGCTCAATGACGGGGTCAACAGAGCATCCACATCTACAAACACTGCTTTGTCTTTTTCTCCTACCACTGCTGTTCTGCCAATCCCGTGGGATGAGTCAATTAATTCCCAGCCACTTTTCGTTTCTTCGATCGGGTCTCATAGCAGCTCTCGACTACTACCTCTTTGCGTTTTTTCGAGCCATCGGCCGGTTTGCCGTCGCGGGTCTTGGTATAATCATACACCACTCCGATTTCATCCGACCCTGCCATCGTCACATTCGTGCCACCAATGTTGATCCGCCCGTTGGTCAAGGTGACGCTGGTCCAAGTCTTTGGACCATCCTCATTGTCGTCGTCGTAGGTGATGCGAGGAAAATCATACAGGAACCTGGCATTGTTACATCGGCCCAGGGAACCGCCTTCCGCGGCTGTCCATTTCTGTTGAGGGCTTTGCGGATTGCAGTCTTCCAGGTCGAGAGCGTTGGTGGCGGCGTTGCAGACCACGCATTTCTTGGACTTTCGATGCAACAAATACGCCTCTTTGAACGCATTGCTGAACGTCAGTTGGTCGAGTTTGGCGCCCGTGTCGGCCAGACACTTTTTGACCTTATTAGTCGCAAAGCCCATGATTGGAGCAAAGTTGCTGGAGCCGCCACTCATGGACCAATCGGCCATCACGCGCGTGATGGTGACGGAGTCGTCGGGTGCCATCGAGAAGAACTTTTTGTCGACGCCGTCCAATGCGTGCCATCCCTTGGCACAGGCCGAGTTGGGGTCGGCGCTGACGAGTTGGAACTCGAGGTTCATGAAAAATGGTCGGTAGAAGTAATTGCACGGATACGACACAAAATTCTGCTTCTCGCGTGATGGATTGTACAGATCGTTGACGGGGATGGTCATCAAATCCTCGGCGTGCGCGGTGGCTAGTTTGGTTTGCGCTGCGCCATTGATGGTCTTCAATTCATTCACCTCGAAATACTGCATTTCCGCTTTCATCTTCCCCGTGCAACCCAGCTCGAGCAGGTTGCCGATTTGTTTTTCCGCCATCTGCCAGCAGCCGCCACTGTTGGACAGATTGGACTGAGGCACGAAGTTCCAAAACGAATTGGGATTGGTAAACTCGTTGGCGACGACATGACCAGCAGCAAACGACATGCAAGTGTCTCTGGAGTCGGTTTGGTGATGCACGTCACGGAAACGGTCCTGATACCCTCTATCGCGATAATCGCCGTTGACGAGGTTCTTGCTTGAGATGGATCCTTCGGCCGAAACCACGCGACCATGTTTATCATATTTGAACGTCCACGTCGTCAATGGATCACCACCAGGCTTGCCACTGCCCGCGAACTGCCTGGTTGCGATGGTCACGTCTGGCGTTGGTTCCGTGATGATCTTGAAATACTTTTCAGGATCTCCAAAAGCTGCTTCGAACTCGTTGAAATTGATTGTCGAAGAACTGGTGAGTTTTCCTTTGTTGAGGTATCCGCGATACAACGTCCAGGGTCCTGTTCCGCATTCATTCACTGGATCAGGTAACACGGACCACCCAGAAGCCGTTCGGCACAACGTGATGGAGCCCTGAGCTCCACTCATCTCTCGCTTTTGCGCGCACACCATCTGTCGGTTCAACTCGTTGGGTGAAGCAGCCTTCAAGAACCCAACAAATCTTGGTTTGCCATCTTTGTCCTGATCCGCGACGCCGAGTTGCACGTCCTGGTACAACTCACAGAGCTTGTCCTTGTCCGTGAGGGTGAACCACTGGCAGTTGGGTTCTGCCAAGCATCTCTTGGCACACGCCGGAGCATCGGCAACTTGAGTACCGGCCAGGTCTTTCGTTCCGGTCGCGTCTTTGGCCAGTGTGGTTGGTTTCACGTTGGTGCTTTTGATCTGGCCGTAGAAACCGTACTCTGAGCAAATCTCGTATTCAATGGCATTGGTTGGCTGAGTCGCACCAGTTGCTCCAGTTGTACCCGATGCAATGCGAAGCTCCCGAGTGGCTCTGCAACTCTTGGCACCGCACAAACTCAGGGCACACGGAATCGTGCTGTTTGTCGTGTTGGTGGGTGAAGTAGTGACATTGACCGGGCGCGGAGTAGTACTGGTGCCGTTGGTGCGATTGCCGGCTACAAGTGACGAGGATGGAGTGGGGATGATCGTCGTATTGCTTGGACGCGACACGGTCGGGATCGGAGTCGATGAGTTGGTCACGCTTCCCGCGGTAGAACCGGATGGCTTTGGAGGCTTTGTTGTTGCGTTGCTTGCACTCATTGTGGCCGATGGCTTCGGTGCCGTAGAAGTCAACACTGGTGCTGGAGTCGGCGTCGAGGTTTTGTTGACGACGTTAGCTGTGACTCTGGGTGTTCCACTTGGTGACGTGGTCGGAATGGACGACGAGTTTGGACGCGTTGGTAAAGGAGTAGAAATCTTTGGTGTCTTGGTCGGGGTCGGATTCGGTGTACTGGTCGGTGGTGAGGAGGTCATTACAGTTGGCTTTTTTGTGGTTGTTGGGGTCGGTCCTGTTGTGGTCTTGGGTGGAGGTGTCGTGGCTGGTGAAGTAGTCGGCTTGTTGGTGTTTATAGGCGTTGGCTTTGGACTGACCGCAAGCTGTCGACTGATGCCCCCACCATCTGGATAGATCTTTGGGTCAGGAGACGAACAGTCAACAATGGCGATAAAAAGACAGCCAAACGCCATCACGACAGCAATTGTCCACTTGGTGCGCTTAGCAGCGGTGGACGTAGGAGAAACAGACTTGTGGTTCTTCATGGTGGTCTTTCCTAGGCCAATTTGAAAGTGAGACTTGTTGCCGAGGGTGAACATGCCGTTGGTGCTGGTTGTGCCGAGCGAAGATCGATCTTGTCGCGCTGTCATCGTTCAGCATGCCTCAACCTCTTGATCACGATTGCATTGGCCAGAGTGGAGTAGTTTCCACGTAGCAATGGCTTGAGAACACTTGGGAGATGAATCAGTTGGGGCAAAAGCTCTTGCCACTTGACCGTCTGTGGACCTTCAACCTTGTACCCATGGCTCATTTCTGTGCTCTAAGGCATGAGCTGTCACTTCGTTGGGCGTCGTTCGCCACCGTTCCAACGAGTCACAACTGGAACTCGAGTTCGTGTGACTGCATCATGAGTGTACCCTTTGACTCAACAATCACGTGGACTTGTGCTGAAGATGTCAGCTGAAGCTATTGCTTCGGCCTCTGGCCACGAAACTGAATGCTCGCATTCTATTCCTCGCCAAGGAAAGAGATTTGTCGCAAGAGCTTTGCTTGTAGCTGAGTCAACAGCAAGAGTCTCGTTACAGGGTCGGACACTTGTGGCACACCAAGAAACGGATACTCTGATCTTGAGTCTCCTCTCGCGCCGCTGCAGGCGCCGGTCATATGCGTGTCACGGATGGTTCCGACATTTGCCACAGAAGAGAACCATTTCGGCATTGGAGGATTGGGCTGGCAGGACAAAGATCCCAAATGGGATTGTGATCATGGGTGAACTGGTTGCCCACCACATGGCCTGCGGCAAACTCCATGAATCAACCTCGACAATTCTGCTTTCGTGTTTTGATCAACAGCAGTCTACCATACTCGACGAAAGTAGTTGGGTCGAATGTGATCTCCGCATCGCCGAACACAATCTTGGCGTTGCACTTGCCCAACGTTCCATCTTCCCTAGCTGTCCATTTCTGTTGGCAGTAGTGTGCAGTTGTGTGAAGCGAACTCGTCGAGTTGGGATGTAGCGTTGTCATCACAGTTCACACGCTTTCCGACAGGTGCCTGCCGCAAGACATACAACCTTGAGCAAACGACTTCAGGCCACCACGTTCTCGAACAGCACGCCATTCGCTGGCCACCCATCTGTTTGCCAACCTATTAACGTCGTCAGATAGCTACTTCCGGCGTTAGCAACCCAAGCGCGAGTGATCTTGACGGTGTCGAAAAACTGATCGTTGACCCGTGCATGCAAGCCCAGCTTCACGCGGAATTCTTGATAGCGTCCGTGATGGTGAAGTCGAGATTCGTCAAGAGAGGTCGGTAGCCTCAGAGTACGGTTTCTACGGCCAGATCAAAAGCACCATCGTGAAACCAACCACACTGGCCAAAGACGCGACCGGAACGAAAGACCTGGCCGGTACTCAAGTTGCCGATGCTCCGGCGTGTGCCAAGAGATGCTTGGCAGAACCCAACTGCCAGTGGTTCACCCTCACGGACAAGGACAAGCTCTGTGAGTTGTACCAGGACGTGCAACTCGGCGTCGCGGATCAGGACAAAGATGGCAAACCAAGATTTGTTGGGTTCTTGAAGGCTGCTTCACCCAACGAGTTGAACCGACAGATGGTGTGCGCGCAAAAGCGAGAGATGAGTGGAGTTCAGGGCTCCATCACGTTGTGCCGAACGGCTTCTGGGTGGTCCGTGTTACCTGATCCAGTGAAGGAATGCGGAGCACATCACCAACCAAATTCGAGAGTCACTTGCATGCCGTTCGTGTGGTGGTCAACGAGTTTACCAATCCCAATTCTTTCTGGAGTTTTGTGCCGCAGTCCTTCAACTCAAACTGGAGTGGTTGTTGGCGCAAAGCCGAACAACAGATTAAATCCCTCTTGGGCATGGGGTGTATTGGCACGATGAAAGCGCAAATGCAGTACTGTGAATCGATGAAACTTGCGACCGTCGACGCCATTGTGACGTCCACATTGACAGTTGCTCATGCGTTGATCTACATTGAGGATGTGAGTACGTTTCACGCTCCAAGTCGCCTGGCCAAGGCCTGGTCTCGTACCCATGCAGCTTCTCCTTTCGGCCGCTCCACCATGAACCTTGACTTCACCATCGAGGATGCTGACGACACAACCCTGAGCAAACCCAACGCTGCTTTGTGAGCGATGTTGCCACGATAGCCTACGCCCCGGATAAGAGCTTGTCAAGTCTGACCTTCGACGAATGGCAAGCTGCAAGTGGGTGGGAATGCCATGGCATTTCCAAGCGGAAGCGAACTCTGCAGGCGACGACGACGAAGTCGAACAAAACAATTCGTTTCGTTGCGACGTCAACCGTAGCTTTGTGTACTGGGCATGGCTGTGATACCCATCACCCGATACCAGAGCTGTCGAAGAAGCCACGATAGTCGTCATGTCATGTTCATGTTGTTATGAACACGGCCATCGCGAGTTTCGACCAAAGACAAGGTGAAAAGTGCTTTTGAAATGCGGAGCAAGAGCGGACGACCCGTCACCGAAGTGTTTGATTGGTGTGTTCTTGTCACCAACCACTTTGAATTCGCGGTCCTTGGCGAGGTTTTTACCCATAACTCAAAGTCGGCAGGTCCAGACTTCTCGCGAGTATTGTTGCGATTCGCCTAGTAATGGGAGGTCCGTCAGTGTTGTGACTGACGTCATGTCACCCAGACACTTGTGTCAGCTGACCTGCAAATGCGAGAGGTTACCCTGCGACTTGTGGCAACCGCAGCTCCAGTCTTTTGAGGCTATTTGCACGTGACAGGTCGCAACTCAACTAGTCTGCCCGCTTGGACGGAAGTCAATTGATGCACGAGATCTCCAAAGGGGTCTTTGTCGGGTTCAAAGGCAACGGAATGCGATCGGCGCCCTTCATGACTTCAGGGCAGCCAGTTCTGTGTGAGGTGTCGGCTGCATGTCGATGACGAAGCCAGCTGGCAAAGGCAAAAATAGGTGAAACAATTGAGCGCCGTGTTTCCAAGTCGACTCACTTGGTCATGAAACGCCCAGCCAAGTGAGCTCCCTACTGTTCGGCTCGTAACGCGGGCAAACAGGGACTGTTGCGATTACCGCTAACAACCACGCCAGGAACATGCCGCCATCCTGGTTGCAAAACGCGACCACATCACCCGTCATTCCGCACGGCGCTCCAACTGTTCAAGGCATGCATCCCAGTACGCATTGGAAAGTGCTGAGGGTTCACACTAAAGCGATGGTCAGCATGGGACTAACGCACACCACTGAGTCGATCAAGGCTTCAAATGCTGCAGCGATGGCTCTTGCCAACAAGATTCTCCATGAAAAGTTGGACGGAGACTACTCGATTGCTCGCCTTCTAGCCTTTCAGGTGTATGGTTCCACAACCAGCGGGCTGTGGATCGCTTTTGTGCTGTTGGTGACGCCGTTCCCGATGGTCATCGCGTCGACGGCAATCCTTTCCATCCCTTTGCAACCACCCGACAAGCAATGGAGAGAAAACCATGCGTTTTTCGTGCAAAGCTGGCTCACTGCCGTGTTGATGATCACTGGAGACCAATGGCTACGACCGTTTTGCGTGGGCAAAACGGGTCACACTTCGTTCAGAGTGAGCTTATTGCTCTTAGTCATGGGGGTGCTGTTGACTGTGGCACTCATGCTCCTGTGCGAGTATGTCGCGTTCCCGATGCCCTTCAGTGTGTATGCGCCTAGCGCGTGTTTGGCGTCGTGCTTTTGACAAGCATTCCAAGAAGCAACGCACACGCCGGGTTGCAGTGTGGAGCAAACTGCAAGCGCCCTTTAAGACCAAGATCTTGTTTGAACGGTACAAGCGACTCACCGCGTTCAACTTTGCGTTGATGCTGGTCTATCCGTTCTACCTCGTTGGGTTTCGTCGACTCAAGGGGAACCTCCAACTGCTCTACACGCTACTGCTTCCGGCGCTCAAGCTGGTGTTTGTCATGTTTGCGCGCCGGCGACTCAACCACTTGGGGGATTTGGTGGCCGCGAGCACCGTGTTTTCCGTCGAGTTGTTCAATGCCATGATCGCGTCGCTCTGTATGGGCGGCACCAACGCATCGTTTGCAACCTCAGCCATCATCGTGGCGATTGATTTGCTGCATATCTTGTTGACCGCATGGCATCTGATGCAAAAAAGCCAGGAACTGGTGCCCTTGCTCAGCAAGAGCCATGGCAGCGAGGACCCAAAGACGTTAGACAAAGTGATTGCATTCAGTTTATCCTTTGCAGCTTCGCACCGGGACCTCCTGCAAAACGCGCAAAAAGACATTCGTACTGTTGTTTGCTATCATCAAGTGGCGATTTAAGGTGAATGTGTTGTGCCTGGTGGCGTTTGTGCTGGAGACCCATTTGATGGACATCCAGGGCAAATTGGCATTCTTCATTCCTGCGTTACTTGGCATGCCGATCGTCCATTATGGCACGCACTCGTGGTGGCATGCAACATGTCCTAGCGATTGATTGGGTTGGTCGTCCTTTGATTGTGTGCGATTAGGCATGGACTTCACTTCCAATTCGACTGGTTGCATCACCCACAAAACACGACGCTGCTTCACGGAGGAAGCTAAACCACACGAACGCCCTTGAGCCTAAACTCTGGAAGCGCACTTGCGGCTTGGTGACTGCATGTTAATGTCAACGAACCAAAATGGATGGAAAGACGATGATGCTGTGGACTTCGAACTAGACCGGCGGGGATTCTACGTTTGGAAGCATCGCCCAACGGCAAAGCACCCTGCAAGCAGCCCACGCTGTTGCCAGATTCTGTCCACAAACCAACCAACGCGGAACCTCCGAGCTTTCACTTCCAAGTGCGCTGTCAAGAGTTGCGAACGAGATCGAAGAGGATGAATAGCGCGCCTGTAACTGGGAGGTCACGGCCCAGTCGGTTGAGGATCGTTTGCTCAAGATCCAAGAGCAGAAAGCGCACTTCGAGCGCTGGGTGAATTCTTTGTTGTTGCAAAGCACGAACCAACGACGCAACTCTGGCCGCTGTGTTTCTCCAGCTCTGTGGATTTCCGAGTGACGGTGGTCAGCGGATGCAAGTGCAGGCAGCACCAACCAACCTTCAACGCACCAGACTGCAAACTAGTTCCGCCACCAAAAGTCGAGTTGCCGACTCGACAAGACCACCACTACCTTTCTTGATCTGTTGCATGAGGCTGCCTTCTCATGCAACCGGTTGGCGTAGTGGTAGCTAAGTATGATTAGGTGACCCAAGAATGCCAAAAAAAAGATGGTCCATGAAAATGTCATTTGCTCACTTGCGCCCCGAGGTTCGCGTTCGACGGCGTGGAGAACTTCGGGAAACCCTCGGCACCACACCCTGGCAGTGGAGACAGTGAAACACAATTCTGTTCTCTATGAATGCCGCCAAGTCAAAGAGAGGAATGGCTCGTGGGGAGACCCCTTGCATGACTCTACCTTACTACCACACACCTGCAAACTTCCGACCAGCAATATGCACGTCGTATTGCTGGTCGGAAGCGTACGACCTGTATGCATGTCTAGTGTGCTGTGGATGGATGATCGTGCTTGTGAGCTGGAAGCAGTTGAAGAAACACATGAAAGGCGTTTACCAGCATCCGCCACGTCATCTTGACCAGCAAGAGCTTATGTTGGCGTGCTTCCCAGGTCAGAGTCATCCGAGAGAAGGAAAGAGTTGGGGTTCAAGAAAGAGATCGTCTGGCACAAGGAAGGTCGTTATGCGAGTCACACATTGAGCTCCTGATCTGAGTTCCGATTGGTTGACGTCCCGTTCTCTCATCGCTTTGCATCTCTTGGGGCGGAAGAGTGCCAATCCGTAGCCCAACTTCAACACTGTCGCTGTCAACTTGTTGGGCCAGTAGCCTTTTTGGGATCCCTTCATGTGAGGCACACCATTTTGGAGTTGGTTGGGCGATTTCTATCATGTTTCCATCTCCTCGTTCTCTCGGAGCGCGTTTGACGTGGAAAGCACTCCAACAAGATCGATCCGCGTGTCAAGATATCGTAGCGGATGCTTGTCAGCGTCTTTCAACCCTCGCGTTCAACCCACCAGAATTGAAGCATGGTGGTTTTATGTCCAAGCAATCGGCTCATTCCCGACATCCTGACCCGCTTTTGCTCCAAAAGGCTCCGGATCGTGCACCCTGATGTGAAAGGCGGTGCGTTCTCCAACGTGTAAAGCCGGCGGGACACCAAAGGCTTGGTAGCCACCTGCTACCAACCCTTTGGTGTCCCGCCGGCTTTACAGCATTACCAAAAGCACACACGCATGGGAGTCGTGGAGGGTCACTCATTCTGGAACTTGAGCTCATCTGACCATACCATCCCAGCACCAGCCTCTCCCAAACCATCGACACCACCACCTACCACAAAAAGGCCTGCGGCCTCTGCCTTTGTCGTCGATTGGATCGGCTGGTTGGGCTCGAGGAGCTCTAGTCCAAGGGCTCAAATCATGCGAACAACGCCTTGATCAAAGAGATGCGTGAGACGGCGACCTGATGAAGTGATCTGCTTGGTGGACTCGCGAGTCTGAGTCATCAACTTCCGTCTGAGTCTCACGGGTGGTGCGTCTGATTCTGCGATGGCCTACCCTCCTTATGTATGATGGAACAACATGGTGGCACAGCTTTCCCATCGGCCGACTTTTCTTTGCGCTGTTCAAGAACTTTTTGACGTGGAAAGCTGTCCAAACACTGGTTTCGCTTTTTCGGCTCAGCTTGACGTGGCGGCAGTGATGTCAACTTGCTCAACCCACAAGAGTTAAAGCGATGCATCCAATTGCTGCATTGTTCCCCCTTGGCCTCCAGCACCAGCACAACGTGGCAAGTGAAAGGGGAAGCCAGCTGGCCCCGAGTTTCCCTGTCGGGTGTGCCGCTTATAATGACGATCGTGCATGCTTCCTCCCACGCGCGAGCGAGGTCACTCATTTTGGATTTTGAGTTCGTCTGTCAACGCCATCAATGACCAACCTCCACCAACAAGCCAATGCTGCACGCAACAAGTGTACCATCGCACTCGTGATGGCCGCTGGCTGTCTTATGCTCGGAGTAGCCTTCCACATGGACAAGTTTGGCGCTTCTTTCGCACACAGCCCAACCATCCATCAAGACACCGTGAGTACAACACGAGAGCTCATCGGCGCCACTTCGACCAAAACCACGGCACCGACTAATCCACCACCACCGAGGAAAACAACAAAAGCACCAACCACCCCAGCACCAGCCTCTCCCAAACCGTCGACACCACCACCAACCTCTCCCAAACCGTCGACACCACCACCAACCACGCCCAAACCGTCGACACCACCACCAACCACGCCCAAGTCATCCACACCACCACCAACCACGCCCAAGTCATCCACACCAGCACCTACCACAAAAAGGCCTGCGCCCTCTGCCTCCTCAATACCGATTGGCTCACCAAGTCCTGGCCCGACGCCAACGCCAACATCAACCAAGACATCCAACTCTTCTAGCACTGCGGCACCTTCGTCGACACTTCCAACATCGACTCCCACCCTTACGATATCGCCAACTGGCACACTACCGACAGGATCCAATGCAACTTCGATGCCAACTACCACCGCGCCAACTGGGACACCAAAACTAGGCGCCAATACTTCCATGCCAACAACACCACCAGCACAAACGTCGGCTACACCTGTGACCACGAAACCAGTCGGACCTGCGAGTACGAATGGGACGTCCATGCCACCAAAGCCAGTCAACACCACCACCGGGAATCTCACCCACTCGACGATCACCCCACGTCCAACTGGACTTGCCAGCGCCAATCAAACCATCTCACCCACGGGCAACAGCACCACCAGACCTTCCGTGAATGGAACAAGCGCACCCAGCAATTCAACGGTGTTGCCCACTGGAACACCTAGAAACTCGTACCAACTGTCTCGATGTGCAGGAACAAACGCGACCATGACAAGTGTGAATGGGAACGGCACGTCATGCGGCAACAGCACGGGTCAATTCATCTTCAAGAGGAAAAAGCCCACGGATTGCAAAACCTCTTGTGATACCACCATCGTCACTTTCTCGTGTTACGACACCATCTCCAATGCTTTTGTGACTGACGACAAATGCCAAGGGGTCGAATTGACGCCACAGCAAAAAGAGCGCAACGGTAAGAGAGTGCCATGTGGAGGCAATCTGTGTGGCACCAACACGTGTACAGTGCGTCGAGAACTCCGCGTGGCGAACGGACAGGACCCGACCCCGATCCCGTACAGAATATGCACCGACCATGGCTTCTACGGAGCCATCGATTATCCCTACGTGACGCCGACCGAGATGATCCGAGAGATCAGAGCCGTGAAAAAAGCCCCCACATGTGCAGAGGAGTGTCTACGGGAACGAAGCTGCCAGTGGTTTGGACATTCAGAGTCGGAAGAGAAATGCAAGCTGTTCAAAAAGGTGTTTCTGGATGGAGTGGACGAGAATGGCAAAACGGTCAAGGCTGAGGACGTCGACATGGACCAGGAGCTTGGATTTGTGCTGGCGGCTCCACCAGATTACCTGAGCCGAGCGATGAAGTGTACTGAAACGAGGCCAATGACTGGTAATGGGGAACCACGGATGCTGTGTCTGGCGGCTTCCTGGACAGCCGTGATGCCCAATAAAGACAGTATATGCGGCGCTGGACCATGGACTCTGTACCGAAGGTATCTCCTCGATGGTCAAGTCAGTGTGGCTTGGGATAACACGGAGAAGTTTGAGGAAGCCATGGATGAGCCAGACGAATATTTCAAGATCATCTCCAACCCATCGAACCTGGTTCCGATTGAGACCTTCAAGTTTCAGTCGCCAACGACCCGGTTAATGACGTGGACGTACCATTACGACGAGCATGGTCGAGTGGTTTCCGCGAAAGGAGAAATGTCGTCAAGAAACATTGTCGACGGCACACTGTATCGGAAAAATGCCTTTCAAGACAACTACAGGGCAGCACATGACCATTCGGATTCCCTGTCGTTCTCAGCCGGCCATGTCGTCGGCAACCAGTTCACGTGTCCCAATTCGTTTTGGAACTTTGTGCCCCAATCCTGCAACTCCAACAGTGTAAAAGGTTGTTGGGCAATGGCCGAAGCGCAAGTCCAGAAGCTGCTCGAGATCGGTTGCATTGGAGAGATGAAAGCGAAGATGCAGTACTTCGCTATGGGGGACTTGAACACCATCGACGTCAAGGCAGTATCCAAGACGCAAGCGGCTCAAGCGGCTGGCTTGACGACCATCATTGAGCTCAAGGACATATACCAACCAAATCGCGATGGCAAAGGCAGCGTCTCGTACCCGTGCAACTATTTCTACCGTCCTCTGTTGATGGATCTTGATTTCACGATCACAAAAGCGGACCCAGATAGCCAATGCGAGAAAGGATTGCACGCATTGACCAGAGACCAAGACCAGTTTTTCTCGAGGGCACCTGGCGGCTCGGTCACCATCACGCGCGTGTTTGCCGATTGGTCGATGGGAGGACAAGAGAGCAAATTCACCCCTCTCATGGGGTTCGCCACGACCAAAGCCGAAATGTGTCTGGCCGAGACGGGCGCCAAGCTCAACACACTGATATTCAGCAATGCGTTCAAAGAGGCGTATTTGGTGCATCGGGCGTCCAAGCAATGCGTGGTCTGCGATGCCACCACCAACACTCTCGGTCTGGCACCCTGTAATCCCCAGAATGCTCAACACAAATGGACCGCCAACGAGAACGGCTTAACAGGTCGATGCAATGCCGTGTTTGTGTACGACTACCCCGCCATCACATACGACCCCAACGATGCTCTGTCTTGGAGCAGTGTGACGTTGACCAATGGCAAGTTGCAGATTGGAGGAACGAATGTGGCGCTCTCAGGAACCGATGAACTCGGCGTTTTGTATGACTACACCAAGAATCGCGATGGCAAACCAGCCGACGGCAGGCGCAAAGGGGACCCCGAAGTAGTGCAGAGTTGCTACAGTCTCCGCTCGAAAAGTACAGCAGTGGGAGGAACTTGAGAAGATTGCGAGCAAGGCGCGGAGAGAACAAAACGCGCAGCTGTATAGTGAGTGCATAGAGACTTGCTGCCCACCACCTTCCCATACTCTAACATGAAAGGTGACTCGATCTGAGTCCGGTTCAGACTCAGACTCCCTTTTTTTGCTTAGTCTGCGTCTGCGTCTGCGTCTGGGTCTGCGTCTGGGTCTGAGTCTGAGTCTGGGTTTTGTCAAGAGATCTGACAGTTGGAAGCAGTCACCTGCTTGTGTTGGGCTTTTGCTTTGGGCGAGAATCTCACTTTTGGATTTGCCGGTTGGAAAACGGTTGAAGGCGACGCAAATCGAATGGAAGAAGACGAAGCCATGGGGAAAGCTTATCCACAAGACGAGTCTTCTGCGCAACGACTTCCAAAGGCCCCGCCCGCGCTCGCTGGCGCCGACGAAGCAGCTTCACCACAGCAGCAGCAATCGCAACAACAACAACAACAAACCAGGGTTCCGCGACGCCAGTCGCATCACCCACAACAACACTCGCAACGGCCACATCGCTACCAAGACCAAGACCGCCAACAACAACAACAACAACAACAACAACAGGAGGAGGAAGGAGAAGAGTTGTACGACCTGGAAGACGACAATCTGTTCATTGAGAACACCAACAGTCCCACGCAAAGTCTGTTGCGCGCCGCCAATCTATCGCCACGGTCCAATTCGTCCTCCCGAAATGGCTCCACGAGCGGCCTGGGCGACGAAGCCGACTTGATGGAAATGAATGCGCGCGAACAGGAGTTGCTGGTCAACATCCAAGAGCTACAACGCCAGCTCTCGATGGTGCAGATCCAAACCGAAAAGCCGCCCGAGGAGATTGTGCCGCCGTTATCGGATTCCGCGCATCGACTGATCATGGTGTCCAACCGATTGCCCATTTCCATGACCCGCAATGAGACCACTGGAGAATTGACTTTTACCATGAGTTCCGGTGGGCTGGTGACTGCTCTCAACGGCATCCGGGACGAAATGCCATTCATCTGGATCGGATGGCTTGGCGAGGAAATCGCTCACGAAGAACAAACCAAAGTTCGCGAAAAACTGGCCCAGGAATTCAACTGTGTGCCCGTGTTTCTGTCCAAAGAAGTGGCTTCTCGGTACTACAATGACTTCAGCAACGACATTTTATGGCCCATTTTCCATTATGTGCCGCTGCCGTTGTTTCGCGTCGAATCCGAGAAGAAATTCGATTTCCGGCTTTGGGATGCCTACAAATTGGCCAACAAACGATTTGCCCAAGCGGTGAACCAGGTATATCGTGACGGAGACTACGTGTGGGTACATGACTACCATCTCATGATGCTGCCGTCGTTGTTGCGCAAACGCCATCCTCGTTGCAAGATTGGCTGGTTTCTACATACCCCGTTCCCGTCGGCCGAGATGTATGGCATGATGCCTGTGGGAAGACAAATCCTTGAAGGTCTACTTGGTGCAGATCTGTTAGGATTTCACACGTACGACTATGCACGGCATTTCTTGGCTGCTTGTTCTCGAATCCCCGGGGCGTCATCCTCGCCGAAAGGCATTGATCTGGAAGATCATTTCTCGGCGATTGGAGTGTTCCCGATTGGCATTGATCCAGATCACTTTGAGAAAATTCTGCATTCGGACGATACCCAACAACGTATCAAGGACCTGAGTGCCAAGTTTGAGGGGAAGAAGATCATCGTGGGGGTCGATCGATTGGATTATATCAAGGGAATACCCCACAAACTGCTGGCCATGGAGCGCTTCTTGTCCGAACATCCGGAGCGTCGAGACGATGTGATCCTTATTCAGATCGCGGTGCCGTCAAGAACCAGTGTTCAAGAGTACCAATACCTGGCTGCTAGTGTAAACGAAATGGTTGGAAGAATCAACGGGCGTTATGGCGCATTGCAGCACTCTCCAGTGCACTACATCCATCGGAGTGTGCCTCCTCACGAGCTCGTTGCACTATACAACATTGCTGATGTATGTTTGGTAACGTCCATTCGTGACGGCATGAATCTGGTGAGCCATGAGTATGTCATGTGTCAGAACTCACCGTGTGACCACCGCGAAGGTCCTGGTGTGCTCATTCTCAGCGAATTTGCGGGTTCGGCCCAGTCACTTTCAGGTGCGATCCGCGTCAACCCGTGGAACACCAAAGACATGTCTTCTGCGCTGGACTATGCCTTGAATCTGCCGTTAATGGAGCGTGAGTACCGCCAAACCAATCTTCATCGCTACGTCAAGACCCACACAGCGGCGTTTTGGGCTAAGAGCTTCATGTCGGAGCTTGAGTACGCGGTGTCAAAGCCGTATGCCATGAGGAAGCTGGTCAAACTGCCAGTCATGGACGTCATCAACGCCTACTGCCGCAGCAAGAACCGGATCATTGTGCTCGACTATGAAGGAACTTTGCTGGAAGAAGCGCACCAACGTTCAAGGATTGCACCTCCAAAGCCGTTTGTCAAAAGGCTGATCGAGTCGCTTTCGGCTGACAAGAAGAACACGGTGATTCTGGTTAGTGGCCACGAGCGCGGAGTGATCAGCAGCTGGGTTGATGATCGTCGAATTGGAGTCATCGCAGAGTCAGGGTACTTCTATCGCGCGCCGTATGAAGAAGAGTGGAACACAATGGTGTCAGAAGTGGATCCGTCCTGGAAGAAGGTCGTGCGCCCCATCATGCAGTACTTTACGGAGCGGACGCCAGGGAGTTACATCGAAGCCAAAGAGAGTTCGCTCACATGGCATTACGGTGAGACGGACTCCATCTTTGGTGCCATGCAGGCTCGAGATATGCAAGTGAACCTTGAGGACGTACTGTGTAACTTGCCACTCGAAGTACTGCAGGGCACGAATCGCGTGGAAGTGCGTCTCCAAGGTATCACCAAGACGGTAATCATGGAGGAGATCATGCGTGCGCACATGAGCAAGGCGTATGCGACTTCATCCAGCACCAGCAATGCGCCAAACAACTCGGTAAGCGACACCGGCTCCAATCAACAGTCAACTCCTGCGAGTATTTCAGCTTCGTCTTCTGCGTCGGCTTTGGCATCGGTCTTTGCACCCCCTGCACCTCCGCCACCTTCTCCTGCGCTGGGTCCAGCAACCATTCTTCCACCCACGTTATTGTCGGCACCTTCGTTGGTTGGATCTTCAATGGCCGGACCACCAAAACCCACCAGCAGCGATAACAAGACTCTGATGAGCGGTGGTACCAACGCCAATGGTCCGTTCCCTGTCGATTTCATCTTTTGTGCTGGCAATGGCCTCGCAGACGAAGATATCTTCGCGTTTTTCAAGGATTATCAAGAGATTCTGTGGCGTCAAATGGCTGAAAACGCAGCCGCTACGGCGGTCGCCAAGAACATTCTCAAGAACATCCCGTCACTGAATCTGGTGAGCGCATCTTCTGGCGCGCCTGTTCAATCCGTACCATTATCGTCGAGTCCACCACAAGGTGCAAGTTGCTCATCCACTTCCACGCAAGCAGCGCCCGTGACACAGCAGACACAAGCTCCATCAGTAGCGTCATCGATGCCCTCATTAGTTGCGGCAACGGGTACATCATCAACGTCGTGTGTTGATGAGGCATCGAGTGGTTCAAGCTCATGCGTTGGCGGAGACACCCCCAAACCTGTACCCTCCGGGCCACCGCCGAAGCGAGCGTCTGTGTTTACGTGTCACATCGGATCCAACAAGACAAAAGTGCGTTGGATTTGCATATTACTTGGCTGATTTGCCTTGGCGTTGCTGACTTCTACCATGGTTTGCTACTGTTGTTGTGTGATACACCAGGCCTTGTACTATCTGGAGAAACCCAACGATCTCTTGCGCGTGCTGCGAGGTAGGATGCTGTGGTGATACTCTGATCACGTCCATCCGCATGCGACTGACATTTTCGATGCTTGTCATTGTATTGTCGAAGCGCTGGCTGCTCACAGTCGCGAAGGTGGCCAACTCAATCAGGACGCGGCGCCGATCAACTTGGCTCCTTGAAGAGATGTGTTTATTTGATCGAGTGTTTTATTTTAACATTTATCGGTTAGGTTTCACCATGGAACTGGAACCGGAATTAATTATGCTGACAAGTCTAGTTTGAGAATATTGCGAAACGTCATCATGGATGTGGTCTCTTGAGTGTTGCCTCAAAAAAGCAACTGAGCAGAAAGTTTCAGCTGGTCAGCAAGAAGCATCGAATTATACAGGTATACTTAATCTGTCAGGAGTATCTAACCTCGAGGGCGAAGGTTAGCAGCTGAAGGTAGGACAATACTTTATGGCAACGTATTCATTGTTGCAGGGTCTGCCATCATTTGGGGGTTCTGATGCGAGTTTGCTGTTGGCGTTCGGCTGGTGGGAGGCGGCACCCAATCAGAAGCCCAGTGGCCACGCGTTGTGCTGAATCTGGTTGATTATCTGATCAGCGCGAAAGAGTGAAAGCAGTTCCATCACTCACGTGGTTCACTTGTTCATTTGACAGCCTTTTTGCACACTCTGCGACTTGCTCACCTCCGCCTCCTGCGTCTCCCGCTGAACGCGACCTTCGGCTCCACTCGAAATGTGTCCGCTCCGCTACATTTTGCTCTTTCTGTCCATTCTGGTGGCGTTGATCGGCTTTGCGCAAGCACTCAGCGAAGAAGAACTGCAATCCATTCAACCACTGGACGAAGACGACAAGAAGAAACAACACAAAGAACCCAAAAGTCTACTACGAACGCTCTGTGATATGCTGAATGGACGTTATTTATACGACGCCTGGAAAGCCACAAGTGTGGTCGCCGCCCAGCAGGCCGCCGCGCAAACTCAAGCCACGCTCAAGAGCTCGTGATAATCCACTTGCTGGTGCCTGTATTCTATTTCGTTTTTGGTATTTCTATTGGAGTTTTGATCGGAATGTGAAGAATAAGACGGAACAAACCAAGGTTTTGGATGCTTCGAATACACTCTCGTATAAAGTCAATAACAAACAAGAAGAGCTCGCTTCTTTTCCTCCTTTCTCTCTCTCTCTCTCTCTCTCTCTTTCTTTCTCTTTCTCTCTCTCTTTCTCTCTCTCTCTCTCTATCTCTCTCTCTCTCTCTCTCTCTATCTCTCTCTCTCGGGTTGGTTCTTCTATGGCTTGTGGCACGCATTGCCCGAGCGGATCACCAACGGTTCCTCGGCCGATTTGGGCGTGATGGGCGTCAGTTCTTCATCCTGGCGCATCTGACTCTTTTGCGGATCTGTCAATTTCACTTTGTAGTGCACTCGTTCGGGCTGTTGTTGCTGGTCGTCTTGCTGTTGCTGTGGTTGCTGGTAAGAAGGCGCCGTGGTCTGGGCGGCTTGAACAATGTGGTAAAGCAGCATGTGCTCGGTCTCGTCGATATACGTCATCAGGTCGGGCAGCTCACTGGGGTCTTCCAGCTGCGCGTTGGCATAGAACCCCGAACGGATACGTGCGCGCGCCTGCACCAACGCATACGTGTCGCCCTTGAACGCCTTCTGGCTCGCACGCAGCAAACGGCGGTACCCTCCCAAGATCTGTGCGCGGCTCATCTTCTCTGTCTGCACGATGACTCACTACAGTACTACACCGCACCGCACTCCAGGTTTTTGGTGTGGCGCAAGTGGTGATGTGGTGGGGGGAGGGGGGAGAGCCTCTCTTCAGAAGATGGGATTGGTCTAAAAAGAGTGGCATATCCACCAATCCGAAGGTCGCACGCAAAACATTTTGACCAATGACGTAATGGATTGCGGGTTAAAGTGCTTGTGGTTTTTTGAATCACTCGAATGTACCAATCAGATCCTTGCGAGCTACTTTGGCCGTAAACGTTGGGTGTTGAATTGGTTGGATTTACACTGCAAGTCAGTGGCCGCCCGAGTCGACTCAGTTCCAACAGCATGGAGTCGTTGTTGAGTGATTACCGTGTGGTGGTGGGCGTCGCCGTGTTGGTGCTGACTACATTGGTGGTTTGCTTCTCCTCGGACGCATTCAAGCCACGCAAGAAACACCCGGTGACGCTGGCCGGTGGCACCGACATCAACAGCAACGGTGGCGGTGGCACCGAAGTGACGCTCGAGCTGATCGATAAAGTGGAGCTCTCGCCTGACACGCGGCGCTTTCGCTTCGCTTTGCCCAGCGAGCAGCATGTGTTGGGGCTTCCTGTGGGCCAACACGTGTCACTGCGCTTCACGGACGACCAAGGAAAGCTGGTCATGCGCCAGTACACTCCTGTCACGTCCGATGATGTGGTCGGGTATGTGGACTTTGTGATCAAAGTGTATTTTCGCAATGTGCATCCAAAGTTTCCCGATGGCGGCAGAATGAGCCAGGTAAGAGTTGCGTTTTGCTGTTGTGAGCCATGCATCTGCTGTATCTATCTGATACAACAGCGATGGAAGCTATGGATGCTGACGACTACCTTTTGTAATCTGGCCACGGCAGCATCTGGAAAGCCTCAAGATCGGCGACACCATCCAAGTGGCCGGCCCAAAGGGCAAATTGAGCTATATGGGGCGCGGCGAAATCCACATTCGTCATCGCATTCGCGATGTCGTGCCCGAGATTCGCCGTGCGAAAAAGATCGGCATGATCGCCGGTGGCACCGGCATCACGCCGATGCTGCAGATCATGCGCCATGCTTTGAAAGACCCAAAGTGAGTTTGTTTTGGCACGAACTATCGCGTATGTCTAAAGTGAAGTGATATGCACACTGACTTGGTTGATGGCATGCGTAGAGATGAGACCGAGTTCTTCCTGTTGTTTGCCAACCAGACGGAAGAAGACATTCTGCTCCGCGACGAGATCGACCAAATGGCTGCCGAATTCCCGCACCGAGTGCATGTCTGGTACACGATCGATCGCATCACGAGAAAGGAGCCGCAATGGGAATACTCTGTTGGCTACGTGACCAAAGACATGATCCAAAAGCATCTGCCAGCGCCAAGTGCCGCCGTGCAGATCTTCATGTGCGGTCCACCGCCCATGCTCAAGTTCGCCGTGCTGCCGGCTTTGGAAGAACTGCACTTCACGCCCGACATGCATTTCAGCTTTTAGAAACAAAAGACATGGCAAAAGAGAGCCAAATACACCAACAAAAGGCTATCAGAGCAGGAATGAGCACGACGAGAGAAAGCACGAAGCAGGGGGGTTGTGGAGTTGGCTAGACACAGAGTTGTTGATTTGGTGAATTGAATTTTTGGTCGTTTGATGATTGCACAGCTACTATTCACTTTTTTTTGCTTTTGGTCGGTGACAGCGAACTTGTCGAAGCATTTCCGAGCGCCTGAGCAGATGCCCCGTTTCCTCCTACTCCAGGACCACTGATCGCCAGCACTGGATCATCCATGTCTTCGTCGGACGAGTCACTCGTTTCTTTGAGCTTTTTGCTCTTGTTGGCGATTTTCTTTTTCTTGCGGTCTTGCGCCAGGATGACCTGATTTGACGCCTTTTTTACACGGTCTCTGGACAACGCTTCTTCAGGATCATCAAAGGCTAATGACATGCCGTCCTCTTTCTCCAGGTCGTCCGCTGTGAGGCCATCGCCAGGAAGGGGAATGCGCTGGTTGTATGGCCGAGAAATCGACAGGTCCGCATCGGAAATCTCGAGAGTCGATGAAGCTGTGGCTGTTGTGGTTGCTCCTGCTGCTCCAGCGACTGGTGCGGACGATGCAACAACAGCAGCAGCTAGACTGACATCTTTCTTCTTGGTTGGCCCTGAGGATGCTGCCAGCGCGGTATTAGCCGCTGTCACGAGCTTGATTTGGTTCATGATCTTGAGAATGGTCACTTCACAATCCTGTAGAGAGTCCACAATGGTCTCATCCGACACAGCTGGCACCTGGTCAACATCCCGCACGGTCTCCAATTTGTCGATGAGGTGCTGCACGCCAGCCTTTACACCGATGAGGATCTTAGAGAGCCTCTCATATTTGAGTTTACCACGCTCCAATCTTGCAGTTGCAAGGGCGAGATTCTGTTCAAAGTCATCTACCATTTTGCGCCGGTGGCCTCCAGCATTGCCAGAGTACTTCAATTCTTCGACGCGTGCTTTCAGGCTCGCATACTCTGCCTGCAGATTTTCAAGTCGTGTTTGGTTCTCTTTGGATAGATTGATCAAGTTATCGGTCGTGGATTCCTGGCTCACAATCTTCTGAATCACCTCATTCACATCGCTGACGCCTGTGGCTTCTTTGATCTTTCGGAAGGCATTCTCAAAAATGTCGATTTTGGTTTTGTGCTCTTTCTTTTCTTCCATCGCACTGGCTTGACCGCTCAAAGCACCCAAAAGACTCGACTTGAGGTGCTTGCCTTCTTCCTCACTCAGTTCTCCGGCCTCCTTATTGATCATATCACGGGTCGCACGATTTCGTTTCTCAAGCGCATTGTTCATCTCCATTCGGATTTTCAGAAATTGCTGTTTCTCCCGTAATTCTTTCTCGCGGTTTTTCTTGTCTTCTTCATAGGAACCTCTCATTTTCTCCAATTCCATCAGCACAGTCTCTTTCGCATGTGTGGCATCACTGGAGAGCAACATCAATTCCTCAAAGTCATGGGTCTTGGCGGCTAACGCACGTTCGATCGCTGCTAGCTGATTATCGAATCCAATTCTTTCTTCTTTCAGTCTTTTGACTATTTGTTCGTACGTTTTACGAATGCTCTGAGCCTCATTGTATTTGATCATAGCCTTGTCCAAACGGTTCTCCAGCATCCGAATCTTTCGCGTCTCAGGTGTGTCTTCAAGACTCGGCTTCTTGCTCTCGAGCTCCAACTCTCGAACCGAGTCCTTGAGTTCCTCCAAAGTAGCAACCTGAGACTGCAATCGGTGCCGGACGTCGTCATATTGCTTGCGGCTCTTGTTCATGGCTGCCACCATTTGTGCAATTTCTTCATTGAGTTCGCCACCAGCCAGCACGATTCCAGCTGTCAGGCCGCTCGTTCCAGCAGTTGCACTGGATGCACTGGTCAAACTTGCCGCCGTGGCCGTTGCTCCACTTGCTGTGGGACCAGCCACTCCAGTGATGGTAGTAACTTTGCGAAGATCCCCCAGTTCTTTCCGTAGATCTCGGTTCTCGTTCTTGAGTTGACGAATGAATTCTTTGTTGGCTTCTTTGCTGGATTCTAGCAGATCCACATTGCTCTTTCGATCCACCTCTAGACAATACAGTCCCAGTGAGCCTTCAATCCAACTCAAGCATATCAACACGAGACATACTACAAGAGCTTACGGAGAAGTCGCATCTTTTCACGTAAATCCACCACTTGCTCTTCCATTCGAGAGTCATATTCCTGCTCCAAGCGCTTGAGCGCATTTTCCTGTCGATTCTGCATGCTGCAAATGCAGCTCGTTGACCGCTCTGGGCGGTGGTTGCCGCGCAGGTGGAAGCTGTGGGTTGGTGGTGCAGTTTCCGTTCTTTTTCTGCCGCGCCCAGGAGCCAATCACAGCTCCCAAAAGGTCTCGAAAGAGCCAATCACAGGCACTCGATGTATTCTGAAACGGATGAAAAAGCCTCCTGTCCTCCTGTTGCGTTCGAGTGCATTTTTTCATTGGTGAAGAACAAGGAAGATGCACGATAACTCTAAAAGAACCCATTCAAAGGGAGCAGATTGACTACAGGCTAAGCACAACGTACACAACGCAACTGAGGAAGATGCTCTATCCATTGGGGCAGCGAAAACCAAGCAAGTCAGCAAACCCCCCAGCTTCGCATACTCCTCTCAATGCGCGGAAGACCCTTACCACTCAATTCCTCAATATGATGACGCTGAAGCACACAACCGTACAATGAAAGCGAACGCAGATTACTCAAAGCTGCACGTGAATCAGTTCTGGGTCAGCTAATGGAAAGTGGCCAAGCAACAACAGCAAAACTCACGGTATAAATAACACAAAAAGGTGCTCTCGACACTCGTATTCGAGAGATTCAAGTGTCGCAATCGAAGCAAAGAGCTCAAGCGCCGAAGTGATCGTGAATGGATCCCTCTGCAAATGGACATGGTTAGGTACTCAGCGCCACCCACCCTTCCGTGAGAATCAAGCATACTTGTTTTGGCTCAAGTTTAGCGCAGTGAGTGATGTCAGCTTGGCGATCCACTTGACACCATCGTCCGTGATCATATTTCGACACAATACCAGCTCTTTTAAGCGTTTTAGCACCACCAAATGACGAAGACCATAGTCACAAATGCTAAGAGGCACAAGCGCGAGTAAGCATGGCTCCATCAATCACCACAGCAAGCAGCTTATGATTCTTACGCAGCTCCAAACAAATCGAGACGTTCCAGTTGGGAGAGTTTTGAGAGCGGAGCTAGTACTGGATTTGTGAGTACGGAAACATCCGAGTAGAGATTCCGAAGAGATTGTAGCTTGTGGATTGCGTCAAAGCCCGCGTTAGAGATGGTTGTGCTGGACACATTTAGCGACGTGAGTTGATGTAGTCGCTGTGAGATCATTAGCAGGCCCTGGTCATCCAGGCAGGTATCTTCCAGAATCAGTTCTTCGAGCTGGGAGCATTTCGCAATATACTCGAAGGAGCTTGTCGCCATCGAAGTCAAGGTGTCAATCTCCATTTCCAGAATCACGAATGCTGGCATCACTTACCTTCGTTCAAGATGGCAGCACTCCAGATTCAAGTGTGTCAGATTGGGAAAGAGATGCAGTTTCTTGGCTGAAGGTTCTTCAAACTGTGTGTGAGCCATGATCAGCGTCTCAAGGTGAACCCATTCCTCACGAGGCCCTGAGAGATTATGGCAAAAGCGAGCATTGAAGTGCTTCAGTTTCGTGAGTGATGCGAGTGCCTCTAGACCGTGATCGGTGATGTTATTCCAGCCTCGAATCACAAGTCGTTGGAGTTGGTGGAGTTGGCCAAGCGACTTGGTGCTTTCATCACTGTATCAAAGTATGTCAGCGATTGACATCAATGATTCAATCCACGCAAGGCAACAAACCCGAAGCGGCAGTAAGCAATCTCAAGCTCTTCAAGGTTGGCGAATGCGGCAGGAAACCACTCCAGAGTGGCGTCTGTAAGTTCAAAGCATCGACTGAGGTTCAGACTTCTCAGTTGGGAGATTAGACAAAGCGCGCGGAGACCATCATCTGTTATTAAACAGCATCCACTCTGGAAGAACAGCATCACACAGCAATCATGGTCAGTGTGCCTTCAATTCTGAACGGTCAACATCGTACCAAATTCAGCTTCTGAAGTTGATACAATCGACTGAGGGCCAATAAATGATGATCCTCCAGTCGCGAGCATCCCGACAAATTCAGCATCACAAGATTGCTGGAAGGACGTAGCAATGTCAAACACGCCATGTCCAGTTTCGAGCAATTCTCAAAGGAAGCCGCCAGCAGCTTTTCAAAGCCCTGATCTTGGCGCTGCTGCACCTGTTGCTGTATGTAGTGATAGCCACGGCGCTGTTCGATCTTCTGAAGACTATTTCCAAGCCAAGTGAGTTGTCTGCAGTTGGTGACGTTCAGATACTGCAACTGCTGGAAACACTTTGGTGAAAGGTCTTCAAACCACGAGTCTTCGACATCAAAGCATTTGGCAAGGTCCCATTTGACCAGAAACGGCACTAGTTGCTGAAAAGACTGTTTGCTGAGCCAGTGGTTGGCTTTCATCCAGTACAAAAGTCGAGCGGCGACTTCGCATGGCAATGGATCTTGGTCCAACAACAGAGGATAACCGTCTTGATACGCCAAGCAAATCGTTCGAAGGCAGCTGTCAGTCAGCGAAAGTGGAGTGAACGCACCAGTGTCGGTGATGAAGAAATGACTCGGCGGGGTCATGGGCAAAGGAAACACCGCTCGATGGGAGGTCTCCTGGTCATGGCTAGTTCGCTTTTGCCTCTGCTCTTGCTTGAGCTTGGAGTAGTGGTGGAACGGAAACGCCAGATATGCCATCAGCGACGGCGGGCTCTCTTGCTGATGTTGCTGACTTTGGTGCTGTTCGTCATGCGGTGGCGTGACACTGCGGTCCAAGACTTCGGTTGAAGTTGCCATAGCAGCTGGTGTGGTTCCTTCCGGTGGTGTGCGAGACGACGTTGCTGTGATGGCAAGGTTGGCAGACGACAGAGATGCGCGCTGGTTGAGAGTGTTGAGCTCACTGAAGACACTGGTGCTGGCAGAGTGGGCACCAAAAGGAGGCAGTCGTGGCCTTCCTCGCCTTCGTTCAAACAGCACCGGCTGATGCTGACAACAGACGCCGCCCATGAAAAGCAACCCAACCAACAAGATGTCGCCTGCCGCGCGCGCTTTTTCCGTGTTTCTTTCCTTCTTTCTTTCTTTCTTTCTCTTCGTTTTCTTTCTCTTCAACGTGGAAAGAAAAAAGACACAATCGCCTCAGCAACTCGAAAGATAACCTGAAAGATTCGAATACCGATGCCTACTGCAGATTGCTCATTCCCAGCAATGATCAATGCGAATCAAAGGAGATTTGCATGATCCTGTGAACCAAACATTCTAGGCATGCCGTCGGCTTGCAGTAAAGAACCGGATGTTGTCCAATCCACCAGAATGCAAGAAAATGATCAAATGAACCGTCATTTATAAAAATTGGAAGGTGCCGTGCGACTGCAAGGTTTCCTGTGAGAGTGTTAAAGACAGTGCTTGAACTTCTGAGTGAGGTTGTATTCGATTTGGCAGGTCGCTCAAGTGTTGTTAGTGGGGAAGTGACGGTCACAACACGAAAAGCGTAGAAGAAGCAAACGAAGAAGTGAGTGAAGAAGCGACAGTGCGGTGTCCAAGCGCAAGAATGCGGCGAAGTGAAACCTCAAGAAATGAAAGAACAAGCGCAGGCACGTCCGGTGTGTTTGCGGGCTCCGCGTCGTCTGAAAGTAGCCGTCATCAGGAACAATTGTGTCCAGTGTGGACCTCATATGGGTATGGCTTTCTGGCTGATGACAATGAACCAACTGCCGAAGAAGCCTCCACCCAAGCGCACAATGATATTGACGCAGATGTCACGACGAGCTCGTCCCGCGCATTCAGTCGTGTGTCGTTCCCATGGGGCCACGCGAAATTGCATGTAGAAGAGATTGAAATGGCACCGGAGTTCACGTTTTATGCGTTTGTGAACCGCGAACGCACCAAATTCACGATGCGGTGCAGTTTGGACATGCTGGGCCGAGAAGTACTAGAAGCGGTGGTCAAGCGATTGAGCATTGATGCCTCTGAGTTTGCCGTCACGCTGGTGCAAGCTGATTCAATTGCTCGTCATGAGATTCAACCGTTTAAGAAGTTGTGCGAGTGCACCGTTGGCGCTGGCCCCAGTCACCCCATCTTGGTGTTGCAGGTGCCATTGCTACGATTTGACGTCAAAAAGTGTTCGATGTATCTCCTGCTGCAGGAGAAACACACGAAAGTGATCCAAGTGGCCAAAGGCTTCGGCTCAGTGTTTGGTAACATGGAAGTGAGTTGTGGTATCAAGTATTGGGAAGTGGTGCTGGAGTCTGCCCGTGGCGGAGATGGCGTGTTTGTGGGTATTGGGAGTTCATTAGAATTGTCATTGAACTCGAATGTGCTGAGTCGTGGCGCGTTTTGGGGCATTTCATGTGCCACAGGTCACAAATTCCACGACGTGTTGGAGTTTTATACTGATCCGTTTCAGAACGGCGATGTGGTGGGGGTGTTGCTGGATATGGAGCAACGCAAGCTGAGTTTCTTCCGTAACGGACGCTTCCTGGGTGTCGCGTTCCGTGGTATTGAAGCCAAGCGACTCGCTCCTGTGTTCTCACTCACATCCATCGGCATGCAACTGCGGCTTTTGCCGACTTGTACGCCGCCAGAGGTGTGATGGTGAGTTGGGACTGGGGGCTGAATTGTGGCGTGATATGTATTCTGTGTGTGACACGTAAGTAAAATAAAACTAAAAAGAAGGCAAGCATTCGGCGATTACCTCCAATATTTTTCATTTCAGTCCAGACCCGGTACACTGTACCATCGAGTCCTGAGAAGCCAGGTGTCGCAGACACCTACGCCGATTGGTTGAATTTTATAGCCTTGTGACAGTTGATTGGTTGTTCTCCGTTACGTAATCCTTGAGCTCCTGATTCCATGGTAGTATGGACGTTAGTGGATGTTAAAGGACGCCAGGCATACTTTTCTTGAGTGATGAGCGATGGAGCATCTGGTTAACCTCCACTTGTGGCACATCAAGAGGTGGGTGGGTGGGTGTATGGCAAGGACCATGACAGTGATGCGTGGCGGCTTCTTGCGGGTGGTAGTACCATTAACGAAAGCTCGCGGCCACCCGCAAGTGCAAGTGCAAGTGCAATTGCCGGTCTCGCGGTATCTTGCGCTGAAAGCCATGGCGTCGACTTCTTCCGCCGCAGCTGGTAGCAACAACAGCAACAGCAACAACAACAGCAACAACAGCAATCTGGCGCTTTTTGCAGGTGGCTGCTTCTGGGGTGTCGAATTGGCGTTTCAACGGTTGCACGGTGTGACCAAGACCACCGTGGGCTACGCCAATGGCCATGTGCAGAACCCTTCCTACAAGCAAGTCTGCACGGGCGAAACGGGCCATGCCGAAGCCATTCGCATCGAGTTTGACCCACTGGTGATCTCCTACAAGAAGTTGCTTGATGTGTTTTGGAGCATCCACGACCCGACTTCGCTCAACCAACAAAAGGGCGACATTGGCCCCCAGTACCGCAGTGGGGTCTATTATTTCACGGAAGAACAGCGCCAAGAAGCCGAAAAGTCCAAACAACAAGAGCAGACCAAACACGACAAGCCCATTGTCACGGAAATTGTGCAGGCTGGCGAGTTTTGGCCCGCAGAAGAATACCACCAGCAATACCTCGAGAAAGGAGGGCAACGTGCTGACAAAGGCTGCACTGAACCCATCATGTGTTATGGCCTCTAGAAAGAGTCCGCTTGAAACGCATGGGACGGGACGCCAAACCACGCGAAAATGAGGATGATGACGATGAGGATGAGGATGAGGATGATGCCCAAAAGGAGCTCTATACCAGTAACCCGGATACATGTGATTAGAGATACTGAGAGCAGGTGGGGGGTGGGGGGATGAATGGCCCACAACACTTCCTCTTAGATGATCTCCTGTATTGTTTGGAACACTCTTCGCTCTTTCTCGGTATTGCATCAATGACCAAAAGCAATTCGCCCCATTTCTTTCATCTCTTTGTGTTTGTACAATTCATTTATTCGTCTGTTCAGGCCTCTGATTAAACTTTCATGTGAGACGATCGCGAATCTTGTCGGCAATGCCCATCAGACTGCGCTTGGTCACTCGCTTACTTGCTGCTAGCATGCGGTCTCTCAGGTTCTCTTCCTGCCAGTCCTTCCAAATACCATAGCGCATCACTTGCGCATTCTCTTCACAACGCTTGAGCTTCTCAAGCTCCTGCATCAGCCGTTGCTTCTCGCTTTCACTGAGATAGAAACGACACTACCGTCAGACCAACGCAATCTGTCATCTTGGGATTGAAGAACAAAAAACACTCACGACTCCACATCCAGTTGATCGATGTCTTCTTGCAGCAGACATTCGCCATATCCACTGGACACGATTTCTCTTGCCAGATCGTATCGAAGAGGCGGCTGATCCATTCAAATGCCAATCAGTCGTTCAACCACGTTCCATCTCCATGTTTGACAGCGCAGATCCTTCTTACCCGTCCAAACCAGACACGACAAGTCGCGATCGCTTGATCGCCCTCAAAACTGTCTGCAGGCACAATCCGTCGCAACAGCTGCAAAGTGATGAAACGGTGCGAGGAAAGGAAGTTGCTGTACACGAATTCCTCGGCAGTCTCATCTACTTGAACGCCAAAGAGACGAATCGCCAGCAGCTTCGGTGAATCGTCCAATGACGGCGACGACGACGATGGTAATGCGGATGCTCCACTCGGGTCGTCGTTCATGGTCGAAGCAGGCATTCCACCCGTGATACTGGACATGATGCTGCTTGTGGGGCGAGTGAATGCTGCGTTTGGGTCATTCGCCGTGGCCAGTGGACTGTACGGAAACTCCGAATTCTGATTGAAGGGCGCACGAGGATCTTCGTACGGAAACTGGTGGTCCTCCTCCAAAAGCAGCGATGAAGTCGGTGGCATGGTGTCGCGCAGCGCCAACCGCCTGAGGAACGGGGTGTGGTACACGTAAAAGATATTGGGATCGCGTCTGCTTTGGCGAATGAGCCTGGCGCGAAGCTTTTTGTGGCGCACAAACCACCACATTGGAATGTCTTCGACGCGATCAAAGCGATGCAACTACAGTACACCAATCAGCGGCCGAAAAACCGTCCGTCACGTGATAGAGACTCATCAGCATTGGACTGGCTGTCTGCATTCCCTGTCATACGCCACCAAAAGCATATTTCTGTCGTCGTGTACATACCAATCCACTCGAGTTGATGGTCAACGCGAACGCTGTCGCCAGTAACAGTCCAAAACTCATGCGAAACAGCAGCTGATTGCTGTCCACGGCCTGCTGGGTGTCGCTCACATGTCTTCCAAGAAGCTTCCTCCATCCACTCGTCTGCTCTTGCGCTTGCGTTGGTTCATTGCTACTGTTGTTGGCGCGCCCTGGATCCTGGTGCTCTACTGTCGTCGCTTTCGCCTTTGAATTCTCTTCCTCTTTGTCGCCTTTGCCACGATCTTGAGCTTGCCACAAGGTCAACAACCCCATGTGAGCTTCTTGTGCTGTTGTGGTTATTGTGGTTGGTGCCAAGTTATGTTGCGGGTGGGCGACATAAACACTGGGACACTTGGGACAGTTCTAGGGATGGTCGTCAGTGGTACGATCCCGATGTGAAACGGTTTTGGGTTGCTCTTCTTCATGCTGCTGGAAAATGCGCAGAAGTCCACTTGAAAAAAACGGCATTTCCATTGCAAGTTGCTGAGCTTTCCCCCCCCCCCCCGTCAAATGGTCAGTGCATTGCATCTCATTACCATTCCTATGGGTATTCCTATTGGTTTTCTTCCAGCAGGCGTTTGCTCGCAGGCAAAGCCACTCGTGTTCTCCACAAGTTCGTCGAGTGGCCTTTGAAGCAATACTGACGCTATGTTGCGCAAGTGCAACGTAATCGCCCGCCAAACAACCTCATCCAGGAAGGGGCTGCCTGCCCAAGTCACAACCACTGCGACAACCTCAAGAGGTTCGCGCATGCTTGGATCTTTTTCTGCTGCTGCTTCCACTGATACGGCAACTGATACGGCAACGGCAAGACGATAGCAACGTTCCTCTCCACAGCACACCAAATGGCGCAAGTGATGGCGTTCCCGTCCCTATCCACTGCCTCAAAAGGGTATCTTCGTTGCCGCCAGCGATTACGGTGCGCTTGTGCAACGCAAGCAAATCACTTGAGGTTTGTGTGGCTGGATGGCATTCATGAAACGTCGTGTGTCGTTTCGGAGCCGGAGGTCCCCGCGGCGGAAGAAGAGAGGAAGAAAGTGGGAGGCTACACAGCGTCTGTGGAGAGAGAGAGCGTTGAAGAAAGAGAGCGAACGAGCAAAGGAGAAGTAGACCGATCAGCTCAGTTTTCAACACGAGAACTCGTGGTCAAGTGCCTTCAAGTCGACTGCAACCCCAAGAGCGGTGGTGTATCCATTCCCAACAGCTACTTGTTGCGATCTTCTGCGGACCCACAACAGAACAAAAGCCCAGGGAAAAGAATTCCATCCATCAAAGCGACCTCCCTGCTTCTTTTTCCGTTCACCAGCACTTGCAAACATGCGCAAATATGAAGACGTGTGGGTGGTGGATCGCACCATGTTCGAGTATGTGAACCAGGTAACAATGCAACGGCTCCTGAAAACCTCTCGCTCGAGATCTCTCCGTTTTTGCGCTCTCCCTGACCCCCCCAAAAAACATGTTGGTTGACAGGGCGGCTGTAGTTGTTGCGGCATCAGTCATACCATCATGGACATTGCGTCTTTTGCCGATCGCTGCTCCGATTGGGGTGGGTGTTGCACACGAGGCATGTTCATCCTGAATCCAACGATTGCTGACAACACGGTTTGGCATTCTTCTTCTCCATCTTTTGCACGTGATTCAGAGTCGGACGATGAAAAGAAAGAAAAGTTTTCCCCATGGCCTGCGTTCATTCACGAAGAAATCCTCAACGAACGCGCTCGGTTGCGACTGCATCTCAAAGACACCATGGCCAAGTACGCCGACTTTGTCGGCAATCACTTCAAGGCCTTTGCGCATTGGTGGAAACGACTCGATGACTCGGCTAGAAAGCGAATATTCCAGATCTCGGACGAGGATCTCACCAACTACTTTCGCCTGCAAGCCAGCATCACGGGATCCTACGACATTGTAACGACTTGTCTTGGTCACCATTCGTCGTATGGTTTTACCTGGTTGATCTCATAGCGTTTGACTTGACCGTGCCAGGTGCTCTGCGCCGTGACCGAGCAGCTACGCCATTTCAAAGACACTGGATACAAAGATGGTCGTGTCGCCGCTGAACTGGTGTTTGAAAATGCGCTGTACCATCGTGGCTCGGCTTTTTCCATGCAGGACAGCTACATTGACTCGGACCAGGGTCTCGAGAACTTTCTCGAGATGCTGCACATCCTTGCAGGGCCAAAGCTGCTGCCTGTGCGCACGGGTGCGTGCTAACCTGCACATCATTTGAGGATTGGGCTCCCCATGCTGATGATCTCTCTTGTGCGTGTGCTGTGTGTTGAATTCTCAGCCAAAACCCAAGTGGAAAACAACGAGGCCGAAGAAGAACAAGCCGAAAGCGAAGCCAACGTACAGAGCTTTCGCTCGGATCGTCGACTCTTGCGCCTCGTGATCTGTCGGTACTTTGCCGACGCGGCCATGCGGCGATTCGCACGAGAAGTGGATCAATCGGTTGGTTCCGCCAGCGCGCAACAGCAGCAGGAAGACGACGAGACTGAAGGAGAAGACGAAGACGACGACGAAAAAGAGCATAAACCGAGTCGAGACAAACGCGAAGAGCTGCCGCATGTGGAAGTGGAACAAGACCAGGACGAGGACGACGAGCAGGACGACGAGCAGGACGACGAGGTGGTGGAGGACGCGCGTGTGCGCAAATAGGAGGTGGAGCTGCTATTTGCCAGCCAATGGTCAGCGATTTGGGACCAAGAAAAAAACACGAGTAGAAGAAAACACGTGGAAGTACGCTCTGGAAGTGCCGTTTGTTGCGTGGAAATGAAACTGGATCCTTTGCTTGTTGCTTGACGTTTCCGGTGCTGGCAATAGAACAAGGACGCACCTCCGCCAATGCGCAAATACACTCAAATACACTCCCCAATAGACAAGGACGGTCTTAATGATCTCTTCACTTAGATAAACACAAGCAACTGAAAGAATCACTTGGCTGGTCTGTTGGACCATTTCTGGCTGTCAATGATTGATCAAGCCGCCTTGACTGCCACGCTTGGCTTTGTCGGGGTTGACGTCGATGCAGAAGCAGATGTGGAAGAAGCTGGTGTCGATTTTGATGGCATTGATGAAGTTTCGGGTGCTGCTGCAACTGCTGCTGCGCCTACCTTGTGCTTGGCAAAGAACTGACGGCTCTCTTCAAAGTATCCGTTGGGATGGTTGATCATGACCATCTCGAGCTCTTCCTTGAGAGCCGGATCGCTGGCATTGCCACTCGCAGCCAAATGGGTCGCTTCAAAGTACTTCTTGCACGCGATCTGATAGTGTTTGTTCTTGGCCAACTGCACAATCTCTTCTTGTTGGGGTGCCGTCATGATCCCCCGCAAGGCTTTGCGCAAATGGGCTTCTTCGTAATGGCGGAAAGGACAGCCGTGGTAATCACCAGTCTTTGGTGGATCGCCTGTGATGATCTTCATGCAGTTGTACGGCGTGTAGTCCTTGCGTTTGCCTTCTTTGCCGTAGTTGTGACGAATGTTGTACGCGTATTTCTTGATGAAATCGTCGACCGTCATCTTCTTGCAGAATTCCTGGCGCCAAAATGCCATGGCGTCGTCCATTTGCAGACCAATGCCCTTAAGAAACAGTCCGTACTGCATTCTTCCGCCATGACGGAGATGGTGCTGGATCTTGAGCGCCTGGTGCAGCGATTTCATGCAGAGCGGCATCGACGTCTTGGCCAAAGAGTCCACCATCGCGGGGGTCACCACTTGGTCAGCGTTCAGAGGCGTGACTTGGTTCGAGTAGTCGGGGCCAATGTGATGCTTGGCCAAGTTGGACAGAACTGGCGCGAGTCGACCGTCTTTGCTGATCATAGAGCGGTTGAACTTTCGGAACGCGCCAGCCAATTGCTTGGAGAGCTAGAGACCACACAAGTGATGCACCATGAGACGTCTTCACCACCATGGCACGAACGATTGATGGCATTCCTACATTTGCGCGGAAGCGAGCGAAAAGAATAGACACCACGTGGTCAAAAGGAACATACGCGACTCCTCGCTCCAAGTACACTTTGCGGTTGCTGACGAGATCCAACGCCTCAGTGAAAGGCACCTTGAAGAAAGCAGGCAGCGGCAGCATGCGTTCTTTCTTGTCGACCACCCAGGCATCACGAACCGCTTTGAGCTGTGTCTGGCGGGATTCCACTTCACTCGGTGTGGCCTGGACGATGACAACACAATGGCAGCAGTGAGACGGTCAAAGTTCGCACAGAGTCTCCCAGTCGAAATGCATCCAACGCACTTGTTCATACGCGATTCCGTTGTGTTTCATAAACTGCAGTTTTTCGTCTCGCGTGAGTTTGTCCAACCGAAACCTGTGTAGACATCCATCAAAGAGACCAGCACATGTATGTTTAGTGTCATTGGAGAAGCAGCGGAAGCGAAAGCAAGAGAGCGAGTGAGCGAAAGATGAACTCGAACCGAAACAAAGAGCTTTCTTGGGTCAGAAACCAGCGACGCAACTCTTCCGTTTGGCAAAATGCAATGCGCAAAATGAAATGCGACAAGCGATCTTTGAGCTGATGGCAAATACACAACACCGGTTTTGCTGTCAGTTCTCAACTACCCTTTGGCCAACGTTGGCCAAATGGGATTGACATACTCACCACATCACTTTCGGAGCGGTTCGAATTGGTTGGCGTGGGGCCTCGCAGCGGAAGGTATTTGTTCATGGCTTTCTCAAAACGCAGGTCCTGCTCTTTGGAGTTGGCTGTACGCATACGATATGTCTCCATGGTCTTGAGCACTGCTCTCCATCCAGCCATTCAGTCATCCAAGCAACCCAGTTAGAATTTCCTCACCGGGCAAGTCAACCAAGAGGAGCCATGGGGCACATTACCATGCAGGCGGTCGATGGCAAACTGCTCGAATTCTTCCAACGACACTTCGACGACTGGCGGCTCGTCGTACATGGAGAGCATGGCCATGCCATTTCCATAGTTGCTTCGTTGCTCCTGCTGCAACTCTTTGCGTTTGTTCCCGACGTTCAGCATGGCGTTCGCTCGCTGTCTCTGCGCACTCACTCAATGGCGCCACTTGCTCAACAACCCAACAAATCGCGCGCCAACTCTGATTCCCGCCAAGAACCCTGGACACTTGCTGGTATCTTGGAAAGAACCCCCGTCCTGGATCCATGTTTGGGATACCGGTATCATACCAGTGGTTCGTGTCTTCGAAAGGGCATTGTCGGACCTGGCAGATCTCGCAAGTTCCAACAGCTCTCACGCCAAACACCGAGCGCAAACACTCACAAAATGGACGACAAAGAGGCCACCGCTAGTTCCTCGATCGCCAGCCAGCATGGTGTGAACCTGCGCAAAGTGGTGCAGGACAAAATCCTGCAAAAGATGATCAAGCACGTGACCCAGTCTACCCACGGATGGGTCGTGTTTGTGGTCGACGACCACACCACACGGATTCTCAACTTTGCCGTGCGCATGAGCGAGCTCACCGATTGCGGCGTGTCTATCATTGAGCGACTGGAACTCAATCGCCAACCGTTTCCGGAAATGAACGTAGTGTACTTTATCACTCCGACCTTGCCTTCCATTCGCAACGCCATCAAAGACTTTAGCGACCCACACAAACCCAAATATGCTGACGTGTATCTGTATTTTCTGCATCCGGCTGACGAAAAAGTGCTCCAAGAAATGCAAAATGCACCGCAGTTTCTTCAGCGGGTACGCGATTTGCACGAACTCAATTGCGACTTTTTGGCCACCGAGAAGTGCGCGTTTTCCTGTGACTTCCCCATGGCCACGAGGGTATTGTACTCCCCCCAGACCCGCACCGAGAGTCTGCAATTGCTCAACCAGATCAGTGACAAGCTCGTGTGTGCATGTGCCACTATGGAAGAGTATCCGTACGTGCGGTACCATGTCTCGCAGCCTCGTATGCAGCAATTGGCCAACATTTTCCAGCAGAAAATGAACGACTTTGTTGCAAGAAACAGCTCGTTTGTGTACGCGTCCAACCGCGGTACTTTGCTTCTTTTGGATCGAGGTCAAGACCTTGTGACCCCGCTCATGCACGAGAGTACTTTTCAGGCCATGGTCTATGACTTGATCGATGTGGACGAAGAGCAGATCTCGTACCCGGCGGAGACTAACTCTGGAACGGTCACCAAGACGGCGTTTCTTAACGAGAACGACAAGTTCTGGATTGAATTCCGCCACACCCACATCGCTGAAGTGTCAAAAGACATTGGCAAACGCATGTCCGTGCTCTCACAGAACAGTGCAGCCGGGTCGCTTTCCAAAGGACGATCCAGCGACATCCACTCAATGGCTACTGCCTTGCGTGAATTACCAGAGTATCGCGAAGTTCTCAGTAAACTCAGTCAGCATTTGTACCTGGCGAGTACGGCCATGGACATTTTCACCAGCAATAACCTTCTGGATGCATCCAATATTGAGCAAACCATGGCCACGGGTGTCGACGAGTCCGGCAAAAAGCTCAAATTGCAAACCATCCAGAAACAGCTCGAGGATCTGTTCAAAGATCCCCAACTCAAAGAGACCGATCGCATGCGTGTGCTGGCGGTTTTTCTCTTGACCCAGGACGCTGTTAAAGACGTGGACAAGAAGAAAATCATTTCGACCGCGGCGCTGACGGATTCCTTTGACACCGTTTTGAGTAATCTACGTTATTTGGCTGGAAGCATCATGTACGAACAGAATAGCATCAGCTCGCTTACCGCGGAAGACATCAAGGAAGCGAGTGTTCGCGCCACAACCACTGAGTACTCCAATGCACGATACTCGCCTAGACTCAAGAACTGGGTGACCAAAGCACTTCGCAACACCCTCGATGACAAAGAGTTTCCGTATCTCATCACGCCGCCTCCTGGAGCCATTGGTGGCGACGACAAAAGCAAGAAAGTGCCAGTGTCGCTTCGCAAGTGAGTGTTAATTCCTCGTTGACCGTATGCGCATTGCTCACTGTTGCCTTAATGCCCCCCCCCCCTCCCCCCGTAGGAAAATCACCAACAAACTCGGCGGCAAAGGAAGCGACTCGAGTGGAAGCAGCACGTCTGGGACGGGGGGCGAAGAAGGCTTCTCGGGCGAAAAGCTGTTGGTGTTTATGACTGGTGGTGCAACGTATTCGGAGCTTCGCAGCATTTACGAAGTGCGCGCACAGGAGAAAAAAGACGTGATCTTTGGCACCACCAACTTCCTCAAACCGCGGCAGTTTCTTGACCAAATCGGCAATTTGGACAAAGCTCATGCGACGCCGCCAACTGCAGCAGCGCCGTTGACTTCGATCGGCTCATTCAAGAGTGCACATGCCATCGCCACAACAGCAACTGGGCCTACGTGAGTTAATTCTTCTTCTTTTGACTGACTTTTCGATGGATTGAGCGGCGCATTGTTGATGCTTGGCAGTGCCGAAGTGACCCCGTTGACCAGTGGCGAGATCCATGTAGCTCTTGAACAGAGCCAAACCAAATAGTAGCCTCTTTCTGGATCATTCATATCGGTTATATCACGTAGCTTGGTTACAAACAAGATCTACGAGGTGTTTCAAACAACGCAGCGATCCAAAGATGTTGGTGGTGGTGGTGGTGGATGTGTTTTGTACAGTGCGTTGTATCTTTGCTGTCCATTACACTTGCGATTTGTATGTGGTTGGCTGGGCTTTGTACCGTCCAGGGCTTCTGAAGTTGATGTGGTGTGGTAGATGATGTGGCACCACGGCAACTCACGTTTTGACCACCACAGACCTGAAGACAGACGATCCCAAGGGGGAAGGAGGCTGAGATTAGGAAGAAGCAGAAGCAGAAGCAGAAGAGCAAACGATGGCGGGCGCTCGTGTGTGGATGACGGTGTTGCTGCTGGTGGTGGCGACACTTTCTTTGATTGTGTCGGCCGCGGAGAATGCCAATGCCGGTGCTGCTAGTGGTGAATGCAAGGCGTCGACCGCCATGGTGCAGCAACTGGAAGCCAAAGTGGCGGCGTTGGAACAAACCAACACGCGGCTTCAAAAGCAACTGGGCGCATCTTCGCGTTGCGACGGCCAGTTGAAGTCAATGGAAGAAGATCACAAGACGCTGGTGCACAAGATGGAAAAACTCCAACAGGAAAAGCAGCAATTGCTGAATGATATGGAGAAAACTAAAACCGCCAGTGAAAGCCAGTTGCAAACTTTGATGCAACGCGTGCAAGAAGGTGAAAAGCAACTGAAAGGCTTTGAAAAACGCATCCAGGACAACGACAAACAGAGCGGCACCAAAGTCAAGGAATTGACTCAGGAACTCCGTGAGCTCCAGTCCCAAAAGGCCGGCTTGGAGCAGGATTTGACCAAGCAAAAGCAGCTCAACAGCGAACACAGTGTCGAAATCCGCGACGCCAAAGAGACCATCAGCCAGTTCAAAAGCAAAATCGCCAATTTGCAGCGAGAATTGCAGACTTTTTCCAGCAAAAACGAAGCGCTGCGCAACGAACTGGACAATATGGAGAGCAAACTCACCATGGCCGCATTGTTGTCCTCGTATTATGACGAAAGCATCCTGTTGGTTGGCAAGCTGGGCCAGCACACTGAAAAATACCTGGCCCAAGCTCACGCGACTCGCCAGCTTGTCTGGGAGCAATACTTGTCGCCTTTGGCGGAAAAAGCGCAGTACCATCAACAACAAGCGACACTGCAGGCCACTCAACTGTACAACCAGCATCTTGCGGCCACCTTGAATCCTGTTTTGCTCCAGGTGCAGGAACAAGTGACTCCTCTCATCGTCAAGTACGAGCCCGTTGCTCGCCAACACCTGGAGCAAGTCAAGCTCCAGGCTGTTGAGGCATACCACAAGGCACTCGAGAAGGGCTTATTGTGGCGTGCACAAGCCATTCAGATCGTGCAGCAACATGAAACGCTGAAGCCATTTGCTCAAAAGATCGTAGACGCCGTGTTGGGTTTCTTGACATTGCCCTTGTTGCTCTTGCAAGCGCGTTTGCTGCTTCGACTGGTGTTTTTCCTACTGTGGAGTGTGTTGTACCTGGCATGTTGTTGCTGCTGCTGTGGCTGCTGCCGACGCAACAAGTCGCCGAAGAGCAAGAAGTCATCCAATTCATCCAAATCCAAATCTCCTGCTTTACCTGCTCATGCCTCCAAGAAAACGACGTCAGCTGCTGGACCTAAGAAAGACAAAGGCATCAAGTCGACTGCGTCGCTCCCGGCTTCAAAGGCCTACACTTCACGACGTGCCAGTGGCAAGAAGAAGTAAGTAGAAATGAGCTTGCCGTTTTGTTGCAGACAAGACAATTGCAGAACCAAAGACAGAAAATTCAAGCAGAATATCGAGAAACACTCAAGAGCTAAGACAGTGATCGATGGGTTCTTGGAAATAGCGACGGTGAACAGAATGCTACTGGTCGTCTCCACATCACCTTTTCATTTTGCGCTTGCCCGTACGCGCCTTGGTGTTGCCGCGATGAGCCTGATTGTTTGCGCGCGAGTTGGAAACCGCCTGTCCCTTGCTGATCACACCAGACATCCCGATCCGAGCACTACCCATAACGATGGCCACTTCCTCAAGACTACCCAACAGCTTGAGCATAGCTGGGATGTAATCGACGTCGATGCGGCATCGAATCATTTTCCCATTGGGGTCAAGCAAGTACTCGGCGGTGTTATGAGCCTCTACGACCTTGCCAATCGGCTTGTTGGCGATGCTTTCATGAGCCAGAAGATGCGAAAACACGGTCTCAATAGTCGCGCGAGATATCAGCAGTTTAGAAAAGCCATCTACTTCGACGATCACATCCTTCTCAACGGCATATACACCATACGATCTCATTTCGATCAGCACGGGTTTCAAGATTTGAGCGTCTGTCACCACTTGGTTCCACATGGCTTCAAAGCCAAACAGCCCATCACCAATATCGATTTGTGGATGCACCATGTTTTCCAGAAACTGGTGCTGGGTCGTTGCCGTGATGCGGTCATTCGACGTGATGCCGCGAAGTCCTGCGATCTCAGGCGCGTACCATGTTCGAAACAGTCGGAAGTACTCCACCATGGTGCGCACACAAGTGGTCTGCAGTCCGTCGCGTGTAAACTGAGCTCGGTTGGCCAACAGCTGACGCATGCGGTGAATGCTTTCAATCTCGTACTTGAGGTTCATGATGTCGAGTTTGAGGTTGAACTCTTGCCAACGTTCTCGGTGGGTGTTGGACTTGCGACGCCCGAAAACAGGCATCTCACTTTGAGGCGTCACTGTGGTCTTGGTGCGGGTGGCGTCTATGGAGCCAGTGGATTGGCGAGCGGCTCGAGAGACCACCAGTCCAGCAGTAGCCTCGGTCTTCTGGTGGTCGGTCCTGCACGCTGTATGCACCTGGCGCTCAAACGACTCTTTGGTTTCCTCCTCAGCTTCCTCGCTGGATTGAGCTCTGCACCGCATCGCTGATTCACTGATTCGGTTGGTGGTTGTCGAGCCGCTTTCCTTTGCGTTTCACTGTCCTGGTGGTCGCTAGGGAGTCTGCGATACAACTTCTCCTCGCCGCTTGAAATATACGAAGTGTCCAGAGGAGAGCAAAACAGCCCCCACCATAGTGAAGCCCAGTGTATTCTGATCGAAGTATGTGTATTGAAGCCATCGCTAGACCTGTGGCCCACACCACCCATCACTTTGCAGATGGGCATTCTTCATGATCTTGGCCGTGGCCTGGGGATCACGCAGTAAATCGTTGAACGCGCGAAAAAAATGCATTTGCTCTTCGAATTGGACGACGCAATCGCTGGTTTCGTCAAAGAACACATCCAGATTGCTCCAACATACCAGTTTGCGACCTTCCAACTGACCCGAAAGCTCGGGAAAACGCTGTAAATTGACAAACACATGGTCCAATGCACGTTGAAGAAGCCGCAGATGGTATTTCCCCATGGTCTGAATGTGCATCAATCGCTTGTTGTTGACAATTGTGTGTTTCACTTTTGTTTGAACCATCTCGTAGCTCAAACACTCGAAAAACCAACTCACTCGCTTCCATTTCTCCAGCAAAATCGCAGCACCAATATGGACATCCCCGTGTGTTTGTGGTTGGCGAACACAGCGATCCAACACGTTGTGCTTTCCGGCGATGATCGTGACGCTTGGATGAAGAAATTGCTCGAGAAACTTGCGGTGGGTGTCGACAGTCATCGCATTGAGACCTTGAGCGAAATGACAGTAGTATTCGGCGACTAGTTTCTGGCAGACCGTTGCATGTTGTCGAAGCCGTTCAGCTTGCTGTCGCGTGTCGGATAAGGCCTTCAAAGGTGAAGACTGCTTGCCGTGACTTGCATTGGCGCCTCCAATGGCACTACCCCCAGAAGCGCACTCCCTGGTGTTTGTATTCTTCGAGTTTTTGGAAGCAGAATCTGTCTCCAATCCCATAAGCAACACCTCATCTTGCAGAGATTTGCCCACAGCATCATTCTCGTTGTTTTCAAGAAGGTCATCATCTTCCAGTTCGATCTCACGAGGCTCGGCTTCCACTTCGTGCTGTTCGTCTGTCTCGTCAATCAGATCTTCCAGTTCTTCATCGCTGGTGGTGATCAACCTCCCGTCCATGCCATGAAGCTCTGTGGTCACTGGGCCATGAGAAACATGATGCCTTTGAACGTTGTGCTGCCCGTGTGATGATGGGTTCTCCGAAAGCGGCTCGTTACAATTCTCTATGAGCTGCAGCATGCAGTTCTCGCCAATGAGAGCTTGGCCCAAGAGAATCGCCACCTGTTGCGGATCGCGGAGTACTCGCGCAAAGCCCTGGGCAAAATCAATGCACAACCCATAGCGCGTGACCAGGCCGTGTGCATCAAACAGAAACTCCCAAGTGCAATCAAACTCGAGTCGCTTTCCGGCCAGTTGGCTCATCAAAAACTCATACCCCAAAACGTGCGGAAACACTTGGTGAATGGTTTCTCGCGTGATAGTCGCAAGCACGACGCCCTGGGTTCGCACCAGAATGTCGTCTTCGCACTCGACGATTTCCATGTTGCGCCACTGCTGCACCCGGGCGCGCATCAACGTCTCATAGTACATCATTTGGGTCCACAGTTGGTCAACCCCGACGATGCCGGCCCCACACTCCACTCGCTGGTGCATGATGTTGTGCAGAAACTGCTTCTGTTGGTCATCGCTGATGCATTCGCGCGGTCGTTTTCTGACTTCAAACACATCTCGCGACTGCCACCAGTCGGCAAACATGCGATAAAACTCGTACACAACCTGCATGCGTGCGTTATCACGGGCCACCTGGCGGGTCATAAAATGCTGCGCCACCAGCAATTCTCGGTGATGCGCGAGTTGCTGAATTTGCTGCTTCAGGTCATCGATGTCCAAGTGCAGGTTGAATTCGAGCAGTCGCTCTTGGTCGACGGACGAACAGAACACCTGCGGCCACGACGAGTGGGGTGGCAGGGCACAGCCCATGGTCGTGCCAGCACCCGTGCCAGCGGCATCCATCATTTTCTTCTTCCTTCTCGCTGGCTTATTCCTATGGTTGTTGTTGTCCTGGAAGCCTCGCACATACTCCAATCGTTCAAGCCGTTCCATCCGGGAATCGTACATCTCCATCTCCATGCCTGGCTGTTGATGATGCCTGCAGTGTCCACAGCAAAGATAGGCCCATATCACGACAACCACAACGGAGCATGTTGATTGGCTGAAAATTGGAACAGAATGAAACTGTTTCCATTCTGTTGGTGGTTTTTTATTCTACAGTATTCGAAAGCTTACATTGCGCTGGTACCGTACCCCAGGCGACCAGCACCACCACTTCAAGGAGTGGTTACAGCGGTCTGCTGCCACCGCCACCAGATCTTGCTTCCCTGCCCAGAGAGCGGATGATGCGAATGGCGCCACCAGCGCCAACTCAGTACTCAGCAGTCGCCAGCAAGACGGCATCGCCCTCATCCTTGCAAGAAACCGAACAGATTCAGTTGCACAAGAGACCATGTCAGTGCTTTGTTATCATTCGTTGCCATCACCATCCTTTTCGTGAGTAAGCAATCGACCGTCTGGCAACCGTAATCGCCTTGGGGCATCGCTGGATTGCTCCACTCTTGGCAAGTACTCTTCAATTTCTGCAACTTGGTCTTGTTCCTCGTTGTCTTCTTGCTCGCATTTTTCTTCTTCTAGCTCTACATCGACTTGCAACGTGGACGCCGTTTCGACTATCCGAGCGTCACCCAAAACAATCGCCACATCATTCGGATCTTTTAACACATTGGCGAATCCACTTGCAAAGTCGGCCGCTACACCATAGCGAACGACTCGGTCTTGGCCATTGAAGACAAAATCCCAAACACACGAGAAAGTGATTTCCCGACCCACCAGCTTGTTCACGATCCGCTCGTGGTCCACAAGATGCGGAAAGATCTTTTCGATGGTGGTGTGCGTGATGGTCGCGACCCAAATGCCCTGGATTTTGATCAGTAAATCCTCTTCCACATGTAACAGCTCGGTTTGCCACCACTTGTGCACGCGGGGCCGGATGAGGTCTTCGTAGAACAGACATTGGGCCCACATGGCGTCCACACCAATGACTCCGCCACCGCAATCCACTTGGGTGTGCATAATTGACTCCAAAAACGATTTTTGTTGGTCATCATTGATGCCCTCCCCGCTTGTGGTCTTCTTGCCGAGAAAGCCTGCTCGTTCTCTTTGTTGGGACCACCTGTTGAACCGCTCATAAAACGTTGCCAAACACTTCATCAGCGATCCTTCGCGGCTTTCTCGCGTCACCAGCGCTTTGGACTGCAGCAACTGACGCAATTGGTCAAGGCGTTGGATCTCCACCTTGAGGTTGTTGATGTCCAGCACCAGATTAAACTCTTGAAGGCGTTCTTTCTGGATGGCGTACAGCGGGACAATGCCAATGCCTCGACGCTTTCTTGGTCTGTGAACTCGTCGAGGTCTCGCTGCCAGTGGCCTCGCATCTGCTGTTGCTACTTCTGTAGCGGTAGCCGCCGCACATCCCCGCGCCGATGCTGGCTCATTCTTCTCTGGTGTCCTAGTCTGCTCGTCCTCGTTCATCATCAGCCGTCAAACACAATTGCATGCATTCCAGCAACTCCAGCAATTCTTTTTCTTTTTCTTTTCTTTCCTGACGGGTGTACTGTACAGTATATTACTGTCCAGAAACGGGGCTCCATAACCGCCGTTTCGTTTCTATGCCTCCTCCCACGGCTCACTGTGACGGCCGACTTGCCTCAAGATCCGTACTGTACCCTAAGAGGGAAAACTTACTGTATGTGTGGCCAAGACTGCTGCTGGGCGGCTTGGGCGGCTTCCTGGTCCGAGGGAGCCGAACAGCTCCAATGCTGAAAGGAAGTCCACCCCGGGTTGATTCGCTGGTTGGGTTTCTACTTTCTGATCTCTTTAGTGACAAAACGTGTCTTCGTGGGCCGCTCTTCACCGCTCTGTGAGTGCCACACGAAAGGACAAGATGAGTCCAACAAGAAGAGCGATCCGAGATGCCACAGGCTCATCAGCGCAAAAGCACTGGTGCTATGAAGCAGCACTGGTGTTGACTGAAAAAGAGGAAAGAACCGAGCAAGGTGGAGGCTCTTGAGGCGTATCCAACGAATCACTCATCAAATGAAACGATAGGCTATGGCGAGCATCAGTTTTGACAAATGCCGAGCATCGCAACGCTCCCCGCCATCAGATGACGACGACGAGGAGGGATCAATGGCCCATTGGTCCCTCTTCCTCATGGTACAACAGCCATTGGCAATGGCAATTGTACCATGTGTGAGACGGATCATCACTTCGTCGGTGTTCTGTCACCAGACCACCAGGCTTTTCATGTTCCAAAGACCGGAGACGTTGGTTAGATATTGGCCAGACCAGGATTCATCTTCCCAATTCAACGAGACTATCACTCGTTGGTTGGGCTGAAGAGCTTCTCTCAGTGGGAACTGGTTGAAGTCCATATGAGTGAGAACAGTACAACCTCCACTTCTGCATTCATGCAGAGTAGGAGTTTGCGCTGTGTATGGAGAGGAATGATAGACTCTCCAAAGAGCTCGTTGTTCCTATCCTCTTCACTCTGTGCCGATGGCGACCTGCGGAGCGACCATCATTGTTTTCTTCATAGGAGAGCGCAGCGGGGTCATTTGGCCTTGTGCAACATGTAATCTGCAGTGAAATGCATTTGATTGAGTATAAGGTAGTCTGTGCTTCTGGCTATATATCGATTTTTTCTTACAGCAAGGATGAGTGGCACACTGCTCGCATTTTCTCTTTCTTCATATAGTTGACGGCGGCATTAGAGTTGGATATACCCACAAGTAAACTCTTCTCTGACTTCGTGGAGCGTGGGCTTTCTCTCTTGAAGGTCGTCCGCCGAAAGAAGCAAGCAATGGTTCACCCCCATCAAGGCCTTGTCCAGAACCGTCGCCACGGCTACAGCATCCTTGAGCACTTGCATAAAGCTCTGCACTAAGTCGAGACTCAAATGGTAGTGGGTCAACTTGCCACACTCGTCAAAGCGCATGTCAAGCGTGTACGCCGTCTTGAGCACTTTGTTAACAAGCCTTGCCACAAGCGTCTCTTCCGCCAAAACGTGCGGATAGACCATCTCCAGCGTACGTCGTGTGATTAGAATGTGCGAGAAGCCTCTTGTGCGCACGGTCACGTCGGCATCGACTTGAATCAATTCGAAGGAGAGCATCTTGACCATCATGGGTGTCATGCAGGTCTCTGCGTAGCAGGCGACTTGGTTCCACATGGCATCGATACCGATGACACCATCGCCACAATCGACATTTGGTGAAGCAATGGATTCTAGAAATGGCTTGAGTTCGCTGTATCGAGGACGGCTCAAGGACTGCTTGGTGATGGGGATCTCGGCCGTATACCATCCATAGAGCTTGTAATACTCTCGCACGAGCCGGAGAGCTGAACCGGAGCCAATCTGACGCGTCAGTAAGGCGCGAGAGCTTGTGATTTCTTTGCGCGCCGTCAGCGTTCGGATTTCTTGCCGCAGGTTGTTGATGTCGAGCTGGAGATTGAACTCGATGGAGCGATCGCGGTCGATGGAATAGAGCTTAGCGCTGGCGCGAAGACGACGCTTTTTGGCTTTGGGTTTGGCTTCTGGTTGGCTAGTGCTGCTGGTGGTTTTGCTGGCTGAAGCTTTGGCTGTAGCAGGTGGTCCCAACAGCGAGGTTGCATCGTCCTGGTCCGCGCGGGGTCGACGGAATTTGACCATCGCGGTTGTGATTGATTTGCAGCGTTCGAAGCCGTCAATCGAGCAAGAGAAAGAGAAGGAGCAAGCGAAAAAGAAATTGGGTCGAGCGCAATGAAATAGAATGGAATGGCAAAGGGTGGCGATGACCTTTGAGCTTTGCGCAAGTATGCCGATCCGATCCACTTGAGTCTGCCAGGCGAACAAGAGACAGCTCGAGAGCAAGAGAAAGTCGTCACAAAGCTATTCGCCGACTAGGGAGCCCCAAGCGGAAACTAGGACGAAACCCAAACCAAAGCGATGCGCAGACGGTTGGCAACGAGCGATCCAAACGAAAAGTGCAAGTGGACGGTGCTCCCGTTCCATTGCACCAGCGCTACAAAAACTTCCCAATGGATTGCCAATCAGGGCAAGACGAAATATAACGAAGTGCTTGGGGCATGGTCAAAACCGGAATCCAAAGAAAAATACCAACAAAGACACGCAAGCTGACTCGGCCTGCACAAACGCTTCATGTCGGTGTACAAAAACAGGAAGGATTGCGTGTCTGAGCCTTGAACTGGTAAATTACCGACTGAAACAGGCAGAACAAAGACACGCAATAATGGAGGCGTAAGAAAAAGTCGGGCCCTGTTGCCCACAGTTACACTTTCCCCTTACGGTATGCATTGAAGGATAAAAGAATTGCACTTTACGGTACTTTCGATGAAACCATTCACACAATGACATCGCGTGATTCTGCTTTTGTCCACACTCTTTGGTGACCAAGAGTCCTGTACCGTACCGCGCGGTGTATACGGTACAAGACAGAGTGGGGTGCGAAACCGCCAACTATCCACCATCTGCACGAGGTTCACCAAGGTTCTCGAAGGATCCGCCGAGAAGCATTTCAACCGACGGCAGCAGCGTGTTGGGCATGATAGCGGCGGGCTGCACGAATGACCGTTGGCGAGGAGTAGCTCTTGCATTTGAGGGGTCCGATAGTCCGGCTGTGATGGGGCCGACTAGCGCTGGCGCTGACACTGGCATTGGAAAAGACCCAAAGTCAGTTAGTGTGTTGGCTGTATTCTTGCCGATGCGTGCGTGCTTGAGCAGAAACGCCACATCGCTGGCATTTTCCAGGATCTTCATAAACGCTGCCAACAAGTCGATTTGGCGGTTGTAGCTGACCACTTTGCCTTGCTGACCAAAAGTAAACACGACACTGCAATTGCATTCCACCATTTTGCCTTCAAGACGTCTTGCAAAGCCAGCAACGCGAAGCACATGCGGAAACAACTCCACCAGCGCTTGCTTGGTGATTTTTGCGCGAAACATGCCACGCGCTTGTACGATGCACTCTTCTTCGATGCTCAGCACTTGAAAGTCATCCAACTCGACAACCAAAGGGTGAAAACAACGCGAGTAGCTATGGAATTGGGCCAGCAGCGCATCAATGCCCACAATGCCATCACCGCAATCCACTTGTTCGTCCATGATGCTCTTCAAAAAGGTCTCTTGCGTTGCTTGTGTGAGCATTCCGGGACTCACCAGAGCCTTGTTCTGGACATCGGGCTGCAACCCATAACGAAACACCCGCGCATACTCGTGCACGATGCGCAACTGGGAGTTCACACGCGCTTCTCTGGTGAGCAAAGCCTTCGATTGAAGAAGCTTCTTGAGCGCCGCGAGCCGCTGGATCTCTTGGCGTAGATTGTTGATGTCGAGGGTCAAATTGAACTCGACAGATCGCACTTTGTCCAACGCGTACAAGGGGGCACCTGGACGAATGCGCCGCTTCTTCCCGATCTCTTCTCGCTTGCTGATGACTCGCCGAGACGGGACACTTGGAGAATAGATGGCCCAGGAGCCCTCTCCACCAGCATCAGGATTCGATTTGTCCGTTGTGATGGCTATGGACTTTCGCTTTCTCAGTCCACTGGTGCCTTCACGGCCCTGCATTCGCTGCTTGTTGGCGCCTCCCACTACGCGCTGATCGTTCATTGAGTGGTGTCAACTTTGTTTGTTGAAAAATGCGTCAACTTAACAGCCGTGTGGGGCAATACATTTTCCACACGAAATGAAAGAAAACAACCGGAAAAATAACTGCAATATTTCAATGAAAAACGAAAAAAGACAAAGGAATATTAACAGAAACTTTCGAAATCAGGAAGCTATCGTATCATTTGCTCGTTTTTCTTTTTTGACCGTGAGGTGGTGGCACTGGGTTTGTGGTCGTTGACAAAGATGGAGTAATTGGTGCCAATCAGCGCACGGCCCATGAGCATAGCGACGTCCTGGGGGTCGCCTAGCACTTTCATAAACGAGTTTACCAGATCCAGATCCAGAACATACCGATGAACTCTTTGTTGCTCATTGAAGAAAAACAAAAAGCGAAACTTCACGTCCAGCACTTGGCCCGTTAGTTGGTTCACAATGTGTTGGTAAGCAAGCGCATGCGGAAATACTTCTTGCACGGTCTGCCGGGAGATTAGGATCTTGCAATCCCCTCGAGACTCGACCAACACTTCACGGTCGCTTTGCACTGCGCGGTATTCGTTGGCGTTGATGACCAGTGGCTTCATGAAGCGAGCATACGACTTCATTTGTTCCCACATCTGGGAGACCCCGACAATGCCATCTCCACAGTCAATGTTTTCATCCATGGCCGACCAAATAAACTCTTTCTGGCGCTTTTCACTAATGCGGCCCGAAAACTCCTTGATGCCGGCCACATCGGGATGGTACCAAGTCTTGAACAGTCGATGAAACTCTTCGGCGGTACGCACACAGGAGCCATGGGCATCGTGCCGCAACACCACTGCCCGGGAGTGCAACATTTCACGAAACACACGCAGTTGGTTGATTTCTTGCTGCAGATTCTGCACATCCAAGGTCAGATTGAATTCTCGTGAGCGAAACGCTTCAAACGACATCGGGTCGTCTTCTGTCGGTGAAGAATTGATGCGTTGACGCTTTTTTACTGGGCGACGGCGTTGTTTCCCATTGCGTGATCGTGATTCGGATGGCGACGGTGTTGGCGGCGGTGGCGGCGGCGGCAGCAAAGGCGTCGCAGCGAGTGGAGGTGGAATGGATCGCAGAAGTGGCTGTGACAGACAAGGCGTCGGTAAGATTGGCCTGAACGGCAGGAAGTTGATGGGCTCACTCATCCGCTGTTGCTGGTGAGAGTAAGCGTGAATGATTTCATCTGGATGTTGGCTCGGCACTCCATAGAGAGTTGGATGTGATTGCTGAGACGAACGAGGCGCTTCTGGTCGTGGTGGAATCCACTCAAAGCGGTTCATTGCTAAGTGATTGGCTCGGTGTGCCCAAGAACTTGGTTCGCAAACAAAACCGAAGATTGCAGTACTGTGGGGAACACGAACAGAAGCTCAGTGGTCATCGTGTAACAGATATGTTTGTTAAGATGTTGAGAAGTGCTTGAATGATCTAAAGGTCTTTTCACTGTTGATTGGACAACTGTCTTGTGGGTTCAAGACCTCACAAAGAGGAGCCATATCAGAAAAGCCACCCCAAAAGAGCACAGTGATCGGAGTACAATTGACAGATATATTACCGCGACTTGGTGCTGTTAATACAACAAAACACACACGCCCATCCCCAAATCCCATCACACGAAAACTTCTTGGTTTTCTTCGAAGTCGACATCCTCATCACAAGTGATCAAACGCCCATCCATGCCGTACAACACGGAGCCCACGCTTTGACTTGGCGGCGGACATCGAGATATCTCTTCTTCTTCTTCTCTTTCCTGCACCCGTGGACCGCTGCTGTTGCTGTCGTTGCTGCGACTGCCGCTGGTGACATCACGAGTCGATTCAGCTTCGATGGCGTAGTTGGAGCCCATCATGGCATTGTTCAAGAGAATCGCCACTTGTTGCGGGTCACCAAGCAGTCTGAGAAACGGTGTCACGAGATCCAAGCTGACCACGTAGCGAGTCACTTTGCCATCTTTGTCGAAGAAAAAATCCAATTCACAAGTGGTATCTAACAAGCGGCCGACCAATTGGGCCACGATCTGTGGGTGGCGCATCACATGGGGAAAAATCGTCTCGATGGTGCTGCGTTGTACTTGAAAACAAAAGCTTCCATGGGACTTCACAATGGTTTCAGTGTCAAGATCCACAATCTGAAGGGTGTGGAGATGCAACCAAAGTGGTCGCATGAACTGGCCATAGCAATTGATCTGTTGCCACATCGCGTCGACCCCCACAATACCATCACAACAATCAACCTCAGGGTGCATCGCACTTTCCAGAAACGATCTCTGCTCCGACGCACTCACAAACCCGCCAAACTCTTGAACGGTCCGCCTGCGTTTGGAGTCCGAAGCTGCCAATGCCACACTACTTGCGCGTTCAACTTGCTTCGCGAGCAATTGCTGTGAGTCGAGGGTTTCAGGCGTATTCCAATGGCGGAATTGGCGGTAATACTCGGACACTACACTGGAATACGTTTGCTTGAAGCAACGCGGGGTTTGATACAATGGCAATGACGCAGTAGGAACAGCAAGAGGTAATGAAGGAGACGACGCAGACCTCGGTTGGCGATGTCGGATGGTTTGCAAGATCTGGCGCATGGCGTCAAGGTTGCGGATCTCTTGTTTGAGGTTGTTGATGTCGAGTTCGAGATTGAACTCCAGAAGCCGCTCTTTCTGGATCGCATACAGTCGTACGCGGTCATGCGGTGCTACGACCGTGGTCTTCTTCTTCTGCTTCTTCTTTCGTTTGGGACCATCACCACTGCGGACAGCAGTGGTTTTTGTGGTGCTGGGAGCGCCAACTGGAAAAGCAATGTGGCCAGAAGAACCCACCGAGGCAGAAGAAAAAGAGCAACAAGAAGAAGGAGAACACAATGCCTGTGATCGACTGGTGGCGACGTTGGGGCTGGCAGTGGCTTTCCTTCGCCCCCGAGATGGTAGAATCGACGAGCCCCCAAGCACTTCAGATGGTTCCATGCTGTTGGTTAGAATCCCTCGTTTGTCGGTGGCAACTGGCTCAACAAGGGATTCTGGTCCTTTTGGATCACTGTCATTCGCGTTGCTATGCTGCTGGTGGTTGAGGCTCTGACAAAGATTCCATTGAGTTGCTGAAACAACAAGCGCAATGGCAGCTGTATCGTGTGGTGAAGCAGTGAGCGAGCCAGAGAACAGCTTCAAGCTGAAGAAGCGATGCTAGGTTGCTATTGAAAACCAAGTACTATTGCTTCTCGTAATGAGCAAGCGCCTCACACTATGGTTCGTGTTTCAAGCTTGACAATAGCAGAAGCCAACGACAAAAGTGATGTACGTTCATTATTCTTGTATGACTTTTGCTGATCTTTGGGAATGATGATCCAAGTGGCCGAATTGGTAGTTGGGCAGTGTCAGCGATGCAGTTGATTGTAGCCCTTTCGCCGACGTCTCAAGTATGCCGCTCGCCCGGATACTCAACCCCCATGCAGTTGAAGAGCGCGATGACGGCCCAGCCAAGCCACAGGACACGTTTCTCGCGATTCCTCACAGTGACAGCAAAACGCTGGAAACCATGTCTTGGTGGACAACGACTTCAACATAGTGCTAGAACTCTGAGTGGACTCGAGCCGAGATCATCGCTTGGTCTGGACGTCCACGCAGCGAAGGAGACCCCGTTGTAGTCAAATGCACGAACGGCGCAGCAGAAGTACAGAATAGTTGACGCGGATTCCATGCCATACTTTTAATCTTAGTGTGACCCAACAGTGAACTCGTTGTTGCTGTTCAACAACAATTGCTGTAGCATTTCTCATGGTTTATTGTCGTGAACCACAGGGCACACACCTCCAGTCGGCATTCTCGCCCAGCGCCAATGAGACGTGGCCCAGATCACCTAGCAGTCGGGTCAATGGACCAATGTAATCGATTTCAAGGCCAAAATGTGTCACTTGGCCCTGGGCATTGAATCGAAATCGCCATTTCACGGGGCAGATGATCACTTTGCCCATGATCTTTTGGGCCACTAGTTCGCTCTGCAAGACACCTGGAAACATGGTCTCCAGGGAGTAACGGGTGATCACCGCTTCGAAATAGCCAGGCGTTGTGACCATGAACTCTTGATCCAGACGCACAAGTTCCGAGTTGTTCACATTCATTTCCACTGCGATCTTCGGCAGCGAGACATCCAGAGCTCGAAACCGCGTGCACAGCGCTTCGACACCCACGACACCCTCACCACAATCCACTTGGTCGTGCATAACGCTGGCCAAAAAGCTGCGCTGGTAATTGTCGTCATAGTCGCGATACCCGTTTCGAAACACTTCATCAAACTCCCGCACCACTTTGGCCTGCAACGTGTCCTGAGGATCCACCGTAAATGGTGGTAAAACACGTGTGTACAGCACTCGTTTGAGCATTTGCAGACTTTGGATCTCTCGTTGCAGGTCGTGGATGTCCAGCTGGAGATGGAATTCGTGGGAGCGATCTTTTTGAATCGCGTAGAGCTTGGCACTTTTCTTGCGTCGTCTTCGTGGTGGTCGTGGTGGTCGTGGTGGTCTTGCTGGCTTCTTTTGGCCTTTGGTGGTGGTCTGAGTTGTGGTGGTGGTGGTGCCGTGGGTGTTGGTTGGATTGTTGTCAATGCTTTGGCTTTCGGTCGTCTGGGATAAATGCGGATGTTCCATGTGTTGACAAACCCGCTGAGAGAGACGACCAAGAAGTAACGAGACGAAAGGAAATTCAGCAGCCACCGAGCGAGCGAGAACCGCGCGACAAACGACGCAGAACGGCACGCGGATCGTCACAATCTGGGTGGCGGTGGTGCCAGGATGTGTTTGTTGTGCGAGTGAGAGTGGTTAAATACGGTACCTCCACAGCCGACATTGCACATTTGTATGTGGGTTTGTTCTTCCAATTCTTAACAGATAGAAAGGACGACGCAACTCAAAAGATATGACTTGGTGGTTTATATGGTACTAGTTGGGATATTCTGCGCGGATCGAGCCAAATAGAGCGCGGCAGTTCACCAACCTGCTTCGTCGTGCGACATCAACACGCTCACAGTCACACACATTTCTTCGCAATGATTCTTTCTTCTTTGGTGTCAAGCCAAGGACACTTTGACTCTCTTCCAACGACAGCCTGGACACTGGCTGATTGGCTCTGATCACTTTCAAGTGCGTCAAGCCGCTCGCGCACCACTCTCGATGTTGGGACTGCTGCAATCAAACGAGACTCCGGTATCTCCAGACGACGACGACAAGGACGAAGACGGACTAGGCACAACACGCCAGTCCATGTTCCCACCGAGCACCAGCGAGACCTGACCCAAATCCTTCAATAACTTGGTGAAAGGCCCCACGTAGTCAATCTCCGCTTCGAAACAAACCACTTTGCCATGCTCATCAAACACGAAACGCCATTTCACCGGACATGTGATGACCCGTCCCATAACCTTTTGCACCAAATGCTCGTGGTTGAGAATCTGCGGAAACATGGTCTCCAGACAACACCGTGTGAGCACTCCTTCAAACTGGCCGCAAGTCATGACGATCATGTGGTTGTCTGCACGCACAAATTGAAACTTGAACAGATCCATGTCCACGACAATCTTTGGAATCGTAATGTCAATGGCGCGAAACTGGTCGCAGAGCGTGTCAATGCCGACTATGCCTTCCCCGCAGTCGATTTCTTCATGGAACGCACTGTGCAGAAACTCACGTTGCTGCTGGTCGTCAAATTCGCGGTATCCAAAACGAAACAACGACGAAAACTCGCGGATCACGTTGGCCTGCAAAGTGTCGTGGTGCAGTGTGGACGCACCGAGACTGCGCGAGTACAGCAGTTGCTTGAACATCTTGAGACTCTGAATCTCTTGCTGCAAGTCGTTGATGTCGAGCATGAGATTGAATTCATGGGACCGGTCGCGCTGGATGGCGTACAATTTGGCGCTTCTTTTGCGACGCTTGCGGGTCGAACCAGACGCTGAAGTCGTCCCCAAGCCTTCTGAAGAAGCTGGTCGTGGGAACGACAACGGCGGAGGTTCGAGGGGCTTGGAGGCCTTGGATCTTTTGGCTTTGGTGCTGCTTCGGGTCTTGGCTTTGAAAGCGGCTTTGGCAATAAGCGGGGCGTCATGGCACAGAGCTGTTGTGGCTGGCAACGGGGTTGGATGTGCTGGTGCTGGATTTTCTTTCTTGGGCCGGATCGACTTGTCCATTTGTGTACGCTTCCTCAGTCGCAAAAGACTTACCCCCCGCACCACGTGGGCAGAAGCCGGGTCCCGCGGATGGATTGCAAATGACAAATGGGTTGGTTGAGAGCTTTTGGCTGGTGGGCGGGTCTGCTTGTGCTGATGGCTTCTTCGCTTGCGAATCCACAAAGAGCTTCACCCAAAGGCAGACAGACAGCGTGCGTGTCGTGAAGAAACAGAATGGAAGATTGAAGATGCACCCAAGAACGTCTGCTCTTTCTCTGCACTGCCCCACTGGTGGCACTTTGCTGCCTGGTGATGGATATGGGAAAGTCTCGAAAGAGAATTGTTGAGTCAACACAGGTCGGGGTTTGGTTCCGAATTGGGACCAGAGAGTGTCCCTTGTTTTGGCTCGAGGACCCTACCCCATCAGCAACACGATCTTCTTCACCCGCAGTACAGTAGGAGACCTGCACTGGAATCGTCAATGGACCAGAGCAGGCCTGGAGCATGCACTTGCACCTGCACTTTGTGGATGTTTCTTCTCCAAGGGACCACCTGCTATGCCTTGTGTGATCTCAGTACTCTCTCCTTGCATGATGCCAGTGGTCGATCTGCGTGCTGATCACGGCGTCTGCTTCTCTGCATTGACCTCGTCCACCGCTTTTCACCACTGGTGATCCTCTTGCACCGGGCCGACAAGAAAGGGAAGCGGAGCGATTGGCGGTTAGCCAAATGCTGTCGAGACAGGAGATCGGATCGGCGGATAGGAGGCTTTCGGGAGTGGCATCAGCACACCATTGAGATCACTGCTGCAAATGGGGACCTGACGACTCTGAAGTGCAGCGCACACATTTTCTTTTGATCCGCCCACTCGTTTGAAAAATCCTCGAAAGTCCAGGGCCACGGAATGTCTTCCACAATAGAATGCAGGATTTCTTCAAAAATGATCCTAATAACCCCTTTGACGTTCAAAGGCGGTCTGATGGTCGTCTTGGCCACAAGAGCGCGTAGCTTGCTGGACGTAAGCTTCCCGCTTCATCGAAATGCCGATGGAGCTATTGAATTGATACCCGAGTTGCAATCGCACTTTTCTAGCCATGGGAGGCCCGACGACTTGGTGTACATATCTGATCTCCCAGACCGCTGGAAAACTGTCATTTAAATTCCATTCTTGAGCATGAAAAGGATCGTGCCCATCGCCCAGCGGTTTGATCCATCGCATACTAAATCCTTGGGGTGTTTTGGACCTGTATACGATTCGTCAAAACCGTTGGTTCCAACACATCACGACGTCGTTGACCGTGATCAAAGCCCACAAGAGCGGCTAGACCCAAACACTATGCTCGGCTGCGTGTCACCACGACATCAGCATCGAACGCCTCTCAATCACATGGCCTTTGACACGAAATAAACAGAAGGATATTGTCTGACCCCACTTGCGTAAGATGGCGCGATGGAGCTCTCGTTCGATGGCTTTTGCTTCTGCGTCTTTGCACAACGCTTCAAAGCTGATGCTGAGCGATTGTCGTCCCGATGATGCCAACAAAAGGGCATCAATGCATCATCTCAACCTCCTGGCAAAGGTGATAACTCCACAAGTTCATTCTGTTCATTACGTACGCGGTCGAGCCGTATCACTCGCACCAGTTGAAGAGCAACGATCCCTGCTGGCTGATGGGCGCGTGGTTGAACAGCAACTGCGTGAACGCGTGTACAAAGTCGACTTCCTGGCCATAACGCATCACCAGGCCTGTCGAGGAATCAAACACAAACTGCCACTGGCAGGCCAGGCAACCTCGGCGTGCAAGGGCCGCCTCCCTGGCGTGGTTGGATCGTATGGCGACATGTGCCGAAAAACTTGCTAGACAGTGGTCTTGACGATCGGCGCTTGGAAAATGCCCTTGGAGGAGCACCATCACATGGTCATTCGCGAACGACCTCCACCGAGTGCATTTGCAACAGCAGCACCGGCAACAAACTGTTAAATGCCAAGAACTGCTGCCACACCGTGTCAATGCCGTGGAGCCACTGCCCGCAGTCCACTTGCGGGAACATGAATTTGGACAAAGTAGTCCGCCCGGAATTCCCCATGGCCCGAGCGAAACACGCGGCAGTACTCTCGGACCACGCGAAGGTCTTGGTGATGATTCTCGCTGTTGGCGACCAGCGTCAGCGACTGGATCACGCTCTTTTTCGTCGCCAACTGCTGGATTTCCTGGCACATAGTGTTGATGTCGAGTCACAGCTGAATTCTTTGGAGCGATCTTCTGGGCACACATAGGAGCACTGGCGGGGACGTTGACGCAGGCGTTTGTCCTGTCTATGGTGCTTGGACTGGGGGAGTTGCGCAGGGGGTTGATGCAGCTGCTGCGTGTTGCTCTCGTTTTACTTCTTTCTCTTTTTCTTCTTCACCATCCTGTTGCTGAGGCCGAATGTGAACCAGTAAGCCACAGATAAAGCCCCAGGCAACGGCAGTGGCAGAGATAGCGACAGAGTAGACTGGCTTCTTCATCTCCTAGACACAGAAGATGCGATCCGACCAATTGAGAAAGAGACGGCAAAGCAACGCGCCGCTCCCGTGTTGCTTCTTCAAGATGGATGAGAATGACAACCAGATAATGGGCCACGGGTCCATGGGTTGGGTTGTGAGTGGAAGACTCAGACCTGCATACCTCAACCATTGGTGTTCCTTGTTGTTCCTAGCTGACTCGTTTTCGACAGATCCGGGTGGGTGGGTGGGTGGGTGGGTTACTTCTAAACCATGCACCTCCATCAAACCCACTGGTTGGCTTGGAGTTGGGCCAGTTGGAATGGCACAAGCATCCTTGGGGACCAACCAGCCATTCTGTCACTTGATGTGTTGAAGCCGCTTGTCAAAGCAGCAGCTCACGACTTCACGTGGGTGCATGGCCTATTGGCGCACTCAGTCCCAACCAGAAACGGCGAAGAGTTTCTTTGATTCCCTTCGGACTGTTAATCCGAGCGCCAAGGCGCCATCTGCCATTTCTAGCGTTACGACAAAAGCAAGAGAGGGAGCTGCGTAGAACTCCACAGCAGAGCCTGACTGAGTGACACACTGGCTTGGTGTTGCCTGCAAATGGGTATTGATGACGATGGTCATGATGCTTTTGTGTCTTTGTGGTTGGTTTACACCAGGCATTCATCTGCTTCGATCGTTCCATTCCAACCATTCAACAACGCGCCGACTTGGTGGAGCAACGAGCCATCCAACAACAAGTTGGCCAACTTGGGACTGCCCAACAGGTCGGTGAATTGACGCACCACGTCCAAATCCACGTTGAACCGAGTGACTCTGCCATGCGCATCAAACAGAAACTCCCACGTGCAATTCCACTCGCTGGTTCGACCCACCAGACGACTCACTATGAACTCATCGCTTAGAATGTGTGGAAACACTTGCTCCAGAGTCTTTCGCGTGATGATGGCACGGAAACAACCACGAGCCTTGACCAATGTGTCGCTTTCCACTCGCAATAACTGTATGGAGCGCAGGCTGTCGATGGCCACCAGCGGCAGCACTTCTTCGTACGCGAGGTGGTTGGCCCACAACTGGTCCACATCGAGCTCTTCTTTGCCACAAAGTACGCATGGCGCCATGGCGGACGCCAAAAAGCTGTGTTGGCGTCCATGTTGGGCTTGCGACGCACCACGCGCAAACACCTGGGTGTACTCACGCGCGACATGCACGAAAAACGCATCATCCAGTTGCTGCGGTGGTAGTGCCGCACAAGTAATCGTCGTCGCCGATGGTGGCGGGGGTGGTGCCACATCAACACGATGACTAGGTGGGGTCAATTGTGGCACCGAAGAAATGGATCGTAGTTGAAGTGAGTGCAACAGCTGTTTGCGTGCCATCAACGTGCTGATTTGCTGTTTGAGATCGTTGATGTCCAGCTGCAGATTGAACTCGACGGCGCGTTCTTTCTTGATGGAGTAGAGCTGGGGGCCTCGTCGTCGTTTTTTCTTACGTTGGGTGGCACGTGTGCCATCGATGTCGTCATTCTCTTGGTGGTCGGCCGTCGAAGAAGTAAAGTCTTCAGCTCCAGCAGCTGCCGCAGCAGGAGAAGCATCATCGGATGAAATAGATGAAGTATACGAAGTCGGGGCAAATGAGAGTGGCAACGAGGGAGCAGACACGCTGATAGAGCCTTGAACAGTGCCACCAGATGAAGTCCGTGCCTTGCCGGCTGAGGCCGCCTTGGTGGTCCGGCTGGCCATTCTGCAGTGTTTTCTTTCGCTTTGTGGTGGGAGGAAATGGCGGGTAAGTTATTTTTCAAAGTATTTTTTCTGGTCTGGTTTGTCTTCGTTTCTTTACCTTACCGTCTCCTGTGGAAACAAAAAGATCTGATTCCAACTGCAGTGTGAAACCGAATTAGCCACGTAGCCCAGTGTCAAAGAAGTGCTTGTGCTGGTCCATAAAGGATTTCCCGATGGGCCACGCGTTTTGTGCATCATGCTAGACGTTGGTGAGGTGGTATGCACAGAAGAAAAAGGCTCAAGTAGTAAACATGTTGACTCTGCACAACCTCTTGAACCACTGTGGCTGTTCCTGCCCCACCACAAAGGCTCTGTCTAAGAGACTGCTTGTCGCTTGTGGCATCGACTTTCGAAAGCATAAGCTGCTGAATGCTCTTTTTTGATTGATGCAGTTCTTGGTCGATCCAAGGAAGAGAAACTCGCAGCAGAGACGTCCTCACCTGGAAATGGCCAAAGTCACAGCCATCGCTTTGGTCTGTTTGGTCCCACGAGACCATCCAGCCGATCCTTGGGTCGACGCCACTGGTGAGTGATTGCTGTGTCAATCAATGGGCCGGATCCTTGAGTGCCCGGTGAGATGGCATGGGCATCATCGCCGTTTTGGGTACAACAGTTGATCAGAGTGGATCAGTGGCAGGGACCAGGCCAAAACTTCGCCGGGATCCAATCCCCGTTCAGATGCGTCTTCTTCTTGGTGGTCGGCTGACCCGCAACTGCCCTTCCACTGCTCCAAGTCCTTCGCGAATATCTGAGGTGTGAGTTGTCACAAGTGTATATCAGGAAACGAGGCTAGAGGACCGACGGTGTTGTGCTCTGGATGCGGTTGTTTGCAGCGCAAGCAAAAAGCTTGGCGGGCGCTTGTCTCTTGAGTACTGGGTTCGCCAGTGCGCTTAGCACATCCCCAAGCGTTCTTGCAATCTCTCAGTGTATGATCAAATCTTTTTTTCAATGTCTCTTCTTGGAGATTCGACGCATTTCTCGGACTTCTCCACGCTGTTGCGGTTCACGCATCGTGATGGAACCAACAACACAAGAAATGCATGAGATTGCACGACACTCCTCACTCGATGGCGCTAACCATACCCATCGTCACCCGCTATTTCAACAACCTCAAACAAGAGATCTCGAGGCTGGAGTTGTTGTGGTGATGTGCAGTTCTCGCAGTAATGGACATTGAACTGCTGTCAACCCCATGTTCAGATCTGCTTGGCTGCTTGAAAGACGTGGGTGCGCGGATTTCTGCATCTGGCCAAATCCTAGAGAGATGAGAAGCAGCGACAAGCTCCGCTGCTGTCCTTTCCGCTAATCCAGTCACGAGTGGTTGGGTTCTGCTCTACCAGACATACATGACAAACATGATGCTCGTCAAAACAGGACAGGGTAGTCCTGGCGACTAGCTGGCTTGTTGGGATCTCTCAGAACCTGATGGATGGGCATCGACTGATTGTTTCGGATTCGTTGTGGTCCGGTGTTTACTCCAGGCTTTCATTTGTGTCATTCCATCCATCTGACTTGATCAAGTAATAAACCGTCCAACTCGAGATGGGACTCCCAGAAGTTCCGAGAAAGTGGTGCGGCGCATTGCGTGACGATTCTGCTCTGATCACACACGTTTCTGCTCGCTGGTTCAGTCCACGCGACGACGGGCACGCTTAGAAGATGCGCAAGCACTCGGAATCGGGCCGGAATAACAGGTTTATGGATTGGATAGCGGCCACACTTCCCTTTTTCTGAGACAGAGCACGCATGGATGCATGACAGACGCGGAAAAATCGCATTGTCGGCCATGATAGATGTCATCGACCGCACCAGGGGTGTCATTTCCAGCAGGTTGACTGGTTCAGGTCGCCGTGGAAGTGAGTGCGACCGTTGTCTGCACGCCATCGATGAGTCGACTTGGTGCCCAGCTGAAGATTGAACTCGGCCCAGTGATATTGCTACTACCGAATAACTCCAAGGTTCGAAAGGCTTGATGACGACGATTTGTATGCGCAGGGCAGCGGGGAAAATGACAATCCAAGCACTTGATCCTGGTCTTGGATGAAACACTGGTCGTTGACTGACATTTACCACAGATTTGCTTCTGTACGAGCACGAATGACCAGTCAGTTGCACACAGTTCCCACAAGAAGAGGAGAGAGCAATCGTATTGATGGGTTTGTCATGGATTTGCCCCTGCTGTCAGGAGAAGTGAATACTGGAATGTCAAACGGAACACCCTTGCGAGCATACGGTTGGGCTCACAGGGTGATGGGTCGGGTCCGGTCTGATCGCTTTTAATGTTGAAGTACCCACCGATCGCTAGACCTTCTGTGTTGCCCCTGAAATGGGTGGGTGGGTTGACACGTTTCACCCTAAAACCCACCCGGTACTCAGATGGCCAATCGGATTTGACAGCTGGAATCGTGTTAACTCTGGATCAACAATCTTACTACCGAAGATTTCTCAAATGCTACCAGCGCTTCATCAGATGACTCGGTTGCGCGAGTCGTTCGGCTTCTTTAGCATCAGCGCCGTCTGCAATGGTAGTCGCAGCCTTGCGAAGCTTGTTGATCCAGTCCTCAACGGACGAGTTGTCAAGAGCACAGTTAGACGATGTATGTTCTCAACGACCATTCATTCTCAAGCAGCAAAACACCCCAACCGCGAGCGTCTGCACGCGTGTGCCCCAACGAGCTTGATGATGATGATGATGACCACAACCTCTCTCTCCATCTGGTTTTGTTCAACAAACCTGTGCGCAATACCCCAGGCATTCATCTGCTTCGATCGTTCCATTCCAACCATTCAACAACGCGCCGACTTGGTGGAGCAACGAGCCATCCAACAACAAGTTGGCCAACTTGGGACTGCCCAACAGGTCGGTGAATTGACGCACCACGTCCAAATCCACGTTGAACCGAGTGACTCTGCCATGCGCATCAAACAGAAACTCCCACGTGCAATTCCACTCGCTGGTTCGACCCACCAGACGACTCACTATGAACTCATCGCTTAGAATGTGTGGAAACACTTGCTCCAGAGTCTTTCGCGTGATGATGGCACGGAAACAACCACGAGCCTTGACCAATGTGTCGCTTTCCACTCGCAATAACTGTATGGAGCGCAGGCTGTCGATGGCCACCAGCGGCAGCACTTCTTCGTACGCGAGGTGGTTGGCCCACAACTGGTCCACATCGAGCTCTTCTTTGCCACAAAGTACGCATGGCGCCATGGCGGACGCCAAAAAGCTGTGTTGGCGTCCATGTTGGGCTTGCGACGCACCACGCGCAAACACCTGGGTGTACTCACGCGCGACATGCACGAAAAACGCATCATCCAGTTGCTGCGGTGGTAGTGCCGCACAAGTAATCGTCGTCGCCGATGGTGGCGGGGGTGGTGCCACATCAACACGATGACTAGGTGGGGTCAATTGTGGCACCGAAGAAATGGATCGTAGTTGAAGTGAGTGCAACAGCTGTTTGCGTGCCATCAACGTGCTGATTTGCTGTTTGAGATCGTTGATGTCCAGCTGCAGATTGAACTCGACGGCGCGTTCTTTCTTGATGGAGTAGAGCTGGGGGCCTCGTCGTCGTTTTTTCTTACGTTGGGTGGCACGTGTGCCATCGATGTCGTCATTCTCTTGGTGGTCGGCCGTCGAAGCAGCAGCAGAGCCGGAAGCATTACAACCGCGCGACCACGCGGCCGCAACATGAGCCGATGGCACCGATGGGGTTGAACACTCCCGCGAGAGACGAATGGAGCCAGTCAATGACAGCGTTGCCGTGTCGACTGGTGATGCCTCCTTGGTGGCTCTGGCCATTACTGGGCTACTGTGGTACTTTTCTTTGTTTTCTTTCTCTCCTCGTTTCTTTCTTCGTTTCTTTACGGCTTCCTGGAGGAAAAGGAAGCGAATGGCCGAGGTCTGATTCCATGGTTGCCTGTTTCTGGAGGGCGGGCACGAAATGTAATTGGGCCACCCCAGCGTTTCACTGTCTACCACCGCGATGCCTCTGCTGTGTTGTGCTTTGGCCGAGTTTTGGGTTGCATAATATGCACAGAAGAAATGGGATCAGCTGGATGGTGTTCAGGGGTGGTTCAGCAACGTGGGCGATGGTGGGCGTAGTTTTTAGCAACGTGACCGTGAGTTCGGGGTAGTCTGATTCTGATTCTCATGCCGGCACTGCGCATCGAGCAGAAATCGATCTCTCGGGGGCAAAACTATTGGCAAGTGCCCTTGCACAAGTGGTTTTCCACCGAACCATTCCATTCGTTGGCATCAAGGATCAGACCTGAGCGTGTGCTGAATGCTTTCAACAAGGGATCATTCAGTCAAGTTAGGGACAGTCAGATTTGGGTGGTCTGAGGGGATCAGAAAAGGCAACCACGCCATGACCGACAAGCTCAACCTCTCGGTGGCAGTGGCGCTTGGCGCGACGCTTTATGCAGCGACGCAGTTTGTGTACCAACAGTACGCTAAGCGCTTCAAAAATCAGTTCAAGCTCCTGTTAAATCTACAGAGCACCAAGCAAATCGATGACGTTGCTATGGCCACTGGCGCCGCATGCGGCGGTTCCGCGCAGACCCAGGACGAATTGATGGGCGAACAGCTGTCTCGCATTCGCTCCTTTTTTGGTGAAAAGGGCTTTGAAGAGATCAAAAAGGCGTTTGTCATTGTCATCGGCCTCGGTGGTGTCGGATCCCATGCGGCCCACATGCTGGCGCGCTCCGGTGTGGGCAAATTACGACTGGTTGACTTTGACAATGTCACTTTGTCGTCGCTCAATCGCCATGCCGTCGCGACGCGAGCAGACGTCGGCATTCCAAAGGTTGTGGCCATGAAGAAGCATTTGCTGGAGATTGTGCCTCACTGTGAGATCGAGACTTGCGCCGTCATGTTTGAAGAAGCTAGTGCCGAAGAACTGTTGGCTGGTACGTGTTCACATGTTGGAGGAAGATGCGATCATTCTGTGCTGAACGTTTCCTGTGAATACCCATGACAGATGAACCGACGTATGTGCTGGACTGCATCGACGACGTCAACACCAAAGTGGCGCTGCTGGAAGCCGTCTCCACTCGCCAGCTTCGTGTGATCACCGCGACTGGTGCAGGCGCCAAAGCCGATCCCACACGCCTGCAAATCGGCACTCTCAAGGACTGCGTGCGTGAGTTGTCTTACCACTAGGCGTTTGGTTCTCTACCACGACTGTCTATTAACTCTCTCTCTCTTTTCTCTCTTGGTGCAGGTGACCCTTTGGCTGCCAAGATGCGCTACTTCCTCAAGAAGAAAGGCATCGCAACTGATGCCATCACGACCGTTTACTCGAGTGAGAGAAGCGTATGTAAGCTGCTGCCGCTCAGCGAGCAGCAAATCGCCGAGCCGGAGGCTTTTGGCAACGTCGAGAACTTTCGCATCCGTGTGCTTCCGGTGCTCGGCACCATGCCGGCACTGTTCGGTCAAGCCATGGCGGCGTACGTGTTAACTGATCTGGCCAAGCAACCGATCAAACCGGAGCCCATCGCGCGGTTGGCTAAAGATCAACGCAACAAACTGTACCAGAAGCTCCAAGACCGTGAAAAGCACACGTACGGCAACGAGGGCTTTTACATTGACAAGGATCTGCTCGAATTCATCTACCAGGAAATCTGGAAAGGAAGAAGCGCCGTGAGTGACGTACGCCAGGGCGGACGAGAACGCATGATGCTAACGAGATGGCACAAAGACAAACCGTTTGCGCTAGACAATGCGGCCTTTTTGACGGCCCGCGAGATTGAGCAAATGGATCAAGTGGGCATTGAGAAAGCGTTTGGTGCCGAGGTTTGTGCGCGCGTGGACAACCATTTGCGTCAATACCAGGGCTGGTAGAGGGTCGTCATGGGGGAGGGCGGACTGGATGAGTCTGCACGTTGCCATTGCTTTTGGGTGTTAACTGAACTCAGTTTTTTTTTTCTAGAGGAGTCATGTTAACAGCTGAATTCAAAAACGCATTGTCAGTTGACAACGAGCCGTGTCCGTTAAGAGTTGATATCTACTGTACGTTGTGTTTGATTTGCATTTGCCAAAGACGCAGAATCGACAGTTGAGAACGGAGATGGGAAGCAAACTGAGCGCAACGAGAATGCTGTGTGGCGCCGCACTTGCCGCGGCAGTTGTGGCGTTTGGATCATGGATTCAGGCGTCAAGAGTGCAGAGTCCCAGCAAGACCGAGGCACTCCACTCGCAAGTGACGCCAGCGGTGATCTGGTATGCACCATTTCTAAGCGGCGGCGGCTACTGCAGTGAGGCGTTTTCTTTTCTGGAGTCCATGGACTCGTGCTCTTCTGGTTCTTCGTCACGCAGCATGGAATCAGACGAGAATCAGATTGCGGTCCATCAAAAGACTTTCGACTTTTTTGTCACACAGCATGGGGACTCGGTGGACGCAGCGTTTCTTCAGCAGCTTCCCGTGGAACACGAAGCGCTTCTTCAACGGGTGATTCTTGTAGTGTTTTTGAGTGGGCCGAATCTAACAGGCATTGTTGTGGCCGTGCTGACTGGTTTCTATATGCCCATTCATGCTCAGCATTGGGTCGAAGAGCGAGACTTTTACTGGCGGTTCAAGACGCAACCCATCGCTTTGGCCATTTGTCACTCGGAGCCTGGCGCATGGTATCCAGCCTTCTATCACACCTCGCGTTGCCCACCAGCCTCAGCACTTTATAAGGTGGGACGCACCATGTTCGAAACAGACCGCGTGCCCGATGGCTGGGCGGACCGCATGAATGCCATGGACGAGATTTGGGTCCCGACCAGGTTGGAAGCTGCCCTGCTTTTGCTTGTGTGAAGAGTTGAAAGTGATGGGGATCGTAGTTTTCAGCAAGGTGTATTCGAAGAGAATGGCGTGGACCCCAGCAAGATTCACATCCTGCCCGAAGCCGTGGACGTGGATTTCTTTGATCCTCATCGCACTGAAGCATATCCTCTTCGTGAAATGGTCGGGGTGGGCGAGTCCACCACCATCTTTCTATCAATCTTCAAGTGGGAGGCGCGCAAAGGATGGAGAGTGCTTCTTCGTGGCTTTCTCGAGGCTTTTGAGTCACCGCAGGACGATGTCGTGTTGGTGGTGCTGACGAGTGGATATCATTTCCAGAAAAAGCATTCAGCCAAGGTCTTTCAACAACGTGTGGACGACTTTATCAACCAAGAGGTCCACAAGCCAACCAACAAGCTGCCAAGAGTCGTGGTACTTCCGCCACGATTTCCACAAACGGACATGCCGAGGCTATACAAGGCTGCCGATGCGTTTGTGCTTCCTTCGCGAGGAGAAGGATGGGGAAGACCCCATGTGGAAGCCATGGCCATGGAACTCCCCATTGTGTCCACATACTGGAGCGGCACGACCGAGTACATGACGCAGGACAACTCGTATCCTCTCCGAATTGATGGACTAGTAGAGGTATAAAAGAGCATCCGATGGGTGGCACTGCTGTGCTGCCTGGCTGACAAACTCTTTTGTGTATGCAGATTGAAGAAGGTGCCTTTCGAGGCCACAAGTGGGCTGATCCGTCAGTTGAGCATCTTAAAGAGTTGCTGCGCTATGTCCATACGCACCCAGAGGAAGCCAAAGCCAAAGGCGTCCAAGCTCGACGCGATATGGTGGAGAATTACCGCCCGGAATTGATCGGAAGGAAACTTTTGAGTCACATTAAGCGCATTCTCGCAATCCTCGAGTCGAGACAGCTGAAACAATCACGACCAGTCGACGAAGAGCCAGATGAAAGCCATGGGGAACTCTAGTGGCTTTTATGCAGGTGTGGTTGATTGCTGATGGTGGCCGTCCTGCTCTTCCTGCTGCTGCTGCTGGATGACCTCGTCAACTTTCCGTTTCCGCGTTGGTTTTGTTTCTGGGATCCACTCAGGTCGATGCTGTTGCCAGTCTTCTTCGGTCAGCCATGTGCGATGCAGCCACAGAGCTTTGCTCGGCGCCGATGGACCTGCCGGAGCTTCGCCGTTCAGCACTTTTAGCATTTGTGTGGCTGGAAGACTTCCTTCAGCGATTGGACGAAGTGTTCCCATGATGCGACGCACCATGTGTCGCAAAAAGCCGTCCGCGATTAACTCGATGGAAACGTAATACACTGGGCACGTTGCGAGTTGTTCCTCATCCACAGACTCACCTCGTCCGCAGGTTGAAGGATCCAGTGAAAACTCGACGTTTCTAATCAACCGCATAGAGAGTGCCAATGGGATAAGCATACCAACGCGGGACATCTGTGTGATTTCTTTTAACAAACCTTCGACGTGAAGCACGAATGGAAATGATCGTCCGCACTGTGGATTTGTCTGCAAACTCGGGTTTTTGTAAACCCTGGGAGAAATTTTTGAAATCATGAGTTCCTACAAGGAAGCTATGAAAACAGGTCTGTTTGTCAATTCGTTAGAAGCTCAGATTCTTTTCGCAAACCCACCTAAGTGCTTCACGTATTCTGGATATATCGAGTTTCTTGGCCAGAAACCATGAGAATTTGGCTGTTGCTAAATACGGTCGCTTAGCTTGCTGGAAGTAATAGCAGTATTGCTTGTAGCGTGATCGAAAACGTGATCGCGGCACGCTTATCAGGGAGGTTGTGTCCGCCATCGTTTTATTCTCAGTGGCGGTGTCAGCGTCAAAGATGGCGTGCACACGGATACTATTGGGAAGCACTTGGTTGAGTTCTTGGGTCAACTCGCTCAGCGATTTACAGAGATCAGATACTCGAAAGGTTGCGTATTGCTATCGAATCATGATAAGAGATGTGTATAAGCATCATCGACATCCAACCTCCTCTGGACTCACATAAAGCGCGTGTGTTCCTGCGTCTGTCCTTGAGCAGCTAGTGACATTGATCTTCTCTTCAAATCCTAGCACTTTCATCAACGCGTTCTCTACTTCTTCTTGGATGCTTCCATTTCCAGCTTTGCTTTTCTCATTTTGTCGTTGCCAGCCGACAAACCCGCCGCCAAAATACGCCAAATGCATGCAATACCGCATCATTTGTGTATTTGGATGGCAAGCAAAAGACACTGCTGAAAAACCGGTGTTCGGACAGCGATTTGGGCACAAACTGACGTTCAACCCACCTTTTCCACCTGCCAAAACCGGATTACTCGGCTGAAAGAGCGTGAATTCACTATCACGATTGCAGCTGAAAGACCAAGCCAACCCACGACAATCCAGGCATCCCCAATGCAAGACAAAGACAAAACCAGCAAGAGCTGAAGAAGAAGAGGCGGCGACGCTACTATCCAAAGCCTATCGAGAAAGCGCGTGCCATGGAATTCAATCTCTCGCTGGACATCAACAATCTCAAGCAAGAGATCCGCCACTTGGAATTACGCGAACAGTTGCTGCAGTCCAAAAGGGTAGCTCGCGTGGTGTCGCCACAGGAGCGAGCCGTTCTAGTGACCCGCGAAATCCTGTATATGATGAAAGATGGCGTGGCCTCCCTGCTCGGTCAGGGCCAGAAGGCGCTGGACTTTATCAAGCGACTCTCGGACCCCTACATCGCCACAGGACACGGAAGCTTTGACGTGGGAGCGTTTCTTCAGCGCGTTCGGCGCTTCGACGCCGTCATTCCACTGACTTCGATCAGCCACAACTTCATTCAAGCAATCGCAGCCGACCACGACACCATCACGACAGTCATGGGTTTTGTGAACCTCCTGTTCATCAAGCCATTGATTTGATCTGTCCACATCTGAGCTTTGGTCATCAAGACAATCTCAAGCGTCTTCGCGCCATGAAAATGCTGTGTTGTCCGTTCAAGATGGTGCTGGTCATCAATGCGCACGGCAAAGTGAGCCAGTTGCGCATGGAAATGGACTTTGTGACGGGCTTTTTGCGACTCGGTGAGGACATGAAGCAAGTCGCCGTCATCATGAGTCACGCTTTGATCGGCGTGGAGGAAGTTCATCCTCGGTTTGATGGACTGGACGAGTTGCCACCAGAGGCCCTGCCAGAGATAGAGCAAGAAGACAACGACGAAGTCGACGAAGAAGCAAGACGATTCCAACGAGAGATGCAGCTGACTGGTGAAGTCGTGTTATGACGCGTCTTTCCACTCTCCGTGTTCTCCGTTTGTCAAATGGAGCATTGAAGCTTGAATCCCTCTCGTGAGTGGTGGAACACAAGCAATGGAAAGCACACGAAAGCCCCTTATGGAAGCCCAGCATCCGCATCCAAACCAATCCGTCCATCAATCCCAAAGGCTTGATCCTTTCGGAGTGGCCTTCTCTTACTCAGCGCATTTAGTCACTTGAAGATCTTCACATTCGACCACATGTTGATTCCAGTGTAATCGAGATGGGAGGAGCCTTTGACCTATAGACCGGAGAGTTGGGCTTGGAGTGAGCGTGTTGGGCGACGTTTGGCGCTTGAAACAATGGAAAGCACCGCGTACACACAGAAGACGATCATCCAACCGAGTGGTCGTCCGAACTACCTTCAACGCCGTGCGCTTTGCGCTTGCGACTCAATGGCTCAATGCAGTTTTCCACTGCGGATAACGGCGGATTATCTGTCCATTCCTCCTCAGTAAGCCACGTGCGATGCAGCCAGAGACCTCTACTCGGAGCCGATGGATACGCTTTGGCTTCACCGTTTAAGACTTTCTGCATGTAGTCAGGCGATAACTTGCCCAGTGCGATGGGACGCAGAGTACCAACAATGCGACGCACCATGTGCCGCAAAAAGCCATTCGCAATGATCTCGATGCACAGGTAGTAGAGCGGACAAGTGGCAGCTTGCTGGTCCGACAGCGACTCACCCTGTCCACAAACTGTTGGATCAAGAGAAAAGTGTACCGTTCTGATCATCCACAATGCCGTAAGCATCCACAGTCAGCCAATCAAGATGCACGGAAACCTGGATTGTGAATTGTGGCACCTTTTCAGAGAGAGTTGAATCGAAATAACAGTGCGGACGCTTGATTTATCTGCAAATTCTGGCTTTTGCATACCCTGAGAAAAGTGTCGGAAGTCATGTTTGCCTGCCAAGAAGCTGTTGTGGTTGTTGTGATAAACACCACAAAACCATGATTCAGCCAATTCGTCAGTGTTACAAGGAACAACTGCAGTCCACAGAAAACTAGGAGCAGTACCTCAGTGCTTCTCGAACCCTGACGATGTCAAATGGTTTATGCTGAAACCAGGAGTATTTGGCAGTCTCAAAATGGATTTGAGGAGCCTGCTGAATGTAATACACGTATTGTTTGTACAGTGATCGAAAACGAGAGCGCGGAATCGCAATCTCAGTGTCACCACAACGAATCCAATGTACACGGATGCCTTCTGGAAGAAGCTGGTTGATTCGATTCGTCAATTCATTCACGGAGAACAACATTGGCTGAGTTGCAGCAATACGAAAGGTCGCGTATTGCTATCAAATTCGTGGCAGGCATTACCACAACATCGGTCAATTGATAAACAGTCACTTAGTTGACTCTGTTTTCTTCTTGCTTTGGAATGGGTTCTCACATGAACAGCGTGCGTGCCAGCATCGGTACGACTACAACTCGCCACGTTTATCTTCTCTTCAGCTCCAAGTGCTCTGGCCAGCGCATCTTCTACCTGTGCTTGGATACTGCCAAGACCTGCTTTACTCTTGTCTTTTTGGCGCTGCCAGCCCACGTAACCAGTGCCAAAATAGGCCAAGTGCATGCAGAAGCGTCGCCGTGGGTCCATTCGTCCTTGTGTGATTATTGTCAACAGTTGTATAAAACACCGCACAATCCGCGTTTCTTTCGCAGCTGGTGAATCAATCACACGCTGGGGTTATTGCAGGTTTCCATAGAATCAGAAGAAGCCTTTGACAGGATCATGCCCTTCACAAAGCATATACGCGATGGCACCATTGCCGTAGCGTACAGCGATATCCAGTGGAGTGTCTCCTTCCTTTAATTCCACACATCGTAAATCAGATGCATCCAGTCAGCAGAGCCATGCAGTTGACTTACGAGGTTGCGCAACCGCTTGTTGGCACCCGCAGCCAGCAGTTTGCGTGCGATTTCGTCAAGCCCACGAAACGCAGCTTCATGAAGAGCCGTATATCCATCTCGCTGTGGATCCATACTCGAGGATTAACTTGACGGTGGCGACGATCAAATACTCAGAAAGGTGTTGCTTTCCTTACGTCGGTCTGGTTCACATTGGCACCGTGAGCCAACAAGAACTCGATGCACTCCAGCTTGCTGTACTTGACGGCCATTTGGAGGGCAAAATTACCGCGTTGCTTCCATATATAAGTGCAATTAGAGCTTCAACAATAAGAAACGTCGTTCGACTCATGTTCGTTTGTTGGGTTGCTCACATCCTCAGCGGTGATTCTGACGCCTCGCGCAAGTGCTTGTTCTACTTGCTCGATGGATCCCTCTGCAGCAGCATCTGGATTGTGATTTTAGTTTTGGTACATTCACCAAACCATTTACCGTTCATTTTCCATCCATTTCAGGTAACAGAAGTCACGTTTAATCCCTTCAAATCCAACACAAAAGCTTGATCTCTTTCTTACCTGTCAAGGCATCCTCCATCTTGTGGATGCAGTTGGTGTCGTTTCGGCATCAATTCTTCCAGGTACTGTTCATGGGTCGAATAGGGGACGATGGATTTGGAGAGGTTAGAATACTTTTGCCGAGCTTCACTAAAGTGCGAAAGTGCAGAGCAGTGCCGCCCCGATCTTCAAGCGGCAGGTGGCGGCGCCAACGTACGTTGCCGTGTGGCTTGGTAGCTTCTTCTTGGTCTGGTCCCAAAATGAACGACATCGACCCGGTGTTTTTCGACAAAAAGTTCAACGCCACACGTTATCTGCTGCGCAATTTCGTGGCCGCTTCCTCGGATGAATTGCGCCAAGACCAAACCGTCAAAATCCGTCAGTTCCGTGACGTGGCCGACAAGGAAATCGCCGGGGTCGTGGACGAGAATTTCACCAATTTCAACACCAGTCTCGCGCGATTCACGTCCATTTCCAATCAGTTGCAGGGTATTTTTTTCCCCACTCCCTCCTTCCCCCCCCCCCCCCCCCACTGTGGATATGAATATGATACTGACATACTTGGCGGACATCAGCTACGCGTCAACAGATTGAAGAGATTAACAAGCGATCCATCGATGGCAAAAACATTTTGAGCTCCAAAACCAAAAACATTCGAGAGCTTTTGCTGCAGAAATACGAAGCTAAAAAGGTGGGAGGCGCCGTCCTGCTTGCTTGCTTTCTCTCTCTTCCCTTGCAACGTCTCACCATGAGGGTCGATGCGAACAAGGTCATTGAGATCATTAACGACATCCAGTACATTGAAGCTGCACCCAACAAGATCCAATCGATGCTGCAAGACAAAGACTTTTTAGGCGCCGTTCACATGTTTAGCAAATCCATCGACTTGGTCTTCAACGACCAGCTGGTGTCGTTCCATGCCATCACTGGCATCCGCAACGCGCTCATGGAATGCAAGCAAACGATTGAGGACCAGTTAGTGCAGGAACTGCACAGCATCATCTATCTCAAGGTGAAACACGTTTCTCCACCAAGCTCAAACGGACTCGGGGGTCGATGGGTTTCTCAACTCGACGACCTCGCTTCGGTTTTGTCTGGACAGAGTGCGTTTGGCAATCTCGCGCGAGCCAACCAGTACACGTTGACATCGGTGCTGCACGAACTCGACAACGATGCACTTCTTGACCACGAATTCGATAGATTCCTGCTGGAGAGCAAGCAATTGGAAACGCGAAGTGCCAGTGGTTTCGCGGAAGTACTTCCGTCATCTCTGGCGAGTTCTACATCAGCATCTAACCAGCCGCACTCAAGCAACATGTCCACAAGCAGCCGAAATGCTCTTGAATCCGCTGTGGAAGCCGTCAAAGTGTGAGTGCCGTGTGTCTAGGCTTGTTGATGCGCACAAGGTGGCTAAACTTGCCAACGCTGAAGGCTCCATCGAGAAGTCGAAGTGGTCGGCACACTCAAGAGCTGCATGGAAGACGAACTCAACGACGTCTTCATTCAGATTTCCATGTTGTGTCGAACGATTTTCAACGCTTCCAGTTACACTTCCTTTGAGAACAATTTTAGTGAGAAAACCTTTGGACGTCACGACCAGTCGAGCAATTTCCAATTGTTTCTGCGTCTGCTGTGCCATGTGCTCAAGAAAATCGCGATTCGTCACTTTCTGGTCACCATTTACCTCAAACAAAGCAATTCCAGCACCTTTGACGTCATGACCAAGCTCTCGAATCTTCTAGAGGTAGATTGGCACCCCAAAATGGCAACTCACTCTGGCTGCTAATCCGGTGATCGTCATGGTTCATAGCGAGTGTTGACCGAGTATGTCGAGGACGAAGCAACTGAAGCCAATGCTTCAAAAGACGCAAGTGCTGGCACGCATGACCACTTGACCACCACAACTGTGGTGTTCAAACTGGCGCTCAACCGACCACGAGAGCAAACGACCAGTATCAAACCCCGAACCAGCATCTTTGGCGGCCACTTGGCAGCCTCCATGGAAGAAAGCTCGATGCTTCGTGTGTGTGCTCCAAGCGTGTTTCATTTGCCGGTCGTGTACGAAGACCTGGAGGTCGTCGCTAAAGAACTCGAACGACTAAGCAGCTTCAACGTGCTTGTCATCGCCAAAGATCCCGCCAGGGACAAGGAAAAAGACAAAACCAGTCAGATCCTCACGAGCTTTTTGAATCGCTTTGTCAGTGAGAAATGGATCCCAAAAGTGCGCGCCAAAGCGCAGCAATTGCTGGCACAAAAGAGTCGAAACAGTACCAGTCTGAGTCGCATTCCAGTGCCGTCCGATACTTCCTACCAGCCATTGAGTATCGACACTTTGCTGTCCATTTCCAAAGAGATTGGCAACATGATGAACCAGATCCCCGCTCACCGCAAAGAACTGATTGGTGTTTTGGAAGCCACGGTGCAGAAGTGGCTGGAAGAGTGCACGCTGATCGCCAAAGAGATCCAGGAGCCGACTTTGAACCACAAAGAACTACTGCAAAGTGTTTCATTTGGCGACTTGATCTCGCTATTCCACGACTACGACATCTACCAACGTGCCAAAGGATCGGTTCCAGTGCCATATCAGCACAAGGTGATGCCAACCACATCGGCGGTTACAGCTTCGACCGTATCCACCAACAGCAGCGTAGTTTCCGAGACGGCAGCAAGTGGAGACAACAGTAGTTCCAATGTCTTGGCTGTTTCTTCGCCAGTCAACGCAGCGGTCGACGTCCAAGCATTGCTGGCAGAGAAAATCGCTCAAAAAGAACACGAGATGGAAGAAGCCATGTACAATCCAGATTCCTGGGTCGATGGCACCAAGGGACTCGTGATGGAGTCTTCAAAAATCGCCATGCTAGCGTACATCAATTGTGCGTGCGACCTAATGGCCAGTTACTTGCAACGAGTCAACGAGATGGAAAGTTCACGAACATCCTCGTCCTTGTCAACATCGTCTGCAAATGCGCAACAGATCCAAGCCTCAACCGCGACGACTGCATCTACTTCTTCTGGCTCGACAGCATCCACGACTCTTCAGGCGACCACTTGGAAGTGCAGTGCTCTTGCCGATGAATGTCTATTTTTCCTTCGTCGTGAAATCCGGCTGCAATGCTTTCATTTCTTGACCCAATTGACCTCTCAACGGTTTGACGTGGATGAGCAGCTGGTGACCATGGCGCAAGATTGCGTCTTGGGGGTAAACATCAACTTGTCGCGACTCGAGAACGCCATTCAGCCCTACCTCTCGTCCGACAAGATGACGCTCATCTTCGACGGTATCGATGCTTTGCTTGCGCGGATCATTATCTGCAATCTTCAATCCATGGGCGGTGCGTCGGTATCCAAAGGAGGCGTCAAGCAAATGCTTCTCAATATCGAGTCGCTGCACCAGGGGCTCACGGGGATCTTGTACGCGTACCCGACCATTGGTCGCTCTGGCATTCACTTTGAACATGCCAAACGCTACTATCAACTGCTGTTGTTGAGCGAGACCCAACTCGAAATGTTTGTGCTTGAGAACCGCAAAGCGTACGAAGCTGACAGCTTTCGGGCTCTTTGGAGAGTGGAGACGTCTCATCGGGTCTTGAGCAAAGGTAGCGTCAACAAACTCGACAGCATTCTTCGCTAAAAAACCATTTGCGTAGCCTTCTTCATAGAATGAATGATGACCTTGTGTCAAACACCTCATCTGTTTCATCGTCATCATCACCATGTTCGTCTTGTTCTTGGTCTTCTTCGTGATCGTATTCCGCATGTCCTTCTTGCCTGAGGTCATCATCCTCGTCGTCGTCAATTGCCCCCGGCTTGTCGTGCGGAGTGTAGTTGTCTGCGGTGAAATCGGTCGCAAAACTCCACGTGGAGGTGTCCAAAAAGTCCCGACTCATGAGAAAATCGGGAAGACTCGGAAGGGATCGACTTGGCGCACTGCTAGCATTGTTGTTGTTATTGGAGCTTGACGAGGAATTGGCTACGCCGTTCATGGTCGGAGTCGTCGAGGCAGAACTCTGTGTGGGTTGAATGCCAGAGGTTCCTCCTGCAGTTGTGGAAGACGACGAAGTCAATGGAAACACCAGCGGGGGAGCTGTTGTACGATACGAAAGCGGTTGAAGAGGAAATGGAGGGAGCAGCGGCGTCAGCACACGAGCTGAAGAAGTACCCACCGGCACCGCACCGCCTCCTGCTTGTGTTGATCCGGGAGGCGACAATTCTCTTGCGTTATCAACGGCGGTGGACGCATCGTTCTCATCGCTCGGGTCAGTTGGGTCGATATCGTCGTTGTTGAGCAGAAAGGATAGGTTGTCAGTGCCGGTAGAGCCTGCTGTATCGAGACAAAACGCATCACTGATGGATGGAAGCTCAAACGTTGAGGTCACAAAGCTCGACGAATTGGCGGATGATGCGCTCGAGTTCAACGTCAGACTTGAGATCGACGTGCTTGTGGTCAGCATGGAGGACAGCGTCGGCGTGGTGGAAGTGGCACTTGAACTGGCCGGCTCTGGGCATGATGGCAGCTCGTCGTGTGGATCGTCCTGCAGTGGAGAACCACTGAGCCTGGGGCTCGTTGGATCTGTCGAGCAGTCGGTAGACACCGCCGTCGCCGTCGCCGTCGCCGCCGCCGCGAGGGGAATGGAGAAAAACATGGGCACCATCGGCATCAGTGTCGACGATGCTGTTGTCTTGGTACTGCTGTTGGTGCTGCCTGTGTCCAACGTGGAAGCCGTCGAAGCCAGAGAAGCAACGGCAAAAGGTCCCGTTCCTGGGGTCTTCGCGGCACCAATGCCAGTGGCAGAGGCATGGGCAGTGGTAGAAGCAGCCCCTAGACTAGTGGCTCGTGCAATGGGGGCGGGCTTCTTTGGCAGCGCAAAAAGAGCCGATGCTTGGCTGGCCATGTGCTGCGCTTTGGCGCTGATGCGCACCACCAGTGGGTTTCCAGCGATACCAGAACCACCACCACTGTCTCCTTTCGCTGCTATTGCGGGAACCTCTTGATCTTGATGGCTCTGGTGCTGGTCTTGCTGGTTCGTCTGGAGTTGTGGTTGTGACAGCTGCTGTGGCCGTTGCGACGGGTCTTCTTTGGCGTCCGGAAGACTGAGCAGCTTTTGGCGCTTGAGCCGCACGCGGAGTTTTTCTCTTTCGCGAATACGCTGTTTGGTTTCGTCATCTTGCAATTGGCGGCGTCTTCGCTGACGCATTCTCTGGCTCTCCCGCACTTTTTGACGTTTTTCGTCGCTCAAAAGCTGTCGTCGCATGCGTTGGCGCACACGATTCTGTTCGCGAAGTTTCTGTTTGGCCTGTTCATTGAGGTTCTGACGGCGAAGACGCTGGCGAAGCGTGTTTTGCTGGCGTTTCAGCGCTTCTTCGGCGGCGATTGCAGGGGTTGATGCTACCGCCGCAGTGACGGTTGCAGTGGTAGCATTGCCGCTTCCAGTTGTCGCTTGGGCCGTCTGGAGCCGCTTGAAATACCGATATTTTGCAGCGCGTTTGTTGCTCAGTCGTTTACGGCGCTCCAAAGGCGTCTCTTGCTCTGGATCCGCCGGTAAATACGCCAAGCGAATGCTCTCGGGCGTTGCGGGCCCTTCTTGGTCGGCCATTATCACAGCATTCTCTTCATACATCAACCTGGTCACATATGTCACGTCTTGGACGTTATGATTCCTCCGTCCTGGGCACGACCGGTATGAATCGTGGGTGCTATCGGATTGGGTATTCTTAGCGTTCGAAAGGGTAAATGAAACGACACCAGCCGCAAGCCAAGAGGAGCATCTTTCATCGCCGTCGGAAACAGGCTTTGGCACTGGTTTGACTGCTTTTTGAAGTGGTTCCAGAGCTGTAGAGCTTTAGAACAAGCAATTGGCGACACATCGGATCCATTGGTGTGCTGTTGGTCGCTTTACCAAGCCCTCCAGCGCCCCCCCCCCCCCACAAAAGACCTATTTGAAGGAAGGAGCCATGTCGTTTTCATATCCCACAAATGTGCGCATGACCTCGCGCAACTTCGAAAAGTTGCAAAGTGATCGCCGTCGGCAAGAAATGGACGCCACGGCGCTACAGAAATTCACCCACGTGAACCAGATCCAGACACTTCACAACCAATCGGACGTGACGGTGAATGCGCGTCGTCGTGCCAACCAAATCGCGCAACTCACGGCCGAGAAAATGTTTGATGACCAACGCATGCAAGAGCAAATGCAAAAGTCCAGGCTTCAACGCGAAAAGCTTCAAAACGAACAGCTTGCCCACGTGATGGAGACCGACAAGAAACACGCCGAGCAAAAGGAACGCGAGATCCAACGCATCTGCGAGGCCAGCGAGGAATTGCGCGAGCTTGAGGCCTTTTTGAAGACTGCGTACATGAACAAAGACCGCGCGGTGCAACAACTGGAAAAAGAGACGCTCAAAACGATGGACAAAGAGCGAGAGGTCGCAATCGAGCAGCAGATGGAGTACGACCGACAACGCGCACTGGTGGACATGCAAAACCGCGAGTTGCAAAAGCGCGCCGAAGCGGTTCGTGCCAAACAAGTAATTCAGACCCAGATTATCGAGCGTAAAACGCTCGAACAAGAAGCCCAGGAAGAAGCCGCCAACGAGAAGCTCAAGATTGAACAAATCATGAAGCAAATCGAGCTGGAAGACGCCCAAGAAATGGCTAAAAAAGAGCAGTTCCGTGAACAAACCCGCGCAATGATTGATCGAACTCAACGGGAACGCAAACTGGCGTTGGAGTTGCAGCACAAGCGTCAAAAAGAAGAAGAAGATGCCATTCTGGCGTACCAAAAGCATGTGCAATCCCGCGAAGCCAGCGTCAAGGCCGCCAACGACCTCAAAAAGCAAGAAGAAGAGCGCAAGTTTCGCGTGGTCGAAGCCGAGATCCGCAGCAAAATGCGCGAAGAAGAAGAAATCGCACGGCTCCGCGACGAATTGTGGGAAGAAGAAATGTACCAAAAGAAAAAGCACGAGTTGGAGAGCAAGCAGGAGGCCAAGCAAAAGGCCAAAGAAGACATGATGCTTAGCAATGCCATGCAGATGCAGCTCAAGGCCCAGCTGGTGGAGCAACAAAAGCGCGAAGAAGACGCGTTCAACGCCATGCTGCAGGCCAAATTCCAAAGCGAAGAGCGACGTCAAATGGAATTGGACAAGTTTCGTCGCCAGCAAAAAGAAGAATTCAAACAGGAAATCGAACGACTGCAACAAATCAAAAAGCAAATGGTCTGGGACGAGGTCCAAAAGGAGCGCAAATTGCGCGAAGACCAAGAACGCGAAGAAGAATACAAACGCCAAGTCATCGAACAGGCCAAGCGGAGATTGTTGGAACAGCATGCAGACGTGCTGCAGGGTCAGAACGTTCCACGTCATTTGCGTCCGAAAACGTAGTCAGCGTCGAAAGCGAACGACAGCAACTAAGAATCAAAGCCAATGCCTTTCCATGTTGTTCAAGAACCTTCCCATTGTCCATGGCCCCATGCCGAGCTGAGCTGAGCTGAGCTGAGCTGAGTCTATCCAACATCTCGATTTTTAACGGCTAACTGATTGCATTCTAACACATCCTCGCTATCAATCACGGTCGAAGATGTCGGCGAGTATGCTGCGGCAATTGCTGGAAGACGCCAAATCGGCGATCAAACAGGAGCAATACGAGCGCGCTCTGGAGTCCAGTCGTCGCGTGACTCAATTCGATCCCAACAACTTCCAGGCCTTTGTGTGTGTGGGCAAAGCCCACTTCCACCTGCGCCATTTTGAGGACTGCGAGGACGCGTATCGCCGCGCTGCCGACCTGCAGCCCGGCATGCCGTTCGCGTGGAAGGTTGGATTGAGTTGTTCATTCCACGAGAGAATCGACACCGTAATAGTCGCAAATGTAGATGGCTAATTTGGGTGGACGGGGGCCGGCGGGGTGGGCGTTGTATATGTGTGACGCAGGGTCTCCTGGATTTGTTTCAAGAGCAGCACGCTCTGGCCAAGACAGTAGAACCGCTGGAACATCTCGTGGCAATCCTCAAGAAGTAAACCAAACCGAGTTCACGCAGCTCTATTGGTTCGATGGGCAAGTAGAAGAAGAAACCACTGAATGTGTGTGTCCATGTGCTTGACCACTAGAACCAAGAAGCCGCGCGCATACCAAAAGATGCTGTTGGAACTGGCGACTACCACCAAAGAACTCGAGCAATTCCCCAAGAGCTTGGATGCGTTTCTTCATTTGTTGCAGGAGAGCCAAGAAGGCAATCTACCCGAAGAGATGCCCAATACACTGACCATTTGGCTGGACATCATGGAGATCGCCACCCAGGTGAGCCCGACCCACCACATCCATGAAGGAAGAGTCATCAAAAGTAGCCCACTGAACGTCACATGGCACGCATGATTTCCAGACCAATCCGCGTTTTGACTGGACCAAATGTGACGCCAAATGCAACTGGCAACAACTCTGCACGAAGTTTCTTCAGTTTTTTGCCAACAATTGGCCCCAGAAGCAGCTTCAAGACCAGGACCAAGCCATTTGTCAGCGACTCGAGGGCATTCTGGACTTTGTCGTGCAGGAAGCGCTGCAGAAACACGAGCAACAGCTGCAAAAACTCGACGAACTCAACAAATCCATTCTGAAATGGTTCCCAAGTGCCAAGACGGCTGGCGAATTGCTGTTGTTGCGATCAGAAGACCAGGATTCGCGTGAGCCAACCAAAACAGTTGTGGTGCTTTGGTTATCCATCTTCCTCGTGCTCATCATCTTTTGTGTGGCTCGGTTCTGTCTGTTTTTGGATGGATGCGATGAGCAGCAATCGATGCCGACGACAAGGCAAAACTACTGGAGAACTTGCGTGTAGCTCATCCGACTAGTGCGTTTGTCGGGGTCTTCGATGCCTTGAAACAGTTTGAAGACGGTGAATTGGACCAAGTATGCACATCGGTGCTTTGAGGTTGATCAATGGTGCTTGTGCTTTTGTGTTAACTGAGTGATTGTCCGTAGGCGCGCAACTCCTTGGAAAAACTCGTGCTGCAGACCAACGTATCACAGTTTCAACAGATGCAGATGCAAATGCAACAACAAAAAGAGAATCGGATTCAAATTGAAGTGGCGTCACTTGTCAGTGCGCATCGAGTTCTCGTAGAAATCGCTTTGCGCCGTGAACCCAAGCGTTCGCAAGCCAAACAAGCGCTCGTGTTGCTTGATAAAGCCATTCGCGTCGCAGAAGACAAGAAAAGGCGATTTGGCTGTGTGGTGCATACCAAAACGTGAGTGACTCTATCATGCGTCTTGTGTCAATTGAATATGGACCCATTATCTGTGCGATGCTTGTAGCTTTGGCATCGCAACTCAGAAATTGATTCAAGCCAAAGCGTACGAAGCGCTTGGAGACTCGTCCGCGGCGTTGGAGAGTTATTTGCTGGTGTTGCAGCAAAGTGACTCGGATAAGACTTGTCAAGACCTCCAGGTGGCGGTCAAGACACTGGAGAATTGCATCGAGTTACTGCTGTCAAGTGATCAGCCAGACCAAGCATCGAGTCAATTCGAAACGTTTGTGAAGAACAACCAATCCGGTGTGCACCAAATAACGGATCCGGCGATTAAACGCTTCTTGGAGGGATCGTTGGTGTGTCTTGGTGGATGGATCCAGTTGCATACAGTGAATCTACCACAAGCGCAAGAGCAAATGCAAAAAGGGCTGGAACTGCTGAGTCAAATAGATCCAACCCTCTTGTCATCATCAGATGGCGATGTGACTCCCAGTGTACTCAAGATGAAACGAGCACTTTATATGAAGCGACTTGCAGTCGTATACTGGCGTTTGGACGGTCAATTCCGTCAGCAAAAGCAATTTTGCTTGCAGCAACTCCTGCAAAGTGCCAAACTGAACCCAGTCAACGATCCAGAAACGTTTGTGTGGCTTGGAAAATGGTACTTCGCCGTAGCGAACGACGTTGTTCGTGCGGAAAAGTGCTATCTCAAGGCTCTGGGAATGGATCTATCGTGTGACTTTGCCGCCAAAGAGTTGAGTGGACTCTATGAAGCGTTGGATAAGCAGGAATTGCTTGTCAAGCTGTGGCAAGAGACTATTGCCAATGGTCAGGCGCGTGACAAGGATATTTCGTGGGCGCATCTCAAGCTGGCACAACACCAATTGACGCTAGGCGATGAACGAGCAATCGGGAATCTGCACCAGGTGCTGCGTAGAGAACCACGAAACAGCAGCCATTGGGTGGCTTTGGGCCACGCGTATCAAGTGTTTGACAAGCAACAAGCTGCCCACCGGTCGTACTTACAGGCCATTGAACTAGGTGAAACCAGTTGGAGCGTGCAATGCCAAGTGGCCGAGATTGAAGGTCAATTGTCACTTTTCGACCAGGCGGTCGAACGCATGGAGCAAGTGCAAGAGTCATTGCAACAAGTGAACGAACCAGCCAACGCTATGATCGTGTCAGTGCTTTACGGGAGATTATTGCTGGCGCAAGCACGAACTCTCTGTGGCGAGGGACTATACGGACGAGCCGCAACCAGTTTACAAAAGGCTTCCGAATTATTGCAGAGTCACAGCAGCTACAATGATGTGGACGAGTCGCTTGGTCAAGTGCTGCGATTGAAACTTCTTGGGGATGTTCACTCGTTTGCGTTCTATTTGTCGCCACAAGATTTTGGTGCTCAGGAGTGGTTAGCATTTCTTGCATTGGGCCAAAAGGCGTATCACCAATCGTTAGACTGTTTGAAGACCATTCAGCAACGACAAGGATTTGATGAGGATCCATCCACCCACCAAAAGCTTGAACAATTGGAAAGCCAACTGCTGTATGATGCAGGACTGAGTTGTTGGTACCAGGTTCAGGCGACTTGTTGTGTTCACGGGATGGAGTACTCGGCGTTCAAGGGTGGATCGTCGTCCATTCACGAGAAAAGCCAATGCCTATTAACATCTTCGCTGGAGGATCGTCGGAGCGAGGCACGTGAGTTGATGCTGCAGAGCCTTCGAGTCGATCCCAGCAACTCGCTGGCGTGGAACGGACTGGCGATCGTGCATGATCAACTGGTCATAAAGCAATTTGCGTGGACCCGGGCGATTCAGTGGGATAACTTGGATGCAGCTTGGGCAAACTTGGGCTTCTTGTATCTGCAGAACAGCAAAATGCAACTCGCGCAAAAGGCGTTTTACCATTTACAGAGTGTGAATCCCCACAATGTGGCCATGTGGACGGGGTATGGCTTGCTCATGAGAGAGAATCAGATGGTGCTCGAGACGGTAGAAGCCTTTGCGTGTGCGTTAGAGAACGTCTTTGAGCTGGACGCACTGTATGGATTGACTGCGAATGTACTTTTGGCCCAGTCAAAAGGGTTGTTGACTGGAAACAACAAGAGTCAACACGTCACTGACGCGTTTTTCGCGATTCAAAAGTTTATTGAGCGAGACCCGTTCAATGCCCAGGCTTATTATCTTCTTGGAAAGGTATGTGCATTCAATCAACACTTGTCGCGGTTTAGGATTACAGGGTTATGAATTGACATACTTGTTGATTGGACAGTTCCAAATGGCCAAAGAGTTGATACAACCAGCAATGGAATCGTTCCGCACGAGCTTGGAATTGACTGTCAATTCCAAAACGCGCAACAGCCAGAGTGCCGTGTTGACCAGGGTGTTGCGGGCCAACTATCTGGTAGCTTTGCTGAAACTTCAAGCCACAGATACTTTGTCTGCGAACGAGCTGCAGCAGCTGACAGGAGACGATTTGACACTCAAATGCTTTGTGTCTATTGCAGCTAAAAAGTGGCCTTCAGCGCTTGACGCTTTGAAAGTGCTGAAAGGCAACCACCAACCAGACTTCTTCCACGCGCTGTCGCAAATACAGCTGCAAGTGCTGGAGTGTTTGATTTGGTACCAAATGGGTGAAGGCAAGAAGTCGCTGAGTGTGCTGAAGGAGTTGTTGCTGCGTGACGAGCATGAGAAAGAGAATCACGAAATGGTGTTGATCGCGTTGTCTTCTTTGTGTCTGGTGCATTTGGTACCGGAGGAACAGAATGCTGAAATCCTCAAAGCAGCAGTCAAAGTGGCAACCTCGAGCAGTACGATCGACAAAGCCGTGACGATGGATGTCAAGCTCCAGTTGCTACTCCTCGAAGCACTTGAGATGGTTTCAGACGGAGACGCCACTCATACGCATTATTACGCTGCACAGATCCATATCAACCCGGCCAACACTTTTGCGTACACTCAACTTGGCTTCACTTTGATGAGTGCTGGCAATTTCAATATGGTTCTCAAATGCCAGCAAGTTGCTGAAATGCTAGCACTCGAGCAAACCAATGCCTTCTATGGCGCCGAAAACGACGGAATGGTTCAAGCGGCTACTCTAAGTGCTTTTGGTGGACTTCTCGGTTCCAGTTCAGCTGCATCTTCAGCCGTCAAGCTCTTGCGCATGGATCCACGATCCCAGTGGGCTCAGCTCTTACTTGCTGCTCATTTGCTGAAACAGAGCACATTTGAAACTGCGAGTCCTCAAGGTCATTTGGTCTCAACCGCAATCAACTTGCTAAAGGCCGAAAATGAATCAAACACGGTTTTGTCAGTGACGGTACTGAAGAATTTGCTGCTTTGCCATGGTCTGGTACTTCAGGGGAAGCAGCCCGAAGCAGAAGAGATTGGTACCAAAACCGTCCAGGCAATCGAACAGCAAGTGGCCCAGAATCCTGCTGTCCAGCAGGAATTCCAGCTCATTAAGGCTCGCGTTTTGTCGATCATACGCCCTCAAGAAGCCATTGAAGCATACAAATCAGCACTGAAGACTTCCGTGGACACCACAGTCCTCATCAAGGAGCTTGCTGCGCTCTACGAGGGTCAGGGTCTGCTCCAACACGCCATGGTCCTCTGGCAGACTCTCTCCAAGAAGGCTTCTGCTCAGGAAGACAAGTTTTTCGCCAACCTACGTCTGGCTGTGCTAAATGGTTTGTTGAACCGACATAAAGTTGCAATTCGTCATGCCAAAGCTGCGGTGGAATTAAGTGCGAGCCATCCTGCTCAAAACAAAGTGGCCCTCTTTGTACAAAGCTTGTTCTAACTTGCTGAAATACCTAATACTAGGACTGAAGCGCTGTCTAATCGGTGGAGGAAATCCAGAGATAGCGATCATTCGGTAGTACCAGGAGTAAATTCGACTTGCCACTGAATCCAACTGGAACACTTTGCTGATGCTGCTGTTGCTTTTGATAGCTTTTCTTTGTGCAATCCACGGAAATGGTATCAGCAATCTCGGTCAACAATACAATTGCAAAGGGCACCGAGCCACTCGCCACTTTATCCCGTGTCTTTGCCACCAAACTCTCAATCAAAGCTCCACCGAGCAACCCCTGCCATTTGACACATGCCAGTTGTTCACCTGATACCAGCTCAAACACTTCTCGAAACTGTGGCTGAAAGTTGCTGACGTAGTCATCTTGTTGAGTCATTGGTTTCAGCAGTTCTTCCATGCGACACGCTACGAGTCCTGACCATTCCAACACGCCGTCAGCTGCTTGCTGGAGATTTTTCAGTGCAGCCTTTGGAGCCTGAAGCGTCAGTAGCAAGTGCATTTGTGGCAGGTCCAAGTCCTTGAACAGCGTCAGTTCGCCGTTGACTTCAAAGCGTTTGCGCTCCAAAGACTCGTCTTCTGTGAAATTCACTGGACGGCACACTCCCGAGTCGCTGAAAGCGCACAAGAGCATGGTGAATGGGGCAATGCGGCTGCTGAAGAGCTCCAGCACTCGATCTCTAAAGGTATTGGGCTCGCCAGTGGCAAAAGCCTTGGACTTCAGGTCGATACGCACAACGTACTGACTACCAGTGTGTTTGTGCGCACTCTTGCTGGCTCGATGAACCACGTTTTCGTATCTCTTGCCAACCAAACCCAGAGACTCGTAGGTCTGCCAATCCACCACTAACAGCAGTGTGCCACACGGCAAAAGCATGGCGGAATTTGTCTGATCCAGCGGCGCGTCACGAGCAATCATGTAGAAGCTTCCTTGTAGGATATATTCCTGAATGAATCTGGGTGCAAGCAACACACTCAACGGCGCCGTGATCTCGTAGAAAAAGCTGGTTTCCCATCTGAATTCATTGGCGATCGACTGGCCCGAACTGGTCGGCAACAGCACCTCCAGTGCGCGATACAGTGCATTCTTTTTGACATACGAAGTGTGACGTGACAGGTCATTGGAGAAAGCTGAATGCCACACAGTTGCTCTTGCGTGAGAGTACAGACAATGGGCTGAATCTCTGCCGTTGGCCATTGCTACCACTTGGTACCTTTGGTACTGCTTTGAGTGACACCAAACTGTTGTTTCGCGGTTAAATGCGATTATTTCTCCCATCCAGCCAAGGTCACTAAAGTGAAGAGCTCCCCCTGGCTTAATGAATTCTGAGCAAGAACAACAACAGGTTGAAGGGTCAAGGGATTCGTCAAGTCGAGCGCGAGATGGAGAAGCTGTCACTGTGAGCAGTGGAACTAATGCTTCAGCTGCCGTTGAAGCAGCGTCTGCTGCGGAGTCTGCTGCTCTCGTCGATGCCTCTGCTGCTGGTGAGAATGTGAATGCAAGAGCCATGCTGACTCTTCCTCGGCATTTTCCTCGGCTTCTGTCGCCTACCAGCGCGTCCATGAATCCATCCCAACCAAAGAGACAACGCTTTCAGCAAGAAGCAGACGAAGTACCGCTGTCTGAAAGTGCGATTCAGCAACCAAATCACGAACAAGAAGACCACCTGGCGGGCCTGGGGACTGGAGTGACTGGAGCAAACCAGGTTGGGCATGACACCGAAGAGGATGACGTTGATGACGATGGTGCTGAAAGTGCTGAAAGCGCCGCGTCCAACCCGACTAACCAACACCAAAATGCGATACAGCTTCACGATCGAGACGTGCTGGCCTCCACCGGAGCAGGGCGTCGCATGCGCCTGACGCTGGGCCAAAAGCGTGAAGTGGTCGACCTCGCGGCCAGCAAAAAGTTCACCCACCGCGAACTGGCCCAAAGGTTTCGCGTTGGTCGTACCACCATCACCAACATTTGTCGACAGGAAGAGCTGATCCGCAACGAAACGGATTCAGCCGATGCCACCAAAAAGAAACGAAAAACCACCAAATGCAGCTACGATTTGCGCATACTTGACGAGTGTTTGCACAAGTGGCGCATGGAAGTCAAAGTTAGCAGTCCTGACACCAAATTGACGGGCAACGTGCTGCAGCAAAAAGCGCTGGAACTGGCGTCCAAGTTGCTACAAGAGCCGCTGGCGGAGATTCCGGATAAGGTACGCACGGCGCTGCAGAAATTCAGTGCCTCGAATGGCTGGTTGGATGGATATCGCACGCGGTTTGGCAATTTCAGCTCCAAGCAAGCACTTTCGGAACCGAATGTGATCAAAACTGTGGACTTGCAGACCCGTCTGCGGGAGATTCACCTGTCTTTGGACCAAGTTGAACCACAAGATATTTGGACCATGGGTGAGTTTGCCTTGCAATACGGCTCGACGACTGCGTCGTTTGGGCATCAGGCGGTGTCCCCGTTGGGTTCTTCGAGCAACGGGATCTTGCCACCTAGTTCTGGCTCGGTTTCAGCTTCGGCACCCAATTCAATTGTTCAACTTGACACGACCGGCTTTGGTAGTGATTGGAATGACCCTGCCCCATTTGCTGGGAACGGTGTTGCTGTCACCAGCACCACAGGCGCAGGTTCCAGTGGAAACGGCAATGGTAGTGGATGCTACACAGTTACGCTGGTAGTGAGTGCTGATGGGGAGACATTTGATATGCAAGTGATTGGTACTGATCCTCACCCACTTCAGCTGGAGAATGTGGACCTGCAACGTTCGTATCGCGTCGTGTATGGCCATTCCAAGACCGGGTGGCAAGTCTCGCACACAATGGTGAGTCTATTGAAACGGTTGAATGCTCTGGCCAAAAGCCGCAAACGTGTGTTTCGCGTGATTCTGGATAGTGCGGTGCCCCACGTCAAGGCTGCGATTCTATTGGATTCCCAGGGAGACCAGCGCACGTTGTTTGTGTTTGACCATCTGCAATTATTCTTTGTGCCACCCAATTTCAAAACGTTCCGGTATCATCCGTGCCATTTGGGGATCATCTCGTCGTTTAAAGCTCGGTTCCGATACGAGATGCTGGAGACTTTGTTCACAGCTTATCAGCAACAGCTGCAAGTGCTCCAACACGGGAGTTCCTCAGGGACCAATAGTGATTCCGATCCACATGGCCATTCAGCACAGTCAGCTCAATCTGAAGCAGAGGCAATCACAGCACTGACGCAAGTGTTACGTCTCATCAAGCCTCGCAATGTCTTCCATTGGCTTCACATCGCACTGGAAAGTGTGAATAAACTGCTAGTGCGTGCCGCGTGGATCAACAGTGGGCTTTTACCCGCCAAAATCGTGGCGGGGCTAAGTTCCACCAGTGCAGGCATGAACAATCCAGCAGCTTTTCTGACTTCTCGGGTGGCTAATTCCACAAACAGCACGATTACCTCTATCAATTCAACCAGTGGTGACGTGAATCAAGTGAGTGGTAGTGTGAACAATCCACCAGCAAATGTGAATTCCAACGTAGGGAACGCTACGGCTGCTACTGCTACAGAACAGGCCAATACTTGCACACTCTCAGCTGCTTTCAGCCACAAAGAGTCGGCTTCAGTTGTATACGAGTCCAATTGCTTTCGTGATCTACAGCGATTGATGGATGACATTTTGCAGCATGCGCCTGAGTTGCTGAATGCGTTGGGTATTCCAATCACCAGCGCTCACCAGCTGGTCGAAATGGAAGGCAATGCCGCTGTGACCGACCCAGGCATCGACGAATTGCAGATTCTGCGTAGTGTGCTGCAGAAACACGGCTATTGGGTCTCAAAGCGTGTGCCTTCTTCTGTGGCTTCAGCCGACGCCTTTGTGATGACTGGCATCAGCGATGGCAACAGCAACAGTACGCAGAATACCGGCGGCACCGGCACGGAAATGGATGTGGATGGTGTCACGAGAGCATCGGTAGCTTCTTCTGGTGCTGCCGCTGCTTCAGCTTCTTCCAGTTCTCTTTCTACGTCGTTTCAGCTAGAAGAGAGCTGCCCCACTCCTTCCCAAGTGCACCAGTCCATTCTCGTGCTGAAACAATTCCTTCGCGTCAGCAATGACCCCATCGAGAACCGCATCGAAGCGGTCGTCGAACTCAACCGACTGCGTTCCTTCCTTCCGTCTGACACGATCTCCATGTGAGCAAATCACTTGAATCTCTCTCTGTTCATAAAGTGAATAAAACTGCCTACTTGGTCTGTCATTCACTTGCTACTTTTTACGCGGTGATGGCGGCCGATGAACTCGTCTTTTTGGCATTTTCAGCAAGCTGCCGCGCTTCTTCCTCCATCAACGCACGTTTTTCCACTTCGCGTTGCTTTTTGGCGTATGAGATAAGCGTGCGGAGCGCACTCAGCAGCCAATCACGATGGTCAGCACTGGAGGTCTCGAGATCCAGCGTGCGCTTGGCAAACACCAGCGAAAAACACCGCGAGTCGCCACTATCGTCAAAGCAATGGCTGCTCAGTGTGCCAATACCACTATTGCCACTACCACTGTTGCCTTGTTTGAGAAACACAATGGACTGACGACCTTCATAGATGTCTACAACCTGCGCCAAGTCCATTGGTTCACTGAGTCCACCGCGTTTGTGCTGCCACTGGATGGTCCCACATCGGTTGCAGTGCAAGCGCGTGGCGTGGGGGCCACCATGGCGGCCATATTTGACCAGTGGGAAGAACATATTGACCGCTTGCACCAAGTAAAAGCGGTGTTTGCCACCGAATCGAAATGCCAGTTCGACGATTTTCCACCTTGCACCTTCCACCGACTCCAACTGATCGTCGGTCAACAGATACGAACCTGTCGGCTTGTTGCGCTGACGACTGCTGCTACTATGACTACCACCACCCCCAAAGCCCAGGGACTCAAAAAGCCGGGACGGAGCTGCACTGACAAGCCGAGCAAACGCGCTCCGTCGTGCAGGTTGGCTCGACGTGGAGAAGGCAGTGGTGGTAGCAGAGGCGAAGGGCGATGATGCTGGAGACGGAGAGGGAGGTGTCGACCCTGCTCTTGCAACCGGGGATCGTGGTGTTGACTGATTGCCTGGGTCTGCTCTCGGCGACTTGACATCCAATTGGGCTGCGTTGACAGGACAAGAATTGCCTCGATGACGCACAAAAAGCCTTCTCGCGACCGAGTTGTGTCTCGATGACTGTTGCAGGACCTGAGTCGCTGAAGTTGTCGTCACGATAGGAACACGTCGCGGCGTCGAGTGATTCTGTTGCTGAGATGGATACCGTCGTTGATGGAATTGCTCTGAGTCATTCTTGATTTTCAGCACGAGATGACGAACACTAGAAGTCAATAGATCCGCTTGTTCTTTGTCTTCGACTTCATCGCCTTCTCGCTGGGGTTCATGCAGCTGCAGACGACACACGGCATCCAGAAAGCTGTCGTGGTCGTGGTCCAGATCGTTACTTTCCTCTGCAGGCTCTACTTCCATCTCTAGCTCGGTTTCCGTCTCTGTCTGGGTGCGCAAGTCGCTTCTTCGGCTGTAGCTTTGGTTTTGGTTTTGGCTCTGGCTTGTTGACGAAACTCGTTCCCAGCGACTCTTATTGTCCTCCAAGTCCATGCCCTTTTGATCCTCCTCTTGATGCTCGGCCTGCTCTGAGTCACAAGACTGTGGTGGCTGGTAAATGCGCAATCTGGAGGCAAAGCCATCGGTGCCACCGCTGGAAGAACACTGTCGTTGACGACTTCTAGCCTCCGAAAGATACCGCTTCAATCCACTCACAGGCTCTTCTTGATGGCCACATTCCCATGGGTTCTGGTTTTGTTCTGGTTGCTCCTGATCCGGCGTCAGCAGTTGGTCGTGAAGTTGTTTCTGATGTTTACTCTCAAAGGGCGAAGGCGCCGACAGCTTTTGCTCGCGAGGCTGAAGCGTCAGGTCAGGCTCTTCCACCTGTTGGTTGCACTCTTCTTTCTCCAATCGAGGAGTTGTCGATCCAGCGGTCCATGCAAACTGTGCGTGCAGGTCGCTAAACTCGAGTCGTTCCATTTGCCTTCGTCTTTTTCTTTCAGTCGGCGCCAGACCTGGAATTCGATGGGTCGACGTGGGCCCCAAAGAAGAAGAGCTCGAGCACGAAGACGAAGAAGAACTAGCTAGTGGCGAGCCGAACGAAGCCATAGACGGCAGTGTGGGGAACGAAGACTTGCGTTCGCTTCCTGTGAAGCGAAAGCGTCCGCTGCTGCCCGTGGATCGAGAAAATGTAGGGGAAAACCCCGACGTCTGTCGCCTTTCTGGGTCACTCGAGAGACTGAGGTTGCTCACTGTGTTGCGCTTGACAATGGCAGAAAAACGGCCAAACAAGTCCACACCTGGGACCTTGGAAGCAAGAGACGATGTGGCGGACGCTGGAGAAGCTGGAGGTGGCGGCGACGTTGAATAGGATGTATTAGTCGGTGTAAAGACGCTGGTGGAATGAGGATTGGTCGAGGTGTTGAGTGTTGCGTGCTGTGAGGCACAATAAGATGACGCGCGACTGAGATTGGATCGGCTGGAGCTGCGTTGGGTGGCGTTGTATTGGCTGTTGTTGTCCTCATTGGCGCCCGAGAACGAATTGCGCAACGACATCTCGTTTGTGTCTTCTTGATGCGGCAAGAATCGAATCAGTTCTTTCCGACTTGCACTCGGAGATGGCACACAGACTGGCACAGTAGATTATGATGGCACCGAACGATGGCACTTGCGACCAGAGCGTGGCTCGGCTAAGTTTGGGTGCGATGGCATGGAAGCTGATCGTCATACAATCGGAGCTTCCCTTTGCACACCAGCCGGAAAGTGTGTACCGTAAAGAAACCGATCTGGGCATGTCCCAAACTTAGCTTTTCCAACGTCATCAAGTGGAACTTTCCCATGCCGTCTGGGTTGAGCCGTGCACTACTTGACTTCAACATGCTTTTACAAAGGATCATGCAAAGAGACAGGTCAACTGAAAGTTTCACGAGGCGGAATAAGCACCTGAATCTCCCAGGTGAATTGAAAATGAAGGGTGATTTGGAGCCACACAACGCGTGAACCGTCGCATCGGCACGTATTGTCCTATCCACTGACCACTGCGATGCTTGCTGCCACCGACAGTGCCAGGACCTGACAGCATGCAATTCCAGAGGTTGCGGACTTGATTGATTTTACCCCAGCACGCCAAGGATTTTCAGTCACCTTGCTCAGGAAAAAAAGTGCTGAATTCCACACAGGATTCTGACAGCAGCACAGAATGAGTCGGTCGTGGGAAGAGAAGGTGGGAAGAGGTCTGCGCATCATCACCTGCTGCCACCAATTGTCCAATTGTGGAAGGCTTAATCTCGATGTTGGTGGTCTTTTTTTTCGACAGTTTTTGTGTTTGTTCCACACGTCAGAAAGGTGTGTCGAAAATGTGGGCTCGGACCTGTCCAAAACGCAGGTAGGGTTTGTTTTTTTGACAGCCAATCATCCTTTTGGTTGATCCAGCAACACGTATCAACCAACTGCCCAGCAATGAACCGCAGCGCAACAGTTCAAGCAGCGTTTGGGCTCTTTGACGACGACAGCAGCGACGAAGAGCAGGTTCTCGAGCAACAGGATGCACCACACCACGCGCGTCATCCAGTGACTGATCCGTTGGTGGCTCCGCAATCGCCAGTCGCTGCTATCGCAACAGACCTGACGGCTCAGACATTACAGGACTCTCCAGAAACGGATCAGACCAAAGCTCTTTCCAACGACCCAACCAGCGCATCGACGACGCGCTCGTTGTATGCTCCGTGGGACGATGTCAAGCCCCAATACATTGGACCAATTGATTTGGTCACGAATTACTCAACGATCGGAGGGCAACGCGGGTATGTGGCTCAACGCGATCTCGAGCCCGGTACGTTGCTGATGATCGAGCAAGTCTACGTGCCCTGGCCAACTTGCACTGCTCGCTCTGAGGCGAGTTTCTTCATCAAAACCATGGAGAAAATCCTCAAGGAACCGTCGTGGCGCACCATCATGCAGCATCTCAGCGTGCTGTTTCCTCAGTCATTGGATGATCTGCCAAGGTCGGTGCTGGAGGAAGGTCAAGCCAAGTATCTGCCTCAATTGCGCAAACTGGCGTCCAAATACCAGGCCCATGGCGTCACCGAACAAGAAATGCTGCAGAATGTGTTCGCCATGCAATGCAACGCGTTTGAGAGCGGAGTGTTTCTGTACAACGCGATGTTCAACCACGATTGCAATCCCAACTGTGTCAAGTTTACCCCCTCGGACCAACCACACGACAGACCACGAACTCACAAGGCTGCCAACCAGAATATAGTCGATGGTCGTGAACACGAAGCACCTTTTGGTGGCGCCAGTCGCGGTGTGTCAGAAGTTCGCGTGGCTCGGCGCGTGCTCAAGGGCGAGCCACTGACCATTTCGTATCTGTACCCTCGAGAACAGAGTCGAGAAGTGCGTCAGGAGACGCTGAGTCGTCAGTTTGGCTTTGATTGCGAGTGTGCACTTTGCGAACGCGGTGATTCGGTGATTCCGCATGTCAAACCAGAGCCAGAGCCTTCCGCAGCTGCTTCTCAAGAAGAAGCAGACGAACACTCACCAAAGCCATTAATGCGAGACCTGGAAGTATACTTGTCGACTGCGGAGGACTTACTGCGTGATCAGCCGGAAGAAGCTGCGAGTGCGTTGGGTATCGCGTTAGAGACTCTCTCGGATGCACTGGAGATCGTGTCCCACGACCATGTCGTGCTGATCCGTCTTCACAAGCTGGTCGCCGACTGCTGTGGAACGCTTTTGCAAGGTCATGAGTCTCACGCGCATGCTCAAGATGAAGAAGCGATGGTGACGCGCAATAACATGCGCGACTACGCCTTGTTGTTTCTGAGAAGCAACGTGGAGCTTTTGGAATTGCAGCGCGCGTATTTGAACGTGGATCACATTGATCTGGCGCGAACCCTGAACGATTTGAGTCAGGGGATTCAGGTGCTGCTGGCTTTGGATCCGCAGGTGCTCTTGGAAGAGTTTCCAGAATGGCAGAGCTTTCGTCAGGCCTCCATCGTCGAGAACTCGTTTCGAAAGGACTATTTGAGAATAAAGAAGCTGTACGAATGAACTCCATTGACGTCAACTGAACCCAATCACATCAACGATCCCATCAAAACTTCCATCGAGAAAGACACGCTTTGCTCGTCGACTCGCTCTTTTCTCTCGCTCTCTTCTGCAACCGGACCCACAACACAATTCTCCTCTACAGACGCAATTTGGACATCTCCACATTGAGCGACGCCAATTTCCACAGCACGATGCGTCCATCCAGAGCCGAAGTCGTGAACTCCGTGATGCTGCCATTGGCGGCGCGCGCATAGGCTTGCAGATCAGTAATGGCACTCTCGTGACGAGTCCACAGGGCCCCTTTGTCGCTTTGAGTCGCGTCAGAGGACTGACCGCGAGATACTTTGCTTTCCCACATGCTTCGCGCTATCAGGTAACGTGAGTCAGGACCACGCATCAATCGTCAAAGTGTATCTTGGCATGCACAATCAACTCACCAGCACTGAAGCCTCCAGAGTTCTGACGCGCCGAGGGTTCCATCTGTTTCTTCTCAAGTAGCTCGTTGAATGCCCAAAAGCCCGTCGCATTGGTGCTAAACAACAGCACGTTAAAGTCGTATCCGGCGCCCACCAACGCATCATTCGAGAGGAAAGCGATGCGGTTCAACGGCAGATAACGGAAGCGAATGGATTGCACGGTGGGCATTTGGCCTGGCGCACCGAAATGCACAAAGTGAATGGACGATCCATGGCCCGCAAATGCAAGACGATCCCCCTTTGGCGACCACGCGACCGCGTTGACCCATGCGTTGGCATTCTCAAACTCGGCCAGCGGTTCACCAAACGGCGCAATGGCCGCAAAAGGACCTGGGTTGGGTGTGCCATCGACATCCGAGACGTAGGCGGAGAACACGCGGCACTTGAGATCCGTGCTTCCCGTCACAATCAGCTGGCTGTTGGGGTGCCAGTCCAGGTCGGTCACGCTGCATCCAGAGTCAACGTCAGTCCACCGGCCATATTCACAGCAAAAAAAAACATCGATCAACGGGTCGGCTTACGTGGACTTGTGCTTCTTGATCATTTTGCTGATCCACCAGTTCTCTTTTGGCTCGTAGTAGCAGATGGATACGCATTTGGCACCGGAGCTCACGGCAAATTTCTTGCCATCGGGGCTCCATTTAACGTTGATGGCGGCGCGGATGATACGTAGCACCACCAAAGTGGGTTTCCACGTGCGATACGACGCGTCGTAATTCCACACAAATGCACTTCGATCATGCGAGCAAGAAACCAGCATGTCGTGGACAGGGGACCAATCCAGACCGCTCACGACCATGTCGTGCTATCCCAAAAGCATCAGTAGGCAATCCACAACAAAATCCATTAGCTCTTCATACTGGGGATTGGGAGTGACCTCGGTGGTTACCTCGGTCAAGACGGCTTCCTTGCGCCACTGGGACACATCTTGATGGCAGTTGGCATAGATCCAGATCTCGTTGGTGTTGGGACAGATGGCCACTTTGGAGCGATCTTTGTTCCACGCGTGACACGTGATGCCTTCAGCCACGTGCCATAGATCGCCCGTGCCACGTGACGAACCAGTCGAAGATGAAGAAGAAGGAGCCGCCGGAGAGGCGAAATTGGCTCGAGCGGCACCGAACATTTGTTGGGGTTTTTTGCTGTTGAGAAAAATTGGTTGACTCCCGTCCCGATTAAGTCCGAAAACACGCAGGATTTCGTTAGAGGATTTGATGATTGTGGCACCTTGCTGAAAACAAATAACGCTGGTGGCGGTTAAACGCATTCGTATCGGTTAGAAAAAAACCCTGACCAACCCAGGAAAAAAAGGGTTCAAACTTTTGAAGGCGCCAGGGGTCGAACGGGCCAGCAACGTTGGTGTCGTTCGGCACATGGAGATGGAGTCATTTTGGACCGAAGTCTACGAGTTACAGGTGCGGAATTCAGCTTGGCGACTTGTCGGATGGTATAGTGCGCGTCTTGCTGATTCGATTGATGTGCTATTTGGCTGGGTGGGTAGTGGAAATGCATCAGCATCCAGCAGCGTAAACTGCAAAACCACGTGCACCAACTGCTTTTGCAGGGGCAAGTGGACCAGAAAGAAACAGAAATTCTTCAGCAGACATATGAACAACAAGTGCAAAGAGATCAACAGCTCGCTCAGCAGTTGGCCCAACTGCAGCTCCAGCACCAGCAGCAGCATCGTCAAACTCTAGCACAGCAACAGCACGGGACGTCAGACGTTCAAGAGATTGTGTGCGAGGACTACGACAGCAGCGACATGGAACTGGACGTGAGTGTGGACATCCGCGTAGATCCACAGGAGGAACTGGAGCGTTTGGATGCACCGTCGTTGGAGTGGCATGAAGAAGAATCCCTGGAACTCGTCACCAAACAGTCAGCGGCGATGAAATCAACTACCGACCAGCAGAACAACAGCAAGAGCAACTTGATCCATCCAGAACAGGAAGAAGAGCCGCTCAAGCAAGCGGATGATCTGCTGCAATTGCTTTCCCAAGGGATGGACTCGGAAGAAGAAGACGACAAACACAACAAGCAGACGAAAACACCACCCCCAGCACTCGATTTGTCCGATTTGGCTCCTTGTGCAAAACCATCGGAGCTTGTAGAGTCCACAACATCGACCGCCACGACTATTGGCTCTTTACCACCGTCTCCAAAGGCCCAGAAACTTACCAATGCACAAGCGAAACAGTCATTGAAGAAACAACAAGACCAGCAGGAACCTCCCCAAGCTGCAATCCAAACGGATCCACTCGAGTTTCCGGACAGCAAGTCTTCACCGCCACCTCCAGTCGTAAAGACGACCTCAAAAAGGGCGCTCCGACGTCGCAAGAGCCTTCCCGAGATCATCAGTCCTGGACCAATGACCCTCAAACAGCGACTCAAGCAGCGGTTGTCGCAAGAGAGTGACGAGATGTCCCACTTGGCCAACGTGTCGCTTTTGAATGACAGTGTGGATGATACCCAGAAGAAGGCAAATGGCCTTCTGGAAAGACCCAAGGAACTGGAGATTGATGTGGTCCCGGTGGAAAAAGAAGGCGAAGAAGTCACCGACAGACCCGTCAAAGATCCAACCCACGAGTTGCCAGAACAAATATCAAACGCAGTCGTGACGACAATGGCTCCTGTTGTCATTGATGAACAAAGCCAAAAAGAACAGGAAAAAGCCTCATCTGTTGCTGCGTCATCGGCGAATGCCTCCCAACCATCCAAGAACACAACCAAAAAGAGCAGATCCAAAGCGAAATCGACGTCAAAGACCAAGTCAAAAGCCAAGCAATCCAAACAAACACCTGATGAATCCGAGTCGCTCATAAGTCCACCGGAAGAAGAGCGTGGTGTGAACGGTGGTCAGAGCAAATCAAAGAAGCCTTCGACAACGCCAATGCCACCCATACCCAAGTCGCGGTCTGAGGACTCTTCTCGACCGATCTCTCAGTTTGACGCCATCGCAACCCCAATCAGTAAAGACAAACGCAAGACCTTGCTCAAGCGCCGTAAAAGCAGAGTCAATGAGACTGCTGGAGTCAAGCATGGAGGAGTGGTTCACCATGAAAACTTCAGAACCAATTCTGATGATGAAGAGTATCCCATAGTTTCGTCTATTGAACGCATGGACCAAGACAAGCCAACAGTGGCTGCTGATCAGGCCGATATCAATACTCGAGGAGCCTTCCCTTTGAATGACACGATCCAGCAAGACCTTGAGCGGGACGAACGATCGAACGATGTTGTTCATACAATCACTCAAGAAGAGGAAGAAGAGGAGGAGATTCGAACCGAAAGGTTCTTGCCAAACGTGCGTCAAGTCCAAGAGGAGCATCAAGACAACGATAGCAGTCGCAGACCTAGTTCTCCTACTCCTTCTGCTTTCAGCTCCGTCAGTGAGACTGTCACCGTAACAGACGGCGAGCATCAACACAGTGACAAGCCGGCGCAAAAGCAGAAAAAGCAGCCTCGAAAGAACAGACCATCGAAGAAACGAACGCGATTCATTGCGGAAACCAACAATCAACAGGATCAGGAGAAGCTACAGAAACGAGTGCGAGCCTCAAAACCACAGCAACCAACTCCGGTGGTAGCTCACTCGCACGACGATGATGCTCTGACTGGAAACAATGGGAGTGAACATAAGGAACCGGAACAAGAGCCACAGGAAGAACAAGCCAGAGTACCCGTCATCGCATCCATGACAGCGCAAGAGAAGAACCACGTGCGAGTCATGTCATCATTGATGAAACGAGCGACACCTACCAAAAAGCCTGTGGTGCCAACCACAAGTCTGGACAAGCGAGGACCCACCACAGCAAAGCCAGCGCAAAAGCTTTTGGCAGCAGTGCGAAAGCCTTCAATTGCGGCGACGAAAGGTAATCTCCAAAGCAAAAAGTTTTCGTTGTTCGACTCATTTATCAACAAGAGCAATCAGAATCTTCCACGTCTCAAGCCGCAGCTTGGCGGTTCGCTGTGATATCTAAACACGCAAATCAGTTTTCGGCCGACACTTGGTTGATGTCATCGACGGATTCCATGTAAAAGCTGGGTGTATGCATGGATGGAAGGTCTGGATTCTCGAGTTCGTGCTTTTCAGTGACGCCCGACAAGACCAGCAGCGTTTCCAGTCCGCCACGACGACCAAATTCAATGTCGGTCGAGAGTTTGTCGCCGACCATGCACGTTCGTGACGCTTCAAATCCGTACGTCGTGAGCACAGTCTGTAGAAGATCCTGCGATGGCTTGCCAATGATCGCCAAAGGCGGGCGGCCGATCGAGGTCTGCAAAAAGCTGACCACAGCGCCGCCACCAGGGGCAATCACGTCGCAACAGGGGAAAGTCTGGTCACTGTGTCGTTGAGGAGAAAGAGGAGCGCGAGAAGCAAGTGATGATGTTCAGTGTATCGAGACGTGATATTGATAGGTTGGTGTTTCAAACTCACTTGTTGGTGGCGATGAAGAGGCATCCGGGAATGTCTCGCACGCAAGTGGACGCGTACGCGAGTTTGTAGTAGGAGATATGTCTATTTGTTGAGAAAAAGAAGAACCAACCACAAAGAGGATGTCAATAGAAGAAAGCACATCGAGAACAAGGTGAACGGGATGAACTAACCGATCGAGTCCCGCAACAACGGCGCGGATTTCTTGGTCCACCACAAACGGATACGGCAGGTCATCCTTCTTACCGTCTTCCATTCCGAGGCAGGTGAAACCGCACTTGCAGAGTTCGTGGGCGAGCCCAGATTCGCCGACCACGTAGAGTTTGCCATGGCCACCAAGCTTTTTGTGAAGAAACGTGGCAGTGGCCGAAGCCGAACTGTACAACACAAATGATACACAGGTGAGCGGAGCACTGGCATTCCATGGACAAAATGGCACAAACTCGTACGTCACAATGTCGTCGACAGTCGCTGGAATGCCCTGCGCGCCTGTGAACCGCCAATGTCGTGGGTTCATGCGACATGAGTCCTTGCTGCACTTCCATGTCAACTCGCCGATCCTGCTGTTCCCACTCACCGAGTTTCTTGACGTAATTCTCTCTCGAAGTCGTCGAGTTATTGGTCTACGCACCACCCATTCATTCAATCAATCAAGCATCTGGTCAGTCACACTCCCTTGGTCCCTTTGCCATCATCTCCCCAGACTCCATTTGGTGCCGTTTACTCACCACAAACACCACGCGTTTGCCCAGTTCCCGCAGTTTGGCGACAAATTCTTTGGCCCCAGCGATGGCCGTGTGGCCTCGCCACAACACACCATCGCAGTCCAACAAAAAGTTGTCCACACGCTCAATCCACTGCGGCCAATCGGCCTTTTGAAGTCGCTTCACACGCGTACAAGCGGCAGACACCATGACAAAACTACTTGGGACTTCGCGACAAGAAAGCAAATGAGCTCCAAACGGTACAGTAGTACCTGACGTCAGCCACCCATCGGTAACCGACCGAATCGCGCAGTTACCGCACACCACAAAGCACACAGTAGTGTCACAGGAAAGGTAATGTAACAGGATCAAATGCAGTGTTGACGAGAGTCTCCTTGATCATCGCTTTTGGTGCCAATGAAGTGGAGATGAAATTCAAGCAAAAACATGCAAATGCGCTTCATCTGTTGGCTACGTTGTGGTCCTCGAGTGATGTGCAATCTCCAAGAATCGCGCAACACCATGAGACCTGTGCCTTGGACGGGGGAAGCATCGAAGAAGATTACCAGGATCGCTTCCGTCTCACTTAGCTGTGTTTTGCAACAAGGACTTCAGGTGAGAGTGAAGGATGTCAAGACTACAAGACGACGTGTATTCTATTCCATTCATGAGGCAGCTACGACTGCAAAACTCCGCAGATTGTCTACGGGATCGACTTGGTCGACTACTCGATTCCCGACTTCTGAGGGACAGGACTGGGCAACATGGAGTGAACGCAGTCGTCGCTCAGGTCGAGCCTTGAGGCACAGGCGATGGCGTTGAGCTTGGAGCGACAGAGGATGGTACAGGCATTGGTGTTGATGCATCAATTGGTGCTTCGGCTGGAGATGGAGTGGTAGACGTTGGCGGAGCTGGCGCGGAGCTGGATGGCACCAGTGTTGGCGTCGCAGTTGGAGAAGTCGATGAGTTGGTACCAGTTGTGTTGTTCGCTTTGGGTGGTGGAGAAGTTGAGTTGGGGGCGAGCGTTGGTGCTGGTGCAACTGAAGAAGCCCCTGGGGGAGTTGGTAGTGTGCTCGGGCGTGGCGTAGGGGTCATTGACATGAGATTCTTTGCAGTATTGGCACCATTATCAATAGTTCCGGTGAGTAGGTTTGCTTTCTCATAAGCATTGGGGCCGTTGGGATCAGGAGTTCCTGCTGGAGTTGTTGGGGTGTTGGTTGGCGTGGTAGCTGGAGCACTGGTGGTGGTAGCTGGAGCACTGGTGGTGGTAGCTGGAGCACTGGTGGTGGTAGCTGGAGCACTGGTGGTGGTTGCTGGAGCACTGGTGGTGGTAGCTGGAGCACTGGTGGTGGTAGCTGGAGCACTGGTGGTGATAGCTGGAGCACTGGTGGTGGTAGCTGGAGCACTGGTGGTGATAGCTGGAGCACTGGTGGTGATAGCTGGAGCACTGGTGGTGGTAGCTGGAGCACTGGTGGTGATAGCTGGAGCACTGGTGGTGGTAGCTGGAGCACTGGTGGTGGTAGTGGTTGGCGGTGTTGTTTGTGGATGGTTTGGTGGTGTTGTTTGTGGATGGCTTGGCGGGGTTGTTTGTGGATGGCTTGGCGGGGTTGTTTGTGGATGGCTTGGTGGGGTTGTTGGTGGATGGCTTGGTGCTTGGGTTTGGCGGGATGGTGGTGGAGTTTGAGGCTTTGGGGTTGGTGGTGGAGTTTGAGGCTTTGGGGTTGGTGGTGGAGTTTGAGGCTTTGGGGTTGGTGGTGGAGTTTGAGGCTTTTGGGTTGGTGGTGGAGTTTGGGGCTTTTGGGTTGGTGGTGAGTGTGACGATGTAGTATGGCTTTGGGTTGCCTTTGGCCTGAGTGACCCAAGTTCCCGGCTGGTGTGCTTCTCGTGTAGTGGTTGACCGATGCCGTTGGCACCTGCCATGACCGAGTCGCATTGGGTGCTTGCTAGCAAGAGACACGCACTGGCGAGCACAAGCGTACGGATCAAAGACAAGCGCATGGAATGTGGTTTTGTGAGAATCACACTTGGAGCTATCCAGAACGTTGGAGAATGAGCTGAAAGAAGCAAATGATCCGAGCCTGCATCTCAAGTCAGAGCGACCCTGTCTTTTCTGCTTTGGTCGGACGCTTGGGAGGAAAGCCAGTTGAGTGGGTGCTAAAGCTGGCAGAATGGGAGGTTGCCAGCTGGCACGCAATGCTTGTTTTCCTGGCATGACGTGGCACTCTATTCACTGTGAGATTATGCCATGATTCTTCACAAAGGGAAGGGAAGGGGGGAAGTCAAGGAGGAATCATGACAAACCCTATGGGGACTACTTCGATCAAACTCCATGCAAGCACTTGCGACCTGCCCTGTCCTGCCAGAGTGCATGGATGTCCTCGTAGAATCGGATTTTCCGTCAGAGCTGCAGGACCTGGTCGCAAAGCGCTTGGTGTTTCTTCAAACAGTTTCGCTGGTGTATTGCGGAGAGACGTCATGGCAAGATGCTTTGTTAAAACCCCACCACCCTTCTATCTCTGTTTACATGTCAGGTTCCTTTCGTAGATTCTAGTACCAACAGACAACAAATGATCGACAAGTGGTCACGAACAACACTGAGAACGGTAATCCACCAAGTCCCCAGAGGATCGGGATCAGCGGGTGCTGGAGACGGTGGTGGTGCCCAACGAAGCCATTGAGCTTGGGCTGTCGCTGGACGGCGAAGCTGGAAGTTGCGGTGTCCAGGGAGCGCCAGGTGCACCACCTGTTGTTGTGGGCGTGGGGACAGAAACGGCTGGGGTGTTGCTAGGCGTTGGAACAGGAATCTGCGATGCACCAGGAGCGGTCATTGGTGTGAAGACGACGGGACCAGGAGAAGGAGTCGTGCTCAAGTCGCTGGCGAGTGTTGACGAAGGCACTGGAATCAAAGTGGTGTTCATGCTTGACGAGTAACCATTCAATGATGCTGGAGGATTGGAAAGTTGCGGGAGTTGAGATACACAGTACAACCCACCGAATTGCGATAGCGATCCGGCAGGACATGGCGCGCACGTTCCGAGGGAAAGGTCAATCACATAGGCGTCTTCTTTACAACAAAAATTCGGACTGGCTGCCTGCAAGGATCTCTTCTTTCGAGTCACCGTGTTCGATGCCGTCAATTCCGTGAGATTCTCATCCGCTTCAACAGTGTTTGCCACGGTAGAGTTTGGCTGTGCATTGCCCAACAAAGCCGAGCGGCTTGGATCTGCATGCGATGATGTACCCGCTGGATTAATTGGATCCCCCACTTGCGCTGGCGGTAGCTTAGACGAGGCCCACACACTGGCGTCGATCGGCAGGAAGACAATCTCGAGGTCCACCGCTAAAGGTATCGATGCGCTGATCCCTTCAAACGCCTGGGCTTGAAGGCTCGTGGCATTCACCGTCAATTGGAACGGAGAAAACATGGACGGCAACAAGTTGTGTTCGTCTGGTGCATTCAACGCGCCGTCCCGTTCCATGCACAATCCACCAAGTTGGGCATCACAATCCGCGTACGGGCTCTTCATTTCACCGCGGGGGCAGGTTCTCGAGTTCTCGCGGTACTGAGTAACAAACACACATGGAGGAATCTGATACCTCTTGTGGTTTAAAGCAGGTCCCATGTCGGAGTAATCCGAGGCTTCAATTCTCACAGAAACTTGAGAGGAAGACTTTGGAGCAACGGTGGTGGCAAGTGGCGTCGCGGCAGAGCCCTGCGGAGCTGGTGGCAAGATCAATTGCATTTTCTTGATGAACCCGGTGTGGGACTTGATGTCGATGCCCTCCGTCACCCAATTGTTCTTGCGGAGCCAGGTGGAAAGCAGTGTTTCGTTGGATGGTAGCTGAAAGTGCACCGGGTGACCTGACATCAAGGTTGGCAGGTCAATAAACGCCGAATCATTCATATTCGCGGGCACGGTCGGAATGAACGCTCGAAGCTTGGTGGGGTCCTTGCTCACATGGTCTTTGACAACTGTAATCTTGTCCATTGCCACATCGTCGCCATCACCGACGGCATAGACGCCATTGCAAATGTCCAGTGGCACGCCACCGTTCAGATAGGTCTGGATGTGGCAGATCTGATAGGCGGTTTTGGCCACCTTGATTTGTGTCAGGATCAGCCTGATCCGGGCCGACGTTTCGCCAAACCGAAAGTGATTGTGGAGCAGTGCAATGCGATCTGTTCGTTCGATCGAGTTCTTGTCGTTTTTCTCTTGGAGTTTGGTAATGGTGTCGGTCGCTTCGTTTCTGCTGGCGTTGACGGCGTTGCCAAAGATTTCGGCACTTTTGGTTCGCACTGAATCACTGGCCATTTCGCGAAGCGATTTGAGAATCTCCCGCGAGTTGAGAACCAGAGTCGACAGACTGGTGAACGCGTCAAACGATTTTTCGGCCTCGGAACATGCAGTCGCGGCTTTGTCACCGGCGATGCCACAAAGATCTGACCGCAACGTACGCAAGCTCGTCACAATTCCTTCCATCTCAGCTGGTGAAACTGGCGCTTCGTACTCTTTCATGGCATCCAAAAACGTTTGCGCGTGCTTGTCCAACGATTCGGCATCGGCTCCTGCCTTGAGAATGGGATCCACCGAAGCCGAGATGCCCTTTAGGATACGATCCATCGTTTGGAGCTTGGCACATCGGTCGGCAATGGTCACAGTGAGCATTTTGGTGATCTGGATCAACGCACGAACATTGTCAGCACCCTTGAGGTCGTTGCTAAACTGATGGACCGACTCCATGTAATCACCAATCACCGAAGGTTCAAATGGCACCAAAACCAGCTTGACTACACTTGCCAGCATGTGCCAAAAGCTATGATGCTCTTTGCCTTTTTCAACTTTCAACGCTGCTTCGCCGATGATCGCCATGTTGCTCCAGAAGCTCTCGTTGACGCGGAGAATTCCCGCTCTGATTTGCTCGCTCTCGTTGTTCTTGGTGGCAAGCGCTGCTTCTTCATCATGGACAGCGTCGGTTCGGTTATCCTCGGCTGCTTTGTTCATGAATTCGTCGTTGATCGACTGGATTTTGTCAAATGCTGCGGCCACAAAGTCCCGATTGACCGTCTGTATGGTCTTGTCGGCGGATTCATGAATCGTGGTGACCATCTGGTTGAACTCTTGCACCACGGCCAAGTTCAGCTCCTGATAGCTTTTCTTTTTCTCCAAGAGCGCACTCAACGTCTTGAGGTTGACATTCACGTCCACTTCATCAAACCGACTCAAGACATGGGGATCCCCGAGGTACACGTCCACGTTGTCTATTACGCTGCGTTGACGATCCAGCACCTGCATCAGACAAAAGCGAATAGAAGCTTGGGCAGTGCACAGTTGCTTGCTGAGGTTGGCGTAATAACCAAAGTCTTCGCCGCGCCAAATGGCGCTGACGTTAATCAGTTTGGCCTGTTTAGCAAAACCTTCCACCGTCTCCATGAAATGGTCGAGAATACTCCCGCCAATTTCTTCTCCGGGCAACGACCCAGCGTTGTCTTGGAGATGGTACAACAACGCAAATTCCGTGAACTTGTGCACGTCGTCGCTTGGACGGTTCAGATTGCTGGCATCCACGAGTGAAGTGGCCCATCGATTGCTTCCTTGGAGACATTTGCCAAGGTACAGTTGCGTGCGGTTGAAGCCCCGGAGCAGATTCGGGTCTTTATGCGCAAACGCGGCCTGACATGAAGCATTAAAGTGCTCCAACGTGAGTTGCTCAAAGGCGGAGCGTTGCTCCTGCTTGGAGCAATCCGAGGTGTCGGCGTCTTTGAGTTTCTTGAGTAGCGCATCGACTTGTGGGTCTGCTTCCCCATCGCCGACGGAAGGGCCAGAAGCAGTTGCCGTCGAGCCCGAGCTCGAGCCCAAGCCCAAGTCAGAACGCGAACCGGCGTGGCCCGTGGAACTTGCCGACACGGAGTCCACGCGCTGCGGCAAAAGCAAGGCAACCAACAGTACCGAAAGAGCCAGCAGCTGAGAAGAAGAGATCCTAAAGCACCACCAAGACCGCGGTGCAGCCGATCGTGTGGCTCGCCACGAAGAAGAACTCGTCGTTGTCGAAGCCATTGAACTCGTTGCAGCCATTGGAGCCGGCCACCCAAAGATTCAGAATGAGAGCAACGAAGCCATGACCATCAAGCATTCAAGCCATCCCCGACTTCCCCTTGAAGCCAAAGGAAGAAGCTCAACACAATCCATCTTGGCTGTCTGCTTACATTCAAAGTCTGAACGTGCGTGCCATGCTGGCAGCTGAGCTGGACGGTGACTAAGCTGAAATCGCGTTCGAGCAACATTCAGAGACCATAGTTACCATGATTCCCTTGGCCACGAAATGTTGCACCAAGCTGCCACGTCAAATGGAAATGCCCCTCCCTCAACAGCAAGAAGATGCAGTTTGGGCGTACGACAGATCCTGACGACGCGACTGCTTCGGCGCCAGCGTGGCGTCTACGGTGCCTGGCTGGCACTTGAGTGGCGCTGTGCTGTGCTGTGTCGTGTCGTCTGATTGGACAGGTGGTGATGACAGAACAGGACGTTGAACACTTCCATGCAAGGCCCCTCCAGAAGGTCCACCAAGGTCAAGCGATCGGCTCGTGATGCAAAAGCCTGACCATTGGGATCATGTCATTTCCGAAATGGCCCATTCGAAGCAAAGAACTCTTCCAATACGAAGCTTCCAAAGGCTTCGAGCCATTTGGCTACTTGTTTTGCTGCTGGTCGTCTCTTCAACCCACGCTCCACTGGCCGCATCACCGTCTTCGCTGGTTGCAGCAAGTTCAGGTTCAATGGCTACTGCTGCCACGCCGGCTTCGACTGCTGCGACGATGACGACGATGGCACCGACGACGACGATGGATGGTTCGTCCAATGCAGCAGACACGCCACTGCCGAGTGTATCCACCCATGGCTCGACTTCTTCGTTGCGGGAACCGAAGCCACCGGGGCGAACCCAAGGCACAGGCACAGGTCAACCGTTCGCGACCACTGATGGATCTTCTCTTGGAAATGCAGCCAGTGGTGCGAATACCACCACCACCACCATCAATGACACTACAAGCAACCAAGTTGACCTGATCATTAGCAACAATGGCTCAAGCGGTATTGGGTCCAGCAAGGGTGGAAACTCTTCGGCTTCTGGTCCGGCCGCCACGACACTGTCGCAGCTGTTGGGATGGACCCTAGTAAACAGCATGGACCAACTGGAGCCATTCAAGAGCAAAGACACCGTCGCCAATGGCTCCAATGGCTCCAATGGCACCTCCTCCTCGACCATCCTGCTGTCCCCCACGCGGTTCAACACCAACGACGACAACTCCAAAAACGCAACCATTGACACCCACATGCCGGCGCTCACGCTCACCCTCAGCTTCCAATCGAATGGCAGTGCAACGATCCAACAAGCGGGCAAGAACTATTGGGCAGTGCAAAACGACTCGTTCATTGCGCTGGTGGACAAAGAGAAAGCGGATCTGTTCGAGTTTGCGCGACACCCAACCAGCGGCGTGGTGGTGATTCTGCATCAAGACTATGTGCTTCGTTTTGTCTCTCCGTTTGTAGACCAAGTGGACATCAAGGTGACAAGTGTGGTGTTGTCCCGAGTTCTGAATGAAAACTGCTTGTTCACGCCCGAAAACGCCAACCAAATGAACTTGATGATGATCACCCAAACGGTCAATGAAATCGTCCAGCAGCGACATGCAGATTTGACTGCTAATCAACCCTTGAACGGGTATTTGGCCGCTTTTGATTTTGCGGTGCTCAATGTCTTGGACAACCGAATCGAGGAGTTTGTGACGTCAACGGCTCCTCCGCCGTCGTCGCCAGGCGAGTTCTACAATTTTCTATTCACGACAACTAGGTTGATGGCGACAAACCCCGTGTTTGCAAACAGTTCTCGGCCGTTGATCGATGTTGCCGAGAAGGTGGACCTGAACGCCATCGCGGAGAAATGGGGAGTCGTCAAATCCAATGCTTTGGAGTGGTTGGCCAAGTATTTCCATGGTCGCAAGCTGGGTAAATCCGATCAGGCGTGGCAGTCTTTCACGGAAGCTATCGCTGCTGCTGTGAACTTGCGTGAATTGGAGAGTCGCAATGGCATCTTTGTCGCCAATCAGACCGACGTCACCAAAGCATCATGTTTGCGAGCGTTTTATGCTGCCTCGTGCGCCCTAGCAATGAGTTCATCACCGAATGCGAGTCTTGTTGAGCGGGTGAATTTCACCAGATTCCTTGAAGTTGGAGGAACGACCGTTGTCACCGAGAGTGAGACGGATCCGACCTTCTGGTTTGAGAAACTCGTGAATGGAGCCTCGAATGTCTCCGACTCGGAGGCGCTGATTCGTGATTTGGGACTCTTGCAGAACCTGGGCAGCGACTATTTTGCGGGCAACCGAACGTTGTCCATTGGCAACGGCATCGCGGACTTTGTGATCAGCAATATTACCGATTTCTTGAGTGCCGACGAGCAGAAAGTTGCATCGTTGGCGCAATTGGACGCTGGAGCAGAGTTCCGAGCGATCCATCAAGTGTCTGCAAGATTCTGCAGCCAACTTCCAGCCGAAGCCTCAGGCAAGGTCAAGCTTTGCGTGATGGCCAATGCGATGGACCAAGTGGTGCTTCTCGCTAAAACCGCTCGTTCCATGTATACGTCGAATGAGACCACCACGATTTCCGACAAGGACGAAAGCTTCATTCTGACAACGCTCTTGCAGAACGACTGGCATAAAACGACTATGCAAAACCTGCGTGACAATGCCGATAAGGTCATGACTGCGATCAAGGATTGCACAGAAGACATTCTGAGCAACATCAACGAGACCATGGTGTCAACCATGCTTGCAACGTCTAAACAGCTCAAGGACAGCCAACAAGCATACTCGAGTCATATGACCAGAGTGACAGACTTTGATATCAAATCCCAGCAGGTTGCGTTCGCCCAGAAGATGAATGAGATGATGGGAAATGTCGATCGTATCGAAGCGCATGCAGACACGCTAACTGATCAACTGATGAAGCTGGCTAGTAATGCGTTTGACAATGGATTCGAGACCTTGCTGGTCGATGCGGTCAAGACAATTACGAGTGGCTTGAGTTGTCTCAAGAACCCCAGTGCAGTCGGTGACGTGGCTAGAAATGCTTATGACACAGGCAAAGACGTCGCGAATCTCGCTGGGATCGTGCAATTGATGAATGATATCGGAGGCGACATGGCAACAAAGTTCCAAGATGTGTTTTTCAGGGTACGATCTTTGCGGGATCAACTTGAAGCACTCTATGCCATCGCCAGAAAGATGCTGACCGAGAACAATCAGATTGTGCAAGAGAAAGTCAAAGACAATGCTCATCTATTCATGGAGGCGTATGGGAAGTTCCAGAGTCCAGTGCAAAAGGCAGAAATCAATGGCTTAGCAGAGCAATACCGAGCTGCCATTTCCGAGCTATGCCGAAAAGACAAAATCGTGGCCAAACCGGGTTGTGTGACGGCGCCTGGTGAAGTGGCGACCGTGTACGGAAGCATGACGGACAACTTGATTGTGGTGGAAGAATCAATGAAGATTCTTTTTGAAATCGTGTCCAAAGCAGTGATTCAAGGATCCGCAAAAGAGATCGAAGCCCATGCCAACCAACTGGAAGCGTCGGCGCAAGAGACGGCGAATTCCTTGATTCAACAGTGGAAAGACAATAAACAAAAACGCGACGAGTGGTTCCAACAATGGAAAAATGAGCAGCAGGTCGCACGAGCGATGGCGACTCTCTCTCTCACGATCAACAAAGTGTTGGTCTGGACGACAGCCATCAAGTCGTGCGATCGATACACGTACCTGAGTGGAGGTCGACTCACTGCACCGTGTACGGAGCTATACGGCCCGGAGCCCGTCAAGGAAGAGAGTCTTCTGCAGGTTGCCTCTCTAACTCCACCCGAAATGAGTGAAAAAGGACTGGTCAGACTCGGTGGATTGATCCCGACGGTGCCTCAATTTCCAGACGACACTGGCTACTTGGATTACCATCAACTACTCCTGGGAGAGACCCAGCATTTTCAGTTCAACTACAATGCGACTTGGTTAAAAGCCATGCGCTGGGGGTCAAATATGAAGGACGCAGTGGCGCTGGTCAAGTCGTTTGAGATTGTCATGGTGCCTCCGTCGAACGAGTTAGTCCAGTCCAAGGACTCGAGATTCACCATCACTATCGACCTCGGCAACAAGTCGACGTTCGTCATGGACGACCAGAAAGGATCTCGGACGATACAAAAGGATTTCGTGATTCCTCGCTCTCGATTCTCAACGAGTTTCGATGAATACACGGGCCCTGCCAGTTGTTCAGAGTCGTCAAATGTTGTGGAAATGAGGTACCATAACTGCAGTCCCGCGCTACCCAAGCTCTGCCGCGCAAGAACCAACAAGATCATCAAACCCGGGGTTGCACTTCCGTCTTTGTTCAGCGTCTTTTATGTGAAAGCCGACTTCTCATCGGGACCAAAAGCGAATAATACGCTGCTGCAACACGTTACCACGCCGTTGTATCTGGAAGCCTCAGTAGAGTATTACACGGTTGACCCAAGCCAGACGTCATTTGCCAGCACCAAGTCGCCCTCGACCATTACGTCTCCGCTTCCTTCGACAACAAATCGACCAACAGGATACTCTACCGCATCAACGGCCTCGTCAGCCACTGGAGAAGTCGCTTTGACCGCTGCATCTTCAGCTTCATCTGATTCTTCGCCCCAGAATCGTATGATGAGGTTGTTACAGACAATCGCTTTGCCATCGACGACTCCACCAACACCGTCAGCACCGGGGTCCGTGCCTCCGCCAGACACAACACCGGCGAGTACGCTTTCGCCAGACTCAGGATCCACGACTGGTGTTGCGCCTGTGCCAGCATCCACGAAAACGCTTTTGTCAAACCCACCATCATCTACGACTGTACTTCCTTCAGATCCAGCATCTCTGTCAAACCCAGCATCCACACCAGTTCCTCCACCAACACCGACCGTCCCAACCATGGTTCCCCCATTGCCAAACGGTTCCAACAAGGGCACATGCTGTGCTGAAGGCCAGTTTTTTGACGCTCTCCTGGAAAATTGTTTGCCGTGTCCTCGCAACAGTGTCTCGTTGATGAACGGCATCCTGTGTGCCGTGCCAGCAACGCTCACGAGTACCGTTGTCACATAGTAGCAAAGGTGATTTTCGCTGTGGGTGTCTCTTGTCAAATAGATAGCAGTTGTTCTCAGGTGCCAGGAGTGTTCTCTTCTCATGATTTACGTTGTTGCTTGAGGCGCCAAGTGAAAGGTGACTGCAAGCGGCAGCTGCCTCAGTTAGTTCTGAACAGAAGAGGATGAAGAAGAGAAAGCGAACAAAGAAGGCCACTTGGCAACAGAACGTGGTTGCTTTCTTTGATGGACTTGGTACAACACAGACAAAGCGACGTCAAGGTACTCTACGACACGACTTACGTTTATGATGTTGTGGGTTGCACGAATGGAATTCCGATCAGTGGAAGGTGGCAGTGCGGGTGCCATTGCCATTGCCATTGCCATTGCCGGTGCTGTTGGTGTTGGTGTTGTTGGGCAGCGGCGTTGGTCTGGCGTGTGCCGTTGGTTGGGTCGAGTTTCCTGGGACGGTGATGTTGACCGAGATGAACTCGGACGCCGCAGCGTCGAGATCCGTGTCTTCGAAAAAGCTCTCCGACATGTCCGAGTCGGCTGTGGACGCCCACCAGGAGGAATCTTCTTGGTCCGATCCGTCGTCTTCTTTGTCGGACTGCGACTGGTCACCGACGTTGACTTCTTCGTCGTCGCCACTTCCTGCTTGCGAGTGACTCTTGGAGCCCATGGGCAGCGGCGGACCAGTCCTTGTGGAGTTGTTGCCACTGGCACTGCCCAACGCCGTGGACGAAGATCCCTCACGATCATCATGGTCTTGTGACGTGGAACCCGTTTGGCCGCCTGGCGAGCTGCCATTTGCATCGACATTGGTCGAGTCTCTGTCACCGTCCAAACCATCGATTTCTGCGCCGTGAACAGAGCCTGCTCCCGAAGTTGTTGTTGTTGTATGGTCAGTTTCTGCACCATGGTCCCCGTTAGTCGATGGTGTTGGCGGAGTTGTGGTGGGCAAAGGTGATCCGGCTGAGACCGTCCCTTGCTCAGTGTCATCTTCGCCCGAGTTGTCATGATGCGGTCCATCGGTTGGCGCGGTACCTGGTATCCCCGAATCGGTTGCGGAGGAGCCAGTCGACTGAGCAGGAGTAGGCGAGGGTTGAGAGCTGACCGAGACTTCTCCATCAGTTGTAGTACCTTGGCCAGTCGAAGAGTCAGTGTTACTGGCATCCGATGGCTCCGTTGCTGTTGGCCCGATAACTTGAGAGCCATCCCCAACGGTATCCAATCCATTTCTTTGATCATTAGTTGTCTGAACAGGAGTTGGCGACGGTTGGGCGTGGTTGGAGCCGTCGGCATGGGATCCATCGGAGGAATGGGTTGGTGTGGTGGTGCTTGGTGGCGGTGGAGTAGTGGTCGCGTTGGTTCCGTTGGTGTTGTCTGGTGTTGGCGATGGTTGGGCGTGGTTGGAGCCGTCGGCATGGGATCCATCGGAGGAATGGGTTGGTGTGGTGGTGCTTGGTGGCGGTGGAGTAGTGGTCGCGTTGGTTCCG